>VWZI01011138.1:1921084-1933353 GCA_013396835.1 Psilopogon haemacephalus | reverse complement strand
TAAAATAAAGTAAAATAAAATAAAATAAAATAAAATAAAATAAAATAAAATTCCAGACCGAATTCCTTGGCTCCTAGGACTTCTGGCAGAGCAGAATTAATTATATGGAGCGTTTTGCAAACAGCCCTGCGAATTAGTTTGCATAGGAATGGAGACCTCCCCGAAGACATTTAGCGGTTTTTTCAGGGTTTTTTTTTTTGACTCATCTTGCCTTTATCTTGGCGATCTTACAGAGCAATAACATGGGCTCCTCAGATCTCCTAAACGCTTTCAAACGGTGCCACGGTTTGTACACCGTCTGTAGTTTGGTTTGTTTTGTTTTTTTTCCCCAAGGAATTAGATGGTAATTATAATCAGCTGCTGCAGATTGCTGCATCTGTTTGGGCTGGAGCCGGGTGAGCAGCTCACCGAGCTTTGACCCAGCCCCCTGGGTTGCTGTGGGGTGGTGGTGGGGCTGGAGGAGCATGGAGCAGCATGGAGCAGGAGCTCCACTGCCTGAGCCACTCCGGCAGCTCCGTGGCTGCTGCTGCCTGGGGAAAGGGCTCCCGGTTTGGGCAGGAGCTGTGGAAGATTTGAGAGCCTGAGGGAGCTGAGGCTGTGCTGCTCGGGGAAGAGGAGACAGAGAGGTGACCTCAGCAATGGTTGTAAAGATGCACAGGGTGAGTGGCAGGAGGCTGGAGCCAGGCTCTGCTGGGTGATGCCCAGGGACAGCACAAAGGGCACTGGGTGGAAGCTGAGGCAGAGGAAGCTTCATTTAAACATGAGGAGGAATTTCTTTTTTTTAACCTGTAAGGGTAACAGAACACTGGAACAAGCTGCTCAGGGGGGTTGTGGAGTCTCCCTCTCTGGAGACATTCAAAGCCCACCTGGATGTGTTCCTGTGTGATCTGGTCTAAGTGATCCTGCTCTGGCAGGGGGGCTGGACTGGATGAGCTTTGGAGGGCTCTTCCAGCCCCTGACATTCTGTGATTCTGTGAAGATGGAAGGCTGTGAAGGGGCTAGATCCTGGCACTGTCTGTGGAGGTCTGTGCCCAAAATGTTCCTGCAGGAGTGTGTCCCAGCCCTCACTCTGCTGTGTCACATCTCCAGCCACATTCCACATCGTCACCCCAAGCACCACGCAAGGGCAGGTGTAGCCCCTGCAGCTTCCTGTGCCCTTTTTGGGACCTCTACCATACCCTACCACAGGAATTATGAATCCCTTCGACTTCCTCCTGGCCCCCACATAACTCTATTGTCTTGGAGAGGGGACTAGGTCTTGGTGACAGTGTGGGAATGTGAGGTGGGTTAGGACAACAAGCCTTAAACCACCACAGGATGTGGTTCCCTCTTGCTGCTTTGTCCTTGCTGGTTCCTTGGTTTGTTTTTTGGCTGTGGGTGGCACAGCTGTGCCCTTTACTGGCAGCTGGGATCACAGGATCCCAGAATGTTAGGGGTTGGAAGGGACCCAAGAAGATCATTGAGTCCAACCCCCCTGCTAGAGCAGGACCAGACAATCCAGCTCAGGGCACACAGCAACACATCCAGACAGATTCTGGAAAGGCTCCAGAGAAGAAGACTCCACAACCTCTCTGAGCAGCCTGTACCAGTGCTCTGGGACCCTTCAACTCAAGAAGTTCCTCCTTGTGTTGAGCTGCAACCTCCTGTGCTGCAGCTTCCATCCATTGCTCCTTGGCCTGTCCCAGGGAACAGTGAGCAGAGCCTGTCCCCCAGCTTTGAGATGTTTATAAACATTGATTAAACCCCCTTTCAGTCTTCTCCAGACTAAAAAGCCCCAGGTCAAGGTCCTCCAGCTGCTGGTGTGTCAGTGCCAGGGTCTGAGCCCAGCGGAGAAGGTGCTAAAAGCCAGAGCTGGTTTCTAGAGGAAATCTTTCCCGAGAGGTAGATGCCAGTGTTGGGGTAAAAAAAAAAAAAAAAAGTTTTTTGTAACACGGGGAAAAAAAAAAAAAGGTTTTTGTAACACTGGGAAAAAAAAAAGTCCTGGAGGGATGGGGAAAAAAAAAAATCTGTACTAGCTCATTTTAAATTCTGTATTAGCTCATTTTTCAGAGCGACCCAGGTGACACCTGCTAACTGCAAGACCAAAGAGCCTGACCATCGATCCCAGCTCGGCCACGGGGAGGGGGCAATCAATTCCGAGCTAGAGGGTGGAGCCTAATTAACGTTAATCAGCCCAGCTCTACTGGGCACAGAGTTTAATAACCCAAAAAAAGAAAAAAAAAATCAAATTTAGCTGTTACTTCATTGAAGTTACAAATGTGGCAGACTAAGATAAGTGGCACAATAGGTGCGAGCAGCAGCTGGCTCGATCCAGACTCTGATTTGAAGTCAGCCTCGTGGAGGTTTGTTAAAAAGAACTTTTAATCTCTTTAATCCACATCTCAGCTCAAAAATAATAATATAAAAAAACAACAAAAAGAAAAACTCATTGCAAGTGGAGGTCTGTCACGCCTGGGGTGGGCATTTCTTTTGGGGATCAGCTCTTGGCTCAGACATCTCTAGATGTTAGTGAGTTTGCTGACTCGTGGTGGTGGCTGGTGCAGAGGATGGGGACAGGGCTGGGAGCAGAGCTGGGAGCTGCTGGCAGAGAGCAGCCAACAGTGACTGAGCAAAGAAATATCTGTCCCAGGATTTCTGTGCAGAGAGCTGTTAAACAGAAACCTCTGGGGGGGCAAACGATGCCCAAGTGGCTGTTGGTGGGTGCCGTGCTCAGTCTTGCTGCCCACAGCTAGAACAGGTGCCTGAGGTTGAGGAAGAGCTCTCTGGAACAGGTGCCTGAGGTTGAAGAAGAGCTCTCTGGAACAGGTGCCTGAGGTTGAAGAAGAGCTCTCTGGAACAGGTGCCTGAGGTTGAAGAAGAGCTCTCTGGAACAGGTGCCTGAGCATCAGAGAAGGGCTCACAAGAACTGCAGGAATGCCCCAGGGCTTGGTGTGTATTGTAGGAGTTAGCTCTCTTTTGGTAAGTGGGAGAAGAGCAGAACTTGATCACAGGCTTTGCAAACCCAGAGGAGGAAGATGCAGGAGCATCCCTTGGTGGTCCAGGCAAAGGCAGAACCTGGTTCAGCACAGGGAGCTGGAGCTCACTGTGAACACAGTGCTGGAGAGTCACCTTGCTGCCCATTTGGCATCTGTCTGTCCATCTGTCCTGCCCTTTAGGCAAGTGGCAAAGCAGGGCTGACACAGCAGTTCTTGTCTCCTTCCAGGAAACAGCCCTGAAGTACCTACTCTCCATCTCTGTGGATGTGTTTGGAGTCTTCAACTCCTCTGAGCTGGGCTAAGGTCACATCATCCCCAGCCCTTCTCTGCGGTGTGCTCATAACCAGCCACAGCCACCTCAGCCTCTCCTCCTGTCCCATGGTGACCCTCCCCCAGTCCTGGAGCTGACACATCAAGCACAGGGGAAAGGCAGGAGGAGGGTCTGGGTGTCATGGTGCTTGCAAACTTCCTCCTTAGCCCCTTCCTCATCCTGGTTCCTGAGGAAATTTGGGTTGTTTAGGCCTGGAGAAAAGGAGGCTGAGAGGAGACCTTCTCACTCTTTACAGCTCCCTGAAAGGAGGTTTGACCCAGGTGGGTGTTGGCTCCCTTCCCATATCCCCATGTGGTCTCTCCTCCATCTCCTGGCTCAGCCATCCCTTCCTGCCCCCTTGGCTGGTGTGGCCCCACGGTGACACTTCCCAGCAGCAGCTCTGCCGTTCTGGGGTGGCCTTTCTTGGCCAAAGCCGATGGCCAGTGCAGTCCCCAGCATGTGCCCGGGCACAAGTGTCCCCCTGGCCAGACGTGGCCCTGGACCGCGGCGAGGCTGAGCGCTGGAGCATGACTCACGTGTGTGACTCAGGCAGGAGATGCACACGAGGTTGCCTTTGGTGTCATCTCCCTCTTAGCCTTTGTTCCCAGGCTGCGTGACTCAGTGCCAGAGGAAGCAGGAGCAGAAAGTGCTGCCGGGCTCTGCTGGGCTGGGTGAGATGCTGGGGGCTGTGGGGTGGTTGAAAGGGAGGGGTCCTTTGGCCGTGCCTCGCTGCCCCCCACCTGCCGCTCCCCCCTTCCACCCACCACCCTGCCCGAAACGGTGTCTGGCAGCTTCCCCGGTGCCGTTCCTCATTTCCATGCTGCAGCTGCAGCCCCGGAGTTCAGCCTGGGGTCTGAGCACCTCATCCCAGGCTGTTCCAGCAAGGTCTACTGGGCTCAGCTCTGGGCCTTTCACTCCAAGAGGGACATTAAGGTGCTGGAGCATGCCTGGAAAAGGGCAGCAAAGGTGGTGAAAGATCTAGAGCACAAATCTCGTGAGGAGCAGCTGAGGGACCTGGAGAGCTTCTGGTTCTCTACAGCTTGCTGAAAGGAGGTGGGGGTCAGTCTCTTGTATTCTGAGGGACACAGTTTAGTGGTGACCTGGCAGTGCTGGGTGTGAGGGTTGGACCCCATGATCTTAAAGGTCTTTTCCAATCAAAATGATTCTATTTCGAGACAAGTCTCTGCTCTCACAGCCACTCTCTCTAACCAAGGCTGCAAGAAGAGTCCTCAGTGCTGCTGCTTAACCTGGACAGGTGAGCAGCCCATACAGGGAGGGGCACTGATTTCAGCCTGGAAGCACTGAGGCTGCTGCCAGCCCTTGGGGAGCCTGGGACTGGGTGAGCAGGGGAACAGCCTCTGACTCCCTTCCCATCCTCATCCCCATTCTCATCCGGAACAGAAGTGCGCAGGTGGGAGAGGATGTAAGAAAAATATTGTCCCCATGGACTTTATTGAACTCTCACTGAATACAGCCACTGCTCCCCTCGCCCTATGTACACGGGGGTGTTGGTACCTCAAACTGAACGGTTAAAAGTAGAAAAGCTGGTGCTACCCAAACCCTACCATCAGAGGGAGGGAGAGGAGGAGGGAGACGTGGGGCAGAGGGTCAGTGCTGGGACGGTGCCCCTGTGCTCCTGGCCTGCTGGCTCACAGGAACCAGAAGCATTTGCGTCTGGATTTCTTGGGGTCCAGCTTTGCTGGCAGCTTTGTCACCGGCGATGGCTCTTGCCTGGGTGACGAGACGGCTCCCGGCGCTGCCATTGCCACCGCCGCTGGGGAGCTCAGGGAGCTCGTGGTGGAGTTG
This sequence comes from Psilopogon haemacephalus, assembly GCA_013396835.1. NCBI lineage: Eukaryota > Metazoa > Chordata > Aves > Piciformes > Megalaimidae > Psilopogon > Psilopogon haemacephalus. The sequence continues at coordinate 1,928,262 of VWZI01011138.1, read as the reverse complement.
CCCTCGATATGGCTCAGCACCTGCTGGAAGCGTCCCTCCTGCTGCCGGAAATCGTGCTCCACGCTGCCGAGAGTGGGCAAAGGCCTTGGCGTTAGATGGTACTGCCCACAGCACCACCCTGCTGCCCGCCTCCCCCTCTGCCCCACAACAAGACCCTGGGCAGCTCTGCTCCCGATGCATCCTCAGGGAGCTCCAGTCTCCTGTGTATCCCCAGAACGCATCCCCAGGGAGCTCCAGTCTCCTGTGTATCCCCAGAACACATCCCCAGGGAGCTCCAGTCTCCTGTGTATCCCCAGAACACATCCCCAGGGAGCTCCAGTCTCCTGTGTATCCCCAGAACACATCCCCAGGGAGCTCCAGTCTCCTGTGTATCCCCAGAACACATCCCCAGGGAGCTCCAGTCTCCTGTGTATCCCCAGAACACATCCCCAGGGAGCTCCAGTCTCCTGTGTATCCCCAGAACACATCCCCAGGGAGCTCCAGTCTCCTGTGTATCCCCAGAACACATCCCCAGGGAGCTCCAGTCTCCTGTGTATCCCCAGAACACATCCCCAGGGAGCTCCAGTCTCCTGTGTATCCCCAGAACACATCCCCAGGGAGCTCCAGTCTCCTGTGTATCCCCAGAACACATCCCCAGGGAGCTCCAGTCTCCTGAGTATCCCCAGAACGCATCCCCGNACGCATCCCCGGGGAGCTCCAATCTCCTGTGTATCCCCAGAACGCATCCCCGGGGAGCTCCAATCTCCTGTGTATCCCCAGAACGCATCCCCGGGGAGCTCCAATCTCCTGTGTATCCCCAGAACGCATCCCCGGGGAGCTCCAATCTCCTGTGTATCCCCAGAACGCATCCCCGGGGAGCTCCAATCTCCTGTGTATTCCCAGAACGCATCCCCAGGGAGCTCCAATCTCCTGTGTATCCCCAGAATGCATCCCCAGGGAGCTCCAGTCTCCTGTGTATTCCCAGAACGCATCCCCAGGGAGCTCCAATCTCCTGTGTATTCCCAGAATGCATCCCCAGGGAGCTCCAGTCTCCTGTGTATTCCCAGAATGCATCCCCAGGGAGCTTGCCCCCCACCCCAATATCCCCAGGGCACATCCAAAGGGAGTTTGCCCCCTTCCTCGTATCCCCAGGATGCATCGCTAGGGAACTCAGAGCCCTCCTATCCCCAGGGCATCCTCAACAAAGTAACCACAAAGGCTGTGGACCTGCCTAGGTACCCTGCAGACACCAGCCACCGGCAGCTTGAGTCCCCTGCTGCCATTTCTTTGCTATGGGACTATGAAATACTCTCCCAAGAAGGACACAGCTCCTGGTGGTGCTGCTCTATTCCCCTGGGGTTGCAGGGTCCCTCCTAGCCAAAGCAACAACTGCCAAGACTTTGTCCATGACTGGCAACCAGCACTGATGTGAAGGGGGGTTGAGACCAGGGTCTGTTGGAGCCCAGTTAGCAATGAGAGCCCAGGGAGGGGCTGTGCATCCTTTTGTCTCCCACAGGAGTGGCACGGATGTGCAAGAGCTGTGCTGCTGCCTGTCACACCCCTGGTGAAGGCAGCAATCGGTGTGCTGAGGGTCTGAGGATGTAAGGGGGGAACTGTTCCCAGCCCTTGGATTTCCTGCAAGTGCCAGAGCCCTTGGGTGACCCTGCAGCACTCCACAGCACACAGCCGTGTGCCGTGCTGCTTCCTCATGTGGAAAGCACTCCATCTCCTCACACCAGCCACGTCCCATCGGATCAGTGTGCTGCTGCTCTGTGTCTTCCCCTCAAAGGTGCTGTGTGTCTGTGCCTGGACCGCACATCCCGTGGCATCAGGGAACTGCTGCCATGTGTGCTTGGGCCACGCACATGCCACAGCTGCCCTGCACAGGGGGAGCTCCTTGTGAGCCCCCACTCATCAGGCTGACACTTCCTGTCGCCTCCTATCACCTCCTGTCACCTCTCCCTATGAGGACATGGATTGTCCCCAGCTATTTCTTAGAAGGATGGATGAGCTGCAGCAGGGACTGTGACTGCCCAGCACAGGCACGGTGGAAGGGCTCGGGGACAATTTGTGCATGGCCCTGGGACACAGGCAGCTTTGTTCCCTGCTGTGGGCCACCCCTGTGGCTGGCACCAGGAGCTCTGTTCCAGTCCTGGCAGCCTGTGCTACTCCTGCTCCCCATATCCCACTGGAGCTGCTTCCTATCTTGCGGTCAGCACTGGAGCCCAGAGCAAGTCCCCGAGGGTTACTGGCAGCCACCTCCCTGAGGTGTGACAACTTTCCCCATTGCAGTGGCTCATGGAGATCTGCTTATCAGGCCCAATTAGCGCTGACAGCCCCAGTGAGCCACAGCAGGGGACCTGCCGGTGTAGATAAGCAGGGAGCAAGGGGGACAGAATCATCAGGGTCCCAGCCGTGTCCCTGCCTGCACTGGGAGGGCATGAACCACCTGTCCCTGAAGATCCAGTGGGCTCTGAGGTGAGAAGGCAGCACGGCAAAGGGCTTCCATACCCTCACCTGCAGCTGACACTGGTGAAGCAGCACCAAGGCTCCATGGTGCCAAAGCCTGGTGAGGGCCAGGAAACCCCTGTGTGCCCAGCAGCCCATTGGCAGCATCAGGACAAAGTTGGCACAGCCACAAGGTTGGACTTGGAGTGAACAAACAGGCCCACCCAGCAGCCACCAGTGAGGCTTTCCCCAACGTGTGGCTTTTAGAGAAGATAAATGCTCTGCCATCAAGCCAGAGCAGCTTTGCCGCCAGCTGCAGCCAGGCTACATGTCCATGAAAAGAACCTCAACACCTCCTGGGAGCTGGACCTGCTCCCCACCTAGATAAAGGGACCAGATTCACACCACACCAGAGATGTGCCAGTGTCAGAGCTGTCTCCTACCTGTAGATGATGCAGGCACAGTCCCGGCAGGTCCCACAGTTGGCGATGTCTTGCCCAGTCCGGTAGGAGTGTCGCCTGTGGCAGAGAAGTGCTGTGAGCTTGGAGACCTGGCTTGGGGCTGTGCTGTGAGCCTGGAGACCTGGCTTGGGGCTGCCCATGCCCCACCAGCTGCCCCCACACCCCTCAAATGCCACCTGAGCTCATACTCCAGCAGCCAGGAGCTGGCACTTTCCTCCTTGGGACCCATCTTCTCTCCTCCCTGCCATGCAATCCTCTCTTTCCTGGGATCCAGCTCCTCTCCTCCTTCAGATCCATCTCATCTCTTCCCTCATCCCAGTTTCTCTTCTCCCCTATGATGCCTGTTTGACGCCAGGCCAAGCATGGTGCCTCTTAGCTTTGCAGATTCCTCAGATGGGTGCAAACCAGAGACAGGCAAGGCAGAAGCCCCAAATCCTTTGTGCTGTGTCTGCTTCCTTTCATCTCCACTCCAGAGCTGTACCCCATGGCCAGAGCCACCCTGGGTCATCATACATTTCCCCACATATGATGCCGTGGAGTGAGTGAGGCTGTGGGCAGCATGAAGTAGAAAGACAGATGGGCACGAGGAGATGCTCTGGACTAATCTCCAGCCTATGCCAAACTTGGGGTTTATCTCTTTTTGATGCTTTGGCACCAGAGCATCCTCCTCCTCCTCCTGCTGCAGGAGGGTGCACTGGACTCCAGTGAGAGTTGAAGCTCAGTCTCCTCTCCACTTTCTGTGGGAGGCCTCTGCACCTTGAGTGTTTCTGCTGCTGGTGCCCACCACCTGCCTTGGTGCACGCCCAGGCCAGCTGCAGTGTGCAGGGGGCACATACATACCATGCTGCCAATGCCAGCTGCCTGCCCTGCCAGCTTCTGCCCAGAGCTCTCTGGGGTGCCTCCCCCAGGACTGGCTCTGAGCTCTGGTGCCACCATGCAGACTGAATGTCTCCTGTCCCTGCTGTGCCCACTCTCTGCTGGCAGCACATCACATTTGTTGATGCCCAGCGAGCACAGGGTGCCCACAGCTGCAGCATCCCTGTGTCCCAGGGGATGGGCAGCCATGGAGGGACAAGCAGTGAATGTCTTGCTCAGGCAGTGCACCAGCCTGCTGCTGCCCTGAGCTTGGCAGCCTCCGTGTGCCATTACTAGCCTGAGTTTCAGCTGCTGGAGGGCAACCACAACCTCCCTAGGAAATGGTCCCTAAAGTCTCTCTTTGCTGAGAAGCTTCTCCAAACTGAGCTCATGTGCCTTTGGCTTTGCTCCCAGGGTGCCAAGACTGTGCCAGGGCTGTGCCAGGAAGCTGCTTGCAGACCCCTAACACTGCTGGTGGGTGCTCTCCATTGGTGCCCTGACTCTGGTTGCCTTAAGAGGTGCAAGAAAAGGGCCTCAAGCAAAGCTTTTGATCACTGTTGGAGCTCACTTCCACATCTCCATTCTCCTCTCCAGCCGAGCAGCTGGTGGCTTTTGGGGGACAGCCGAGAGGACATCCCCATGTCCCACATAACAGTCACATTTTCCTCCTTAAATCCTCCTCCTGCTACTTGACCTTGATCAGGATTGTTCTCAGCCCTCAGAAACTAGGTCTTTTAATGCACCAAATTCTGTATTACAACTGGGATTATCCTGTTGGCACATAAATGAGATCATGATGCCTTTTATAAAGGCATAAAGCTCACAGATATGTGTGTGTAGCGCTCTGCACCTCTCTGCTGGGATGAGAGCTCAGCCCAGGACAGGTGTTTGGTGTGGGATGTTGCTGGTGCTGGACACCTGGAGCCTGCAAGGACCCATCACAGCAGGGCTGGTGGTACCACTCTGGTGCAGGGCAGGTGCCTTCACCCATGCCTTTGGGACATTGGCCCGTGGCAAATGAGGCCAAGCTCTTTCTCAGTGCAGGGACACCAGGGATGACTTTGGATGTGGTTTCCTACTCTACACTTTATGTCTCTGGGCATCTTGTTTGCTCGTTTGGCTGCAACAGTAGATGGAGCGCGACCTTAATTAAGCTGCCCACAGTGAAGCTAAATCAGCTTCCTGAGCAGACAAGCTCAGTTCCGACCATGGGAACAAAGCTGCCCTCTCAGCAGGCATTGCTCACCAAGTGCCCTCGTTGTGCCCAGCAGGCATGAGGAACTGGCATGGTCACAGCATGGCTGCTTAGTTGTGGGCACCCCCGAGGGCAGGACTGCAGGCAGAGAGTCACTCCGTGGCCTTTCTCCTCCAGCCCTGGAGCAGCAGGCTTTCATGCAACCCTGCAGACGAGGGGGAGGAGGGTTGTGATGAGGCTGCATGGTGAGGGGTGAGAGGGCTGTGCCAGGGATGGAGGGCAAGTGGCAAACAGGCTACTTATAAGGGTTTTACAGGAAGGTGCCAGGCCTGGCACAGAGAGAGCAGCTCTTCACATCTAGGAGGTTGGTGGCACTTATGTGAGATGCATTTGGAGAGTCTCAGCTCTAGACCATTACCGATGAACCTCTAACACCTTGGCAGATCTGCCTGGGGGGCAAAGAAAAACTGGCCCAGGGAGTGTTCTGCCCTGCCGCCTGTGGAGCAGGACCTGGGCAGGTGGGCAAGGATTTGTGGGCACCTCTCAAGGGTGCAGACACCTCAGACACCTGGGTGCTAGCCACTAAATTTGTGCCTTAGGTAATCTCAAGAATGAGTTTGGAAGCAGGCATAAGAAATGGGGAGGTTGTTCCTGGGGCATGGCCCTGGGCTACCTGCCATGGCTGGGCTGAGCTTGACATCCCAAGTGTCAGCTCCTGGTGACCAATGGGCATGTCAGCTGTGACAGCACTGGGGGACCTAGCTCCCCTTGCTCCCCTGATCTGCACCCCTTCTGCACCCATTCCTTGGGTGTGGGGAGGGCACTGCAAGCAGAATGAGGCAGAGCAGGCAAGACCTAACCCCAAGACAAGGTGCCATGGATGGCAGCTCTGAGCTTCTCAGATGGAAACACGCCTGGGAGGCAGCAGCACTCAAATCTCTGGCACAGAGACCCCCACCTTCCATCCATGCCCTCCCCCACCCCCCAGTGTCATCAGCCCCAACTCCATCCCTGCCTGCTCACCCGTCCCGCTGGGCTTCCTTCTTCTCCAGGTCCTGGATGACATCCAGCAGCACCCGGATGGTTTGTTGGCTGGTCTCCAGCACCCCTTCCAGGGACTGCAGCTGGGATTGCAGGTCCCCCTGCTCCCCAGGCCCCTGCCGGCCCTCTCCCTGAGATGTCCGGGTGTCCTTGTCCCCTGCTGGCGGTCCCACTGGCCCCTTGGTCACCACCACCAGCTGCAGAAGGTCCTGGACGTGGCGCAGCGTCTGTGACTGTTCAGCAGTGAGGCAGGTCTGTCCATGTTGAGGGACCTCCAGTGCCTGCCCGGCTGGCTGTGTGCCCATGCTGGGGCCCTGTGGGGTTGGGGGCAGCAGCTCCCTGGGCCCCTCTGGTCCTGCCCGGTTGTGCCCGGGCTCGGTGGTGTGTAGCCGACTGCAGATGCCATGGGGGTCCGGACGGCTGAGTGCAGCTGGTGTCTTCTCTGGTGCTGAGGTGGCAGGGCCATGCCAGTTTGGCATCGGCAGGACGGGGTCTGGCGAGGTGCAGCAGGGCCCCCTCCATGGCGTGTGGCAGAGCTGGTGCTGGGGTGGCAGGGGGTCCCGCGGGGGGTCCCGCAGGGGGTCCCGCAGGGGGTTGCCCTGAGCTGTCTGGCGGAGGCCGTGGGTGTCCGTGGGAGAGGTGCTCTGCTGGCAGCGTAGCGAGGGCTGGGCCGCTGGGTGCCCGCGGAGCAAGCTCCGCTCCGAGTCGCTCCGTCCGAGCCCCCGCGGCTCGGTGGACTGCCAGGGCTGACCGCAGGGCACGGAGGCCGGGCGAGGGGGCGTCCCGCGACTGCCTCCACGGTTCCCACGGAGCTGGGTGCAGGCCGGGAGCGGCGGGCACGGCTCGGGGGCACAGCTCTGCACGGCGGAAGCGCAGCGGGCAGCAGGGCACCCAGCCGTGCCCGGATAGGGGGGACAGGGATCCCTGGGCGGCGGTGGCGGTGGCGGGCCACGACACACTGTGACATGCTGGGTGAGGACTGTGGCGTGATCGCGCGTGGGGAGGCTGCTGGAGACCCGCGGGGGCACTGCCCGGCTGGCACCTGGGCACCGGGCACTCCCGGCCGCGGCAGCAGCGGGCAGCGCCGCGTCCCCGGCCACATCGCAGACGCTCTTGCTGCGGGGCTGGGAGGCCGGGAAGGGCTTCTGGAGGCTGGGGGATGTCTGGATGGCGGTGCTCATGCACGCCCTGCGGGGCAT
>VWZI01011138.1:1889825-1906162 GCA_013396835.1 Psilopogon haemacephalus | reverse complement strand
CCAAAAAATAAGCCAGAAAAAAAAAAAAAAAAACACCACCAAAATTGTCATGCTAAGTTTATTAGCTATGCATTCTTTGAGTATATTCTTTACTGCATTATCTAAATCCAGATAAATATTCAGGAAGGGTTTTAAACCAGTCAATGCAAACACACGAATCGAGTGTACCTGCAGGTTGAATATCCTCTTGAACAATACCAGCTCGGTTTATTCTCTGTTCCTTCTCTGGAAAACAGAACCAAAAGGACACTCCTCAAAGAAGAAAATAAGCCCAGAGGAAATGCCAGACATCTTGGCTGAACCCAAGAAAACAACACAGAAAATGTTACTCATTCTGGGTGCTACCCAGTGGAACTGGTGAGCATCCACCTACACAATCTGAATGTTGTCGTCACACTTCATGGAGAATCAAACAGCCAAGCTGGCTTGAGAGATCACAAACAATAAGGTAATCATCTTAAGGAATGGTTTTTCTTCAACAAGAGATGCCAAAGTACCTGCCACAATCCTCCTGCTTAAGCTGTGACTGGTAGTTTTAAGAGCTATCCCTCATCTACTCAGCATAAAACTCTCCTCAAGGTCTGAAAGCTGGATTTAGATCAGAGACCACCCCATGAGGATGGAACAGCTTGCCCTGAGAAACTGTGGAGGCTCCAACCATGGAAGTGCCCAAAGGCAGGTGGAATGGGGCCTTGAGTCAATTTGGTTTACTTTCCTCAGACCTGGTGCTAAATGAAGATTAAGAAAAAAAAAATCCCTAACCTGCTAGGGAACATTTGCTCACATAACTCACACGTAGAAAAGGGGAAGCTGTCCACTAGCTGTGTCCTTCCCCTGCTGCTGAATCACACTTCCAACGTTCTATTTTTGGAAGGTGCACCATAAGCAAAAAAAAAAAATAAATTTAAAACAAGAGTTAAGAACAGGGTTTTAAAATAGGAACAGGGGCATAGAAAAACCTGTGAGAAATTTCCAACTTCAGAAAAGAAAAAAAAAAAAAAAGAAGAAAAAAGCTTTTAAGTTAAATTTTACTTCGGCTTTGCTGCAAGGCTGAAGTGTCTCAGAGATCAGTAACTGTGTTACCCTTCTCCTCCTCCTCTAAAGACCTCTCCAGCTGTCTCAGCAGCTTACCCACACACATCTTCAGGCTGTCGCCAACAGCTTGCTTAACGCTGTAAGAGTTAAAGCAAGGGGATGAGGCTGGTTACAGCCGAACTTGTCTCGGCTTGCCTCGGCGGCAGTTTAGGAGTGCTGAGCGCAACCTGCAGGCAACCTGCGAGGCGTCGCACTCGATGCTCCGGTACCCTGCAGTGCTCCACAGCAAACCGCGGAGCTTCAGCAGGTTTTCTTCGTTTCTGGCAGGTAAGCGGAGTTTTCCTCGGCAGCCGCTTACAAACAAAACCCTGCAGGCTGAGCCCAGCTCTAGCAAGTGATTACAATTGAGAGGTCAATTTACTGTCGCGTTTTAAGTTCAGCTTTTCGATTGCAGATGGAAAAAGTGCAGATGAAAAAGTGCTCCTCGGAATCAGAGAGCAGTTTGGGTGGAAAGGGACCTTTCAAGGGCAGAAAGTTCAACAGCCCTACAGTCGGCAGGAGCATCTGCAACTACAGCAGCTTGCTCTGAGCCCAAATCTGATCTAGAATGGTTCTAGGGACGAGGCATCTGCCACCTCTCTGGGCAACCCGGGTCAGGATCTCGCCACCCTCGTCACAAAAGGTTTTTTTTCCCTTCTATTTAATCTCGATGTACCTTCTTTCAACTTAAAACCATTGCCTCTGGACGTACTGCAACAGGCCCTGCTACAAAGTCTGTTCCCATCTCTCTTATGGGTCCTTTTAAGTGCTGAAACGCCACAAAAAAAGTCTCCCTAGAGCTTTCTCTTCTCCAGGTTGAACAATCCCAAGCCTCTCAGCCTGTCCTCACAGCGGAGGGGATCCAGCCCTCCCATCACAGCTTCTTTAGCTCCAACTCGATCCTCTCCATCGCTTCGGAGAACAGCCAAAGGGCGTTCCTAACCACAGGCTGGCAAGTAACTTACACCGACAGTACTACAAACAAACGAACAACTCTCAGGCGAGCAGAAAGCCCCCCCGGAGTTACTGACCCAGCGGCAGCCCCCAGCCCGGGCACACACCTGCCCTCCCCGCACCGCAGCTCTGCCGGGACACAACCCCGCTCCCAGCCGAGCCCAGCCTGCTCCCTTCCCCCCGCCCAGCTACTCACTGTACTCCTCCGGCAGCAGCAGCGGCCGGAAGTAAATCGGGTAAAAGGCTGCGGCGACCACAACGGCGAAGCCACCGAAGATACCGAGGGTGCGGACCCAGCTCGCCATCCCCCCCGGGTACCACCACCCGCAACCTCCGCGGGCCCTACTTCCGGGGCGCACCGGACGCGCGGCGGCGACTGCGGACACCGCTCCCTCCAGCCTGGCCCGGCGGTGGGCAGCGCCCCCAGGCGGGCCGGCGGGGTACAACCAAGCGCCGGTGCCCTCCGTCCCCGGTGAGGCGGAGATGGTACCGTAAACGCGCCCGCCGCGCGTCCTTGTGCCATGCCCGAGCAGGCGAAGGGTGGCGTTTCCCGGGCAGCCCCACTCGCGCCGCACACTGCGGCCGTGAGGAGGTCCTGCCCTGCCTCAGCGCTCGCAAGCCGCCCCGCGGCAGCACGCCGTGCACTGGCGGGATCGGGGGGCTGCCCTGGGCGGGGGCAGCGCAGAGCCGAGGCGTGAGGGTGGGGACGAGAACGGGAGGAGGCTCCGCGCAGCTCCCGGAGGGGAGGACGCGGCCTTGCGCCCGTGTCCCTCCCGGGCCGCCGCCCGCTGCCTGTTGTGCCAGGGCTGCGCGGGGCGCTTTGGGCTGCCTTACAGCGCGGCCGGGAGGCTCGGCAAGGGCGCCGCCCGGCCCGGCCCTTCCGCTCCCCTTCGCACCTGCAGCGGCGGCGCGGTCCCGAGCGCGGCTCGGCCGTGCCCTGCGAGCGGCCCCTCCTCCAGGAAGCCGGATCTGCCGCATCCTCGTCGGCGGGGCCGGCAGCGCAGTCCCGGCCGCGCTGGGTAGCGCCGNGCCCCGCCGCTGTCTGCTGCTCCTTCTCCTTCTCCTTCTCACGGTGAGTGGCGGTCGGCGCCGCTCGGGTCCCCGGCTGTGCCCTCCGCCGCCGTGGCGGTGGAAGATGGTGGCCGCGGCGAGGGCCCGGGCCGGGCGACGGCCCCTAAGTGTGCAGCGAGCCGCGCAGGCGGGGACTGCCCGGCACACCGCACCTTAACGGCGCTGAGCCGCGCTCGGTGCGGGGCTGCGGGTTGCAAGCAGGTTGTCGGGAGGGGCAAAGCGCTCGGTCGGGTGCCGCAGAGTGTGTCCGGGTGGTGTGCGGGGGGCCGGGGCCGCCTGTTGGAGCCAGCCCTGCGCTTGTCCGCCCTGGCACGGCACCCTGGGGGGTTAATTTAACGCTGCCATACCGAGCTGGGAAACGGCCAGTCGTTAGATCAAAGTGTTAAGAAGCTTTCTGTCCTAGGCGAGGTTAAATGTCTGGATTTGTAACAAGGGGACAGCCTCGGACATCTGCTGTAGATGCGCTCAGGAGCGGGGTGCTGCGCTGGCATACGGAAACAGCAGCAGCATCCGAGGGGCATCTGCCGAGCTGCTTTTCCCTCTTTGACGCTGCTAAGCACAAACTCCGGTTAAAGTCTTTGTGTGCCTGTGCCACACCGACGCAGCCTGGGAGCAGGTCACCTTTCCTGTCCCCTTTTCACACCTCTTTACATCTCGCCTGACGTGGCACAGGTGGAGGGCTGTGGTTCTCGCCAGGCTGCGCAAACAGGTGCAGCTTGTGGAGTTTCTGCAGGGGTGGCCCTGGGGAGAGCCATGCTGGGATCTTACTCCAGCAAGAACTGTTTCTGGTCCTTTCCTAATGCCTTCACAGGTGTTGCTGCCTTGATGTTTCGCTGTTTGGTTGTTTTTCAGTGGAGCTCTGGAGGAGTCTCAACATAATTCTTTAGAGATAAAAAGCAAAGCAGTTTATCATGAGGTTTTAAAAATGTATTTATTTATCCCTGTATTTGGATTGTGGACAAGGTCTCCTTGTCCTCCAGGCACGCAGCTTGTAGTTGTGATGGTTCAAAATGCCCTAAGGACTCGGCCAAAGCTTTTAAATGTTTTGAGAGTCGCAGTGATTGGCCATTAGTCCAAGGTAGGCATGCAAGATAAATTTCAGATCGATTTAGCAAAGCTTAGCAAAGATAAAAGTCACCCCAGACATTTCTCCTTTCAAGCAGTCTTCACGACCAGCTTCCCTGGTCATCCGAAGTGACAGCTCTGAATGTTTCAGAGGAGCCAGGGGACCCGGGAGAAGTGCCACACTGGTGGCTTGCTTTCTGAGCTGAGTAATCCTCAGTATCCTTGGCAGTGCATCAAGCTGGGCGCTGATTGCAGAGCAGAAAGGAGAGAAGCTGTTTGAAGCCTTGGAGACAAGAACTTGAGCGTGTAGGATAATCCTGGTGCGTGTCCAAGCACTTGCTCTCAAAGTGTGTTATAATGTGTGTCGCTGTGGAGAGCAAAAACTGAGCAGATGCTGCCTGCTGGTCTTGCTGCCCAGGTTTGTAAGTCCATCTTCAGGATAGGACCATTCCAGTAATAGCAAAATCACAGAATTGTCAGGGCTGGAAGGGACCTTGAGGATCATCCAGTTCCAACCTACCTGCTGTGGGCAGGGGCACCTCACACTAGATCAGAGTCCCATCCAGCCTGGCCTTCAAAACTTTCAGGGATGAGGCTTCTACCACCCCCCTGGGCAACCTGTGACGGTGTCTCACCGCCCTAACTGTGCAAAACTTCTTCCTAACATCCAATCTGACTCTACCCACTTCTAGTTTTGCTCCATTGCCCCTAGTCCTAATCACTTGATGAATGTGAATTAATTCTCAAGAAACCATTGTGAGATGCCTTCAAAGTTATTTGACCCTTCAGATGGCTGTGGGAGAGGTAAGAAGAGGAGCTAACTTGTCCAGAGATCTAGAAACATCAGGCTGTGAGGGGAAGGTACAGGCTGGATATTAGGAAGAAGTCCTTCACAGAGAGAGTTGATTTGCCATTGGAATGGGCTGCCCAGGGAGATGGTGGAGTCGCCCTCCCTGGAGGGGTTCAAGCAAAGCCTGGATGGAGCACTTAATGCCAGTGGATAGGGCTGGGTGAGAGGTTAGACTGAATGAGCTTGGAGGTCTCTTCCAACCTGGCTTGTTCTGTTCTATTCTATTCTGTTCTATTAGCAAGCAATAGCATGATGGGTAAATGCTGGTGTGTTTCACTGTGTATTCTTTAGACCTGGTCCTTGGAGCATGTGTCAGGAACCTGACGTCTAAGTTGCTATCTTAAACCGGATTCTGCTTGTGGGAAGGGCCAAAGGATACACCCTGTAAATACAGTTTGTTTGGAGAGGCATGTGTAACCTTGAGAGCTTCGTATGGGAGAGCTGTTACCATGAAAACCTGCATGGGAGCTCTCCAGGAATCCAGGTCTCATTGCTGTGTGCAGAGGGTTCTGGTGTTCTGGGTATGGTGCCTTGCAGCATGAGAGAGAATGGATTTAAGCTTGAGGAGGATTGATTCAGACTGCAGGTTAGGAAGAAGTTCTTTATAGTGACACTGGAACAGGTTGCCCAGTTGTGGATGCCTGCTCACTGGAGGTGATCAAGGCCAGGCTGGATGAGCACCATGTCCTAGTGGAAGGTGTCCCTGCCCATGGCAGGGGCACTGAAAGTAGATGACCTTTAAGGTCCCTTCCAACCTGACCCTTTCTATGAATCAGAGGGTGTGGGTTGGAAGGGACCTCTGAAGGTCTCTGCAGTCAGCAGGGGCATCCTCATCTACATGGGGCCGATATATTCAGCTAAACCCCAAGCCTTCTGCTTGTGCAGTCTGCTGCTACTGCTGCAAGTGTACTTCTAATCACCTAAACTTAGTTTCCCTGCTTTAACCTGTTTGGGGGTTGTTTTTTTCTTGCAGAATTTTGTGCTGTCCTTCGGGAAGGAGACGTCACGGACCACGGCTGTCGCTCCCCAGCCCGGACAGAGCGTGGACTACGTGGACTTCATCCATTTAAACGTCTTGGAAAAGAAAGTGCTTAACAATTCCGAGGTTTCAGTTCAGTATTTATGTTCTCAGCCTTGCATCATTACCTTGGAAGCAGTGGCTTCCTCGGAGTTCAGGACGGGCGTGCCAGTGTATAGAAGGAGATGGGAGGACGAGAAGAACCTTCGCGCTAGCAGAACTCGGCAAGTGCGCTTGAAATTTCCAAGCATCATGGTGTACAGAGATGATTTCATCATCAGGAGCTCAATAATGGTGCACAGTGTGATACTGTATGCGTGGATTAGTCACAAATCAGTTGGCAGCTTTGGTGTCGAGCAGAAGGAAGATTACCAGGACGCGGTGGCCAAGAACTACACTTTCTTAGAAGCGGTTCCGCCTTTCCAGCGCCCCTACAAGGACCACAAAGTTTGCCTTCAGTGGGGTGCTGACTATTTGTGGATGCTTCAGGCCAACAGGATACCTCAGTGCCCTCATGAGAGTGGTAGGTGTCATGCCACATTTTTTTTTCCCCCCCCTCAAAGATACGAGTGGGACACAAATGACATTTTTTGTGGATGCTTCAGGCCAACAGGATACCTCAGTGCCCTCATGAGAGTGGTAGGTGTCATGCCACATTTTTTTTTCCCCCCCTCAAAGATACAAGTGGGACACAAATGACATTTTTAGTGAGCTGTTAAAAAGCAGTAAGCGTTACACAGGATGGTTTACTTGGCAGATCTTGAACGTGTTTCAGTTCAGTATTTTATGTTCTAAGCCCTGGGGGTTGGGCTTGATGATCTCTTTGGGCCCCTTCCAACCCCTGACATCCTGTGATCCTTGTATCATTACCTTGATAGCAGTGGCTAAAAAAGGAGAGCTGAAAAGGAAGCTGGAGAGCTGAAATGCAAGAGCAAGTCCAAGAGCGGTGAAGCGATGTCCTGTAGACATAGGCAAAGACAGGATGAGATTTAAGTGACTAACACAGATGATTTCTTCCTTGCTAAGTGGTTCTTTAAGTATCTTAGATTTAAATGAGCCTGTTCTTCCCCTGCTTTTTTAACAGCAGCTGCAAATGGACTCCACTTCTCTTCCTGTGGGTTGTGCAGTCCCAGTCTGCGATGTGGTTTCTAACAGCAAAGTGAACTTGGGTTTAAGGACTTCCTGAAGGTTTCTGTTAATTCTTAATCCGTTGTGTGATTCAAATGCTTGGCTGGATGAGTGTGAGCTAATGAATTAGTTACCTCTACTTGTTGCCTGGCAGATTAAGAAAGGTTGTTTGTTTGGTTTTTTTTTTTGGCAGATGATGTCCAGATTCTCGACTTCATTTATGCTTCCAGTGGGGACAAAAGTGGAATAGTGAAGAAATTTGAACAGTTTGAAAACAGAGAACTTGAGACAGTCAGACAACATCAGATTGATTATCCCATGTAAGTATAGGCAAATGATTGAAATGCATTGTAACTGATTATCAGAGGCTACAGGATGATACTTGTGATGGTTGTGGAGTTACCTGTCCCCCCCAGCCCTCCCACTTTTGAATTCACCTGGACTAGACTCATCTGGCTGGAAGTTAAGGAATGAAGCTTTCTGTTCACTGCTTAGCACAATATACAAGCAGATATTTACAATAGATTACAAAGTTTTACAGCTAGGTACAATAAAAAGGTAGTACAGAAACACAATGCCCCTCCCAGAAATCAGGAGTCCCTAAGAGGCATTCCCAACCACCCTTCCACCTTCTCCCCACCTCCCAGTCTTAGCCCAGAATCTGCCTGATGTGCAAAGTGAATCAGACAGATCAGTGAGGGGGGTTACAAGCAGAATTGATGAGTTGGGTCACACAGATCCAGCTAGAAGGAAAAGGCACCAAAAGACAGAGCTCAGACTCAGAGTGACTCTGTCTTATCTATGTTTATGTCTTTGCTTTTATACATCTCAGTAAACCTATGAGTGAACTACATCACCCTTGTTTTCTTTTCACAGCCTATAATCTATTTTTTTCCTTGTTAAAATATTCCAATTAGCCTCAAACTAGCAGAGTACTTCAGCTCTTGGGCTGCACTACACATTAAAGCAGCACTGCCTTTAATTTTGAGGAAAGGCTCAAGAGGGAATGAGTTGGCAGTTCCTTCTGTTCTCCGATTTCAGCTTTGAAGAGGGTTAAGTTGGACCTCAGAAAGATGCTTACAGTATGTGTTGGTGCAGTGCTGTGTAGGTGATACTGACAGGAGGTGTAACCGAGCTGGCTGGATGCAGTTAGGAGGCTGAGTAAGCTGTTAGGTCCTGTCCTGACCAGACTGCTGCTTCCTGACTACCTACCCTGGGGGGGTTTTGCATTACAAAGAGATTTGCATTTCACAGGTAACAGGCAGATGCAGAGCAGGGTTTCTTGGGAGGGTGAGCAGGGTGGAGCAAGTTTTTCCCTGTAAATTCACTCTCTAGTTTATTTTGCAGCTGTCAAGCCCTTAGTGGTAGACTTCTCTGCCTAGGCAAGTTTTCCAGCTTGAGCTTAAACTGTTTTCCTTTCACCATCCTTTTGCACACTCTCCTAAATGAACAGGAGTAAAAGCACCTAACCCCTGCACACTCTTACTTTACAGAAGAATCACTCTGGGAAGATCACCTTTCTTTACTTTCCCTTTCCCCAAACTGTCACAGCTTTTCTGTTGTATTTTGCCATTTGAGGCGGGGGGTGGGGGGGTGGAAATTAGAGAGAGATAAATGTATCTCCCTTCCACCAGATGCTGTCATCCTGACAACATTATTACAGAAATAGGAAATGATCACAGGAGCTGGAGCTGGCCTGCTGGTTTGTGTTTGGCTTGTGACCACAGCAAGAGTGCCAAAGAAGACTTGCCAGGCAGCACAGGTCACTTGCAGATTGGCAGCCCTCAAGCTACAGCTCTCAAGTCGTTTGGACAGAGCAATTTTTAGCTCCTGGCCTCTTCAGGATGGGTAACAGCCTGGCCTGCACAGCCCACTGCCCACCAGCTTCCTTGCATTCTGCACCCAGTACTGGGGTGCTCAAGCACTGGTTGAGAATTCATCACAGGAATTTTGCAGCTCTTAAGCTGCCCCACACAGTTCCACCCTCGCTGGCTTTTGAGTGGTGTCTCCAGTGTTTAACACAAAGCTTTTGCCTCTGTGCTGTGGTTGTGTGACAGCCTGAGGTAGCTCTGTTGAGAAGAGGAAGAGAGTTTGGCTCCAGCTCTGTGTGAGCAGTGGCTGCCTGCTGGAAGGGAAAAAGGACAGCAGGAGCAGATGGATCTAGCTGAAGTCACTCATTTCACTGCATTCAGGGATCTGTGAAGGAGGAAGAGTGGGGATAGAAACTGTCATTTGAGGTAGCCACCAGTGGACAGCCTGCAGCAAGGGTAGGGATCTGTGAAGGAGGAGGAGTGGGGATAGACAACTGTCATTTCAGGTAGCCACCAGTGGACAGCTTGCAGCAAGGGTAGGGATCTGTGAAGGAGGAGGAGTGGGGATAGAAACTGCCATTTGAGGTAGCTACAAGTGGGCAGCCTGCAGCAAGGGTAGGCTGGGGCTGTGAGGGACCATTCACACTGCAGGGCGTTCTGCAGCAGTGGGGGATGTGAAGTGAGTCAGCATTGTCCCAAACTCTGTCCCAAGCACTGTGCTCAGACTGGCAATGAAGGATTAAATGGGGACTGGGGCACTGAAGTTTGCTGTGTTGCCAGAGGTGAAAGATGATGAGAGTGATGTGTAAGCACAGGCTCTATTTCTGGAAGCAGAGTCTTTGCCTGTAGGACATAACAGTCAATATGCAAGTAAGATTGATTTACAAACCCTTACACCTCACCCTCTCTGGAGGGTATGGAGTTATTAGTTGTTCAGTGTAGAGATTTTTGGGGGGCAAACTTCACCACCCTTGTGTTATTTTTTTTGTTTGTTTTTTTTTTAATGCAGGAGAGCAGGTGTTAGGCTTTCAGACATATGTTGGTTTAGTTTGAGGAAAGATTCAAGGTACTTCATGCTTAGCAACTTGTTGAGAGAGAAGCAAGGCAAGCTGAATGGCTAATACTTTTTTTTTTGTTGTTTGTTTCATTATAGAAATACAAAATCCAAATAATATCTCCTTCCAGAAGTCACTAAGATGACTTCTTTATCAGAGGTTATGTTAATCATCATGCTTTGCTGGCTTGTACATCAGAGATGTGGTTCACAGGCTCACAGGATGTTAGGAGTTGGGAAGGGACCCAAATGGCTCATCCACTCCAACCCCCCTGCCAGAGCAGGACCAGACAATCCAGCTGAGGGCACACAGCAACACATCCAGACAGAGTCTGCAAAGGCTCCAGACAAGCAGACTCCACAACCTCTCTGGGCAGCCTGTGCCACTGCTCTGGGACCCACACAGGCAAGAAGTTGCCCCTTGTGTTGAGCTGCAACCTCCTGTGCTGCAGCTTCCATCCATTGCTCCTTGACCTATGGCAGGGAGCAGTGGGCAGAGCCTGTCCCCCACCTCCTGACCCCCAGCCCCCAAAGATTTAGAAACATTGATCCAATCCCCTCTGAGTCTTCTCTTCTGCAGACTAAGCAGCCCCAGGTCCCTCAGCCTCTCCTGCCCAGGCAGTGCTGCAGTCCCCTCAGCATCCTCCCAGCCCTCCCTTGGACTCTCGCCAGCAGGTCCCTGTCCCTCTGCAACTGGGGAGCACAAAACTGAAGGCAGTCCTCAAGATGAGATCTCAGCAGGGCAGAGTAGAGAGGGAGGAGAACCTCCCTGGATCTGCTGGACACACTATTCTTAATACTCCTCAGGATCCCATTGGTCCTCTTGGCCCCCAGGGCACATTGCTGTGCCAGGGATGTTCTCCCCCAGCACTCCCAGGTCCCTCTCCCTGGGACTGCTCTCCAGCAGTCACCTCCCAGCCTGTCCTGCTGCAGTTTATTCTTCCTCCCCAGGTGCAGCACCTTGTTGAGCCTCATTTGGTTCCTCTGTGCCCAGCTGGTTTTCAAAGCTATTTAGCATTACCCTAACTGATATGGAAAGAAAGGTTAAGGAAATAACTCTCTTAAGACTCTCTTAAGAGCATTGGAGAAGGTTTAGTCTGGCACAGAGCAACTCCATGAAATGAGATGCTGTGGTTTTAATACCACAGCCAGCTCTGTCTAGAAGTTTCCAAGCAGGCAGTTTTGTGGAGTCTTTGGGTTTTCAGTTTGCACTGCTCCACAGTTTGCACAAGCTCCACCTTTATTTAAGCTGCGATAGCTCCGTGACAGCTTCCCATACCTATCAGTACTACCCAGGGCCCTGGATTTGTGTTTAACCACTTCTGCCAGGCACATTTTCACAGCTGGCATTTAGCACGGGAGGCAACAGCTTCATTTTCACTGCTTCCCCAATCAGCATGACAAGGACCATGCGTTTGGGGATTTCATGCTGGAGCCTGCACGCGAGAGGTTGGCTCCAAGTTGTCTCAGTTGTGTTTTCAGTTCCCTGTTGATGTGGGATCTGGCAGGAGCTCTGACCCAGTGCTCTGGAAGCTGTTCAGATAATGTTCACCTGCTCTGCTCTCATGTGGTCGCCAGGAAAAGGAACCAATGAGAAAAAGGAGATCATAGAATGGTTGAGGTTGGAAGGGAGCTCAAAGCTCAGCCAGTTCCAACCCCCCTGTGCCATAGGCAGAGACACCTCCCACTAGAACAGGTCACTCAGGGCCTCATCCAGCCTGGCCTTGAACACCTTCAGGGAGGTTGTGGAGC
The DNA here is from genome assembly GCA_013396835.1 of Psilopogon haemacephalus. Classification (NCBI taxonomy): domain Eukaryota; kingdom Metazoa; phylum Chordata; class Aves; order Piciformes; family Megalaimidae; genus Psilopogon; species Psilopogon haemacephalus. The sequence continues at coordinate 1,894,385 of VWZI01011138.1, read as the reverse complement.
ACAGAAGATCCCATTCTGTGCTCCACAACCTCCCTGGGCAACCTGTGCCAGTGTCTCACCACCCTTGTTGCAAAGAACTTCTTCCTAACATCCAGTTTCAATCTCCCCTCTTTCAGTTTAAAGCCTCATCCTGTCATTCCAAGCCCTTGTCAATAGTCCCTCCTCAGCCCTCCTGTAGCCCACTTCAGATCCTGGAAGGCCACTCCAAGGTCTCCTTGAAGCCTTTTCCAGGCTGCAGAGCCCAAACTCTCTCAGCCTGTCCTTGTGGCAGAGCTGCTGCATCTTCATGGCCCTCCTCTGGACTGGCTCCAGCAGTTCCATGTCCTTGTGCTGGAGCCTCCAGAGCTGCAGACAGTGCTGCAGGTGGAGTCTGAGGACAGCAGAGTAAAGGGGCAGAATCTCCTCCCTTGCCCTGCTGGCCACAGGATGTCACAGACACAAGAGTCTCAGGTACTGCTTCTCCAAAGGTTTTCCTTACAGAAGGATGTTCTGTGCTCTGTTCTGGAGATTGCATGTGTCAAAGAGTTCTCCTAAATTAAAGCCAAAGTGCAAGGTTTTCAAATTGTGTAAGGAGTTTTCTGATCAGGAGTGGATTTCTCATTTGTTTTTGCCCGTGCAGGTTCACTGTTTCCATCTGGCTGTATTTACTCCACCACTGTGAAAAGGATCTGTGTGGCATACTCTATTTTATTGATCCAAAGGAGATGTACAGTACTCCTGCTGTGTTTCTGAATGAGGAAGGTAAGGGATATTATTGATTATTGATCGGATGGGCTCTGACACAGACTTCATAGATCCATGCTCAGGAATAGAATCATAGAATGGTCCAGGCTGGAAGGGAACTCCAAAGCTCATCCAGTCACAGAATCATAGAATCAGTCAGGGTTGGAAGGGACCACAAGGATCATTTAGTTCCAAGCTCCCTGCCATCAGCAGGCACACCCTACCCTAAGTCAGGTTACCCACAGCCCTGTAGAGCCTCACCTTGAATATCTCTAGGGATGGGGCCTCAATTAGCTCCCTGAGCAAACTGTTTCAGTGTTCCACCACCCTGATAGTAAAGGAGCTGTTCCTAACATCCAATCTAAATCTGCACCTGCATTCCAGCCAGAGGGGACAGCTGCTCAGCCTCGGGTGGAGAATGCAATTCAGCAGCTGGGGACTATTGCTGGCAGCTTGTAGAGGAAGTGTGCAGAGCTTTAAAAGTGCACACCTGCCTTTCTCCTAAGACATCACATGTTTCCTCCCTCCCCTTCTTTGCAAGTTTCATAACTGATTTTTGTTCTTTCTGTTATTTTTTGCTATTTTCATAGAATCGTAGAATGGTTTAGGTTGGAAGGGAGCTCAAAGCTCAGCCAGTTCCAACCCCACACTGCCATAGGCAGGGACACCTCCCACTAGAACAGGTTGCTCATGGCCTCATCCAGCCTGGCCTTGAACACCTCCAGGGAGGTTGTGGAGCACAGAAGCACAGAATGGGATCTTCGATCTCCCTGGGCAACCTGTGCCAGTGTCTCACCACCCTCACTGTAAAGAACTTCCTAACATCCAATTTCAGTCTCCCCTGTTTGATCCCATTCTGTGCTTCTGTGCTCCACAAGCTCCCTGGGCAACCTGTGCCAGTGTCTCACCACCCTCACTGTAAAGAACTTCCTCCTACCATCCAGTTTAAATTTCCCTTCTGCCAGTTTAAACCCATTCCTTCTCATCCTGTCATTACAAGACCTTGTCAATAGTCCTTCCACAGCCCTCCTGTAGCCCTCTTTGGATCCTGGAAGGCCACTCCAAAGTCTCCTTGAAGCCTTTTCCAGGCTACAGAGCCCAAACTCTTGTAGCCTGTCCTCATAGCAGAGCTGCTGAGCATCTTGGTGGCCTCCTCTGGACTGGCTCCAACAGTTGAATGTCCTGCTTGTGTGGGGGCTCCAGAACTTCACACAGTACTCCGGGTGGGGTCTGATGAGAGCAGAGTAAAGGGGCAGAATCCCCTCCCTTGCCCTCAGACACTTGTGTTTGAGCCTGTGGTTGCATGTGGAAGCCTGGGCCTTGGCATCCAAGATTTGTAACCCAAACAGGGAGCACAATTCCCTGGGATTGTGTGAGCTGAGGTGTGGCTGGGCGAGTGCCCAGGAGCTCTCTGTTGGTGATAGGAAGAATGAAGAGGGTAGAATCATTGTCAAGCAATACATTAGGAAGCCTGTTCTCAATGCTGGTGTTTCTGTGGTGCTGATTTCTTTGTTCTTCCTCTGCTGCTCTCTCAGGTTATCTGCATATTCAGATGCACCTCATGAGAGGAGATGACCTGGCAGTGAAAACCAGCTTCAGCCTCCCTCTGAGGCAGTGGTTTCGACTGGATCTCTCTTTCAAGGGTGGCCAGGTTGGTGTGCTGCTGAATCACAGGAGATCTCTCTGATTTGCCTGTGCCTCCTACAAACTCCACAGATAAGTGATGCTGAGAGCCATAACTGTGAGTTGTACACACACAAAAAAAAAGAATTCTAAACCTGGAAATTGTCCAGGGGTGTTCAGATCATCTAGCTTTAGAAAGTCAACTTAGTCAAGGAGCTGTGCCTGTCTTCTTCTGAACTCCTGAGTTGAAATAGCTTCATCATAGAATGGTTTAGGTTGAAAGGGAGCTCAAAGCTCAGCCAGTTCCAACCCCCCTGTGCCATAGGCAGGGACACCTCCCACTAGAACAGGTCGCTTAAGGCCTCATCCAACCTGGCCTTGAACACCTCCAGGGAGGGAGCAGCCACAGCCTCCCTGGGCAACCTGTGCCAGTGTCTCACCTACCTCACTGGAAAGAACTTCCTCCTAACATCCAGTCTCAGTCTCTCCTCTGCCAGTTTAAACCCATTACTCCTCACCCTGTCATTACAAGCCCTTGTCAGTAGTCCCTCCCCAGCCTTCCTTCAGGTCCCCTTCACATACTGGAAGGCCACTCCAAGGTCTCCTGGCAGCCTTCTCTTCTCCAGGCTGCAGAGCCCCAACTCTCAGCCTGTCCTCAGAGCAGAGCTGCTGCAGCCCTCTCAGCATCTTGGTGGCCTGCTCTGGACTGGCTCCAACAATTGAATGTCCTTCTTGTGTTGGGAGCTCTAGAACTGTGCAGAGTACTCCAGGTGGGGTCTGATGAGCTTGTAACCTTTAAACATTTGATTTATTAAAGTCATATTTTGTGTTCTTTCAGATAGAAGCAAGCACCGTTGGGAAGAATCTGAAAGTGCATCATCATCAGTCTTTTACGTAAGCAGCATTTTCCCCTCTGTTGGGTGATCTTAAGTGTTCAGATAAGGAAAATGGGAAGCAGGAGAGCACAAGTTTGGGACAGATTCCAAATGAGTTTCAAAATGTCTGTGTGGTTTTTCTCCACTCTGTGCTCTCAGAAGCAATTTGCATTACTGTGCTTACAGAATTACAGCAACATTGAGGTTGGAAAAGCCCCTCAGGATCACCAATCCAACCATTAGCCCTCTGCAAAGCCCCTCAGGATCACCAATCCAACCATTAGCCCTCTGCAAAGCCCCTCAGGATCACCAATCCAACCATTAGCCCTCTGCAAAGCCCCTCAGGATCACCAATCCAGCCATTAGCTCTCTACAAAGCCCCTCAGGATCACCAATCCAGCCATTAGCTCTCTACAAAGCCCCTCAGGATCACCAAGTCCAACCAGTAGCTCTACTCTCTAAGGTTCACCCTAAACCATTTCCCCAAGCACCACATCCAAACGACTTTTAAACACGTCCAGGGCTCAACCACCTCCCTTGGCAGCCCATTCCAATGCCTTACATTGAACATGAGCTGAATAATTATGTTAGGTAGCTAAGTTAACCTGCTGCAGAATTGATCTAGTCCTAGAGTCTGATATCTCTCACTAAAAAAACAACTGGAAGGTCAGGTCCTAGAGTCTGATGATTCTCACTACAAACCAAGTGGAAGGTCAAGTCCCAGGGTCTGATAAATCTGACTACAAACCAAGTGGAAGGTCAAGTCCTAGGGTCTGATAAATCTGACTACAAACCAAGTGGAAGGTCAAGTCCTAGGGTCTGATAAATCTGACTACAAACCAAGTGGAAGGTCAAGTCCTAGGGTCTGATAAATCTGACTACAAACCAACTGGAAACTCAAGTCCTACGGTGTGATAAATCTCACTAAAACTAACTGGAAGGTCAAGTCCTAGGGTCTGGTAACTCTCACTACAAACCCACCTGAAGGTCAGTGGCATTAGGATCAGTCTTCAGATGAAGAAATCAGGGGAGGTTTTGGTGTTGGCTGTGAGACAGGCAGGATTTCACTCGTGAAGTTGTTGGTTGCTTTGCTTAGGCTGAGAGCAAAATTTGTGTCAGAAATGGTTTTTGTTCTGAGCAACTGAATAATTTTTTATTTTTTTTTTTTAACTGTTGACCCATAATTGCTCTCTTAATTTAAGTTAATTTAAGATTGACTCTTGTGCCAGTGATTTATTTTTTTTTTTAGCAGCCCCACTCCTCATTTTTCCTATGGAAACTGTGTGACAGTAACTTTTGTGGCAGCTTTCAGTGCTTTTCCTTATCTGCTCTGGCTTAC
>VWZI01011138.1:1876865-1888479 GCA_013396835.1 Psilopogon haemacephalus | reverse complement strand
TTTGCTTTCCTCCTTCTCCAGCTTTAGGGAAGATTTCTACTACGATGACACTGCAGGATACTTTGTGCTTGGAGGCAGTGGCTACGTGAATGGCATTGAAGCATTCTTTGGGCCTGTGAAGTACTATCGGCTGAACGTGTTGGAAACAGAGCAGGTAGACAAAAAGCAGGGTTTGGAAATGGTGGAAGAGCAGCAGTCAGTTGTTGCTGTGGTTTTTAGGCTTTTTAATTTTTTTTTTTAATTTATTTTTTTTTTGCTAGCTGAAGCCTTTAACTAAGTACTAAACTTGTGGAGCAGATTGGTACCTGGCAACCTACAGCTGAAATTTTCTGTTGAAACCCAGGAGTGGTAATTACCACTTGGAGTGCTAAAAGAGAAAGCTTCAGCTTATTTTTTCCTTTCCTAGAGTGTTTGGTGATGCAGTATTGGACACTTTTGATAAATGTCTGGTTCTGTTGAAATCAGTGGGGAAAAGTCACGTAGGCTTGGTCAGTTTTGGAAGCTCATCTATAGTTTCTTGGATGATGATGATGACTGTTTGAAGTCACAGTCTGGTGTGGCCAGCATCAGGTTGCCTGGCACCAGAACAGATAAGGTGATTGTGGTAAAAAATCTGTTTCACACAGGACCACAGAATGTCAGGGGGTGGGAGGGACCTCCAAAGCTCATCCAGTCCAACCCCCCTGCCAGAGCAGGATCACCTCTACCAGATCACATCCAGGCAGGTTTTGAGTATCTCCAGAGAGAGATACTCCACAACCCTTCTGGACAGCCTGTTCCAGGGATCTGTCACCCTCACAGGGGGAATAAAAAAAATCCTCCTGATATTGAAATGAAACTTCTTATGCCTCAGCTTCCACTCAGTGCCCTTTGTCCTGTCCCTGAGCATCACCCAGCAGAGTCTGGCTCCAGCCTCCTGACCCTTTATGTCTTTATAAACATTGATGAGGTCACTTCTCAAGTTCCTCCAAGCTGAAGAGCCTCAGCAACCTCAGTCTCTCCTCATAAGAGCTGTTCCATTCCTTTCAGCATCTTTGTGGCTCTGTGCTGGACTCTCTCAAGCAGTTCTGTGTCACTCTTGAACTGGGGGGCCCAGAACTGGACACAGAACTGTGGATGTGGCCTCAGTAGGGCAGAGTAGAGGGGCAGCAGAACCTCTCTTGACCTACTCACCACAGCCCTTCTAATCCACCCCAGAATGGCATTGCCTCTCCTGGCCACAAGAGCACATTGCTGGCTCATGGTCACCCTCCCATCCACCAGGACCCCCAGATCCTTTTCCCCTTCACTCCCTTCCAACAGGTCAATCCCCAATAGTGCTTTTGTTGTTTGCCTACAACACTTCATTCTAGCTAAGCACAGAAAAGGACAGGTCCTGTAAGGTGCCATTTATCCCTCATTTGCCTTTTGATAGATCTTTAACCCTCTTCATGACAAAGAAACTGTGGAACAGATTGAGCTTTACTACAGGAGATGCATGGACGTTCAAGAACTGGTTCATGAGTACAGACACATTGTGAGGCAAGGGGAAAAAGTGCAAAGAAATTGTAAGTGTTGATCCTGGAGGTATGATTTTTACACTGCCAGCTTTGCAGATCTGTTTTCTTTTCTTGTAACCAGAGTTAGGATAACAATCATTAGAAGGAAGCTTGGATTCAGCTGTGACAAGGGGGAAAAAATCATTTGAAGGTAGCTAAAAGTGTGGGTTTGTTCCTGCAAGGAATTTTTGTGCCACGGAATGCAAACTTGAATCATGTTCTTGGCATTGTCTAGTAAGACAGGTGCACGACAGGACAAAGAAACAGTTTGAGGCTTACTTGTAAGCTGCTCAATTGCTTTTGCAGAACAGAATCACAGAATGCTGGGAGTTGGAAGGGACCTCCAGAGGTCATCTAGTCCAACCCCCCTGCTAAAGCAGGTTTGCCTAGATCAGGTTGCTCAGGATCACAGCCAAGCAGGTTTGGAGTCTGTCCAGAGGAGACTCCACAACCTTTCTGGGCAGCCTGCTCCAGAGCTCCAGCACCCTCACAGCCAAGAATTTTTTTCTCATGTTCAGATGGGAGCTCCTGGGTTCCAGTTTGTGCTTGTTGCCCTATTACTGGGCACCACTGGAGAGTCTGGCTCCATCCTCTTGCTTTCAGTCCTCTAATTGCTTTTGCAGCCTTCTGCTGAACTCTCTCCTTATCTACCTTGGAACTGGGGAGCCCAGAACTGGACCCACTACTCCAGCTGTGTCATCTACTAGGGCAGAAAAGAGGGGCAGAGAACCTCCTTCCACCTCCTCTTAATACACTCCAGGAGACCATTTGCCTTCTTGCCCACTAGGGCACATTGCTGGCTCAATTCCATTTCCTTCTCAAATGACCCTGAGTGCACCTGGATTTTAAAACCCTTTCCTTTGCCAGAGTGGCTCTGCCACCACTCGCCTAATGTGCAGTAATTGCAAAGCTTACACCAAAGCAACCACTTCAGGGAAAGAAGAGTAACACACCTTAAACATGCACTGGAAGCTAACTCATGGTCCAGCAAGAAGGGTTCAGTTTCCTGTGTTTTCATCAGAGTATTGCAGGGAGTAGAAGAGATCTTAGGTGTTGGCAAGTGGCCTGTGCTAGCTGTATGAGTTCTTATCTTGTCCATGAATTTTTAGCTTGCCCTAGAAACATCTTTGTTTGTTTGTTTGTTTTAACCAAAAGACTTAAAAATTTTTTTTTTTTTAGAGCCCAGCCAAGTCAGTTTTCATGTCTTAAAGTATTGTTGTTTCCCCTAGGTTACTATGAAAACTACTACCTGGAGCTGATCCACAAATATGGAGAAAAATCCAAGTGTGATGCCTTTGTGTGGGGAAAAGAGGTCAGGGAAAAATACCACAGTTTGTTCAAACTGTTGCAAGAGATGGATTTCAGTGCTCCAGAAGGTAATCATATTTTATTTAGCTGCTCTTTAATAACTCCACACTGTGTGTCATGGAAGCTAGCATGCTTTGACTTCACAGAATGGTTTAGATTGGGAGGGCCCTCAGAGCTCAGCCAGTTCCAACCCCTCTGTGCCACAGGCAGGGACACCTCCCAGTAGAAGAGGTTGCTCAAAGCCTTCTTGATCTGAGGGGCCCAGAACTGGACACAGTATTCCAGATGTGGCCTCACCAGGGCAGAGCAGAGGAGGAGGAGATTCTGTCTCTACCTACTCACCACAGCTCTTCTAATCCACCCTAGAATGGCACTGGTCACCAGAGCACATTGCTGGCTCATGGTCAACCTCCCATCCACTAGGAGCTTTGCTGCTCTCCAGCAGGTCAGTCCCCAACCTATCCTGCTCCCTGGGGTTGTTCTTTCCCAGGTGCAAAACTCAACCCTTGCTCTTGTTGAACTTCATTCCATTTCTCCCTGCCCAACTCTCAGCCACTGCGATCCCCAGGTCCTATTCCCCTTCACTGCTCTCCAGCGGAATCTGTCTCAGTCCTATTAGATTAGGGAGGGGAAATCAGCAGCTGATTTTAAACTCTTGCACTAACTCTACCTCTTGTCTTTCTTTTTTTTTTTTTTTTTTTTAAGTGTTGGAAGATGGAGGTGATCCAGTTCTGGAAGTTGGCCAGAGGATATTTGAGAAGGCTGCAAAGGGTCTGTCCAGTGCCGATGGCCTCAGCAGTGTGGGCTCCTATGTCCCTCTGCTGGTGGATTCCAGCTGCTGTGGATACCACAAAGCTTCCTATTTCCTTGCAGTTATTTTTGAAACAGGGCTTGGCGTGGCCGTGGACGGTGCAAAAGTAGGTGTATTTAATAAATCAGGTCATGGTCTGTGAAAATTAGTGACCTTTTAAAGGCACTTTAGGAATGGGATGAATTTATCAGCAATTGAATTAAAAAACAAAACAAAACAAAAACAAAAAAACAAAAGCAACACCAAAAAAAGTGAAGTGCAGTTGAAAGGAAAAAGTGCCAGAGTGTAGTTAACTCTGTAGAAAAATGGCATTGGAAAAAAAATGGCAGAGTAAGTGCAGTACTTGAGGAGTGTTTGGGGAGTTTAGTTTTTCTTTCAAGTCTTTCTCTAGGTATGGAAGAGATTTTGTCTGCTTGAGGGCTGTGCATCATCCTGTAGCTGTGTCCTCATGGTGTAGCTGATCTATCTGCTCTAAGTGGCCACTCTGGTCCCTGGTAAAGCAACACTAAGCCTGTGGGATGTGCAGTGAATTCACTCTTGTTTCTCTCTGTTGATTTTTGCCAGGGGCTGCTGTACAGTCTGGTTGGTGCTCAGGGAAATGAGAGGCTTGCTGTGATGAGCCTTGGCTATAAACATTACCAAGGCATTAACAACTACCCTCTCGATTTGGAGCTGTCCTATGCTTATTACAGTAACATTGCACTGAAGACCTCCTTGGATCAGCACACCATAAAAGGGGAGCAGGTAAAAGAGTTCTGAGTGTGTCTCTTTTCTGTTGCAAATTACTTTTTTTTCCCCCCCTGTGTTCATATTAATGTGTGACCAGAAGATTTTTTGTCTTTGTTTACAAATATTAGCTCACCTGATTGATTGCCCCTGCCTGTGGTAGGGGTTTTAGTCTAACTGATCTCTGAAGGCCTTTTCCAACCTGAAGCATTCCATGATTGTTTCAACCTTCCCCCGTTTCTTAGCAAGAGGGAAAACAAATCAAAATTAGGCTCAGATGCTCAGAATTGTCCACTTGCAGTACAGTCACAGAATGACAGAATGGTCTGGGTTGGAAGGGAGCTCAAAGCTCAGCCAGTTCCAACCTTCTGCCATAGGCAGGGACACCTCCCACTAGAACAGGTTGCTCAGGGCCTCATCCAACCTGGCCTTGAACACCTCCAGGGAGGTTGTGGAGCACAGAAGCACAGAATGGGATCAAAGATCACAGATCACATTCTGTGCTCTACAACCTCCCTGGGCAACCTCTGCCAGTGTCTTACCACCCTCACTGCAATGAACTTCTTCCTAATATCTAGTTTAAATCTCCCCTCTTCCAGTTTAAACCCATTCCTCCTCCTCCTGTCATTACAAGTCCTTGTCAATAGTCCTCCCCGGCCCTCCAGTAGCCCCCTGCAGATACTGGAAGGCCACTCCAAGGACTCCTTGAAGCCTTTTCTGTGCTGCAGAGCCCCAACTCTCTCAGCCTGTCCTCAGAGCAGAGCTGTTGCAGCCCTCTCAGCATCTTGGTGGCCTCCTCTGGACTGGCTCCAACAGTTCCATGTCCTTCTTGTGCTGGGAGCTCCAGAAGTTGCACACAGTACTCCAGGTGGGGTCTGATGAGAGCAGAGTAAAGGGGGAGAATCCCCTCCCTTGCTCTGTTGGCCACATCTTGGGATGTCTTCCCACTGTAGAGTGGACTTAAATTTTTGCACTGTAATGAAGCACTAAATATTTTTTTTTTAATGCAAGGATGGTTCTTAGTGCACTGAGACCAGCAAAGCTGTGGGGACAATTGTAAAACCCAGAACTGCTCACACGTGGTTTTAGGGATAAACAGATAATGATGGCAGAAAATTGGTTGCAAGAAAGTGAATTCATTGTATAGTGGGTTTTTGGTTTTTTTTTTTCTTTTTTGTTTCTTTTTTTCCTGTTCACCTGCTCTTCAGGCATTTGTTGAAACCATAAGGCTGATGGATGATGAGCTGCTAAAAGCCCAAACGAAAGAGAACGGAGATGTCTTCATGTGGTTGAAGCAGGAAGCAACAAGGGGAAATGCAGCAGCACAGGTAGGAATGGATGCATTTCCCCCTTCTTGGTTTTATACTCACATCAGGTGTGTGTATCTACAGAGTGTGAAGGAAGGTGGTGGAAGAGAGCAAAATGGAGAGGCATTTTCTGCCCAGAATTGCATCTGTTTCATGACGGTGACCTGTTTTTCCTGTTTCTATCTGGTAATACCCACTGCCCATACAAAAAAAAAAGCCATAACAGTGATGCTAGGCAAAAGGCAAGAGCTATCAAGACTTGGCAACCTCCTTCTCTGATCGTTTTCCTTGGGTTTGTGTCTGATGGGTGGTGCAGTTTATTGCTGCTGATCTGAGGCCAGCTGCAATATCTTTGTAACACTTTGCCATTTGCATGCATCAGATCTGCCTTTATCACTTACCCCTGCCCTTAAAGCAAGGCAGTACTGACAGCTGTTAAAAATAACCCTGCTGTAGGGTGGATGGCAGCAGATTTCACCACTGGGAAGCCTTCTGAATATTCCTGGTAGTCAATTGTTTTCAAGCTGCTGAGGACATATAATTACTTTCTCGACATCAAGATCCATTTGCAGCCTGCAGAAGTCTGCTCCAGCCTCAGTCCTCTTCTCTTTTAGCAACGATTGGCTCAGATGCTCTTTTGGGGCCAGCAAGGAGTGGCAAAAAACCCTGAAGCTGCAATAGAGTGGTATGCAAAGGGAGCAACAGAAACAGAAGATCCAGTGTTAATATATGATTATGCCATTGTCTTGTTCAAGGTAAGTCAGGTTTCATATTTTCACTCCAAAGAAATTATTCCTGTGGCTGGGATGTTTTGTTAAGTTACCTGCAGTGGCACACTGCAAGGCTGTGTGCAAGTGCTTTTAGTTTTACTCTGAAAATCAATAGCTGTGGTGTTAATGATGACTTTTCACAGCATCACAGCAACATTCAAGTTAGCCAAGCCCCTCAGGATCACCAAGTCCAACCAATATCCCTACTCACCCTAAACCATATCCCCAAGCACCATATCCAAGTGACTTTTAAGCACATCCAGGGTTGGTGACTCCACCACCTTCTTGGGCAGCTCATTCTAATGCCTGACTGCTCTTGCTGGGAAAAAAAAAATGTTTCCTGGGAAAAAATGTTTCCTAATGTCTAGTCTAAAGCTGCCCAGTCACAGCTTGAGGCCATTCCCACTTGTTCTATCCATTACCTGTGAGAAGAGACCAGCACCAACCTCTTGCTCTGTCAATTCCTACTTGTTTTATCAATTACCTGTGAGAAGAGACCAGCACCAACCTCTCCACAACCTCTTTTTTGAGGTAGCTGTAGACAGCCATGAGGCCTCCTCAGCCTCCTCTTCTCAAACTAAGCAGCCCCAGCACCCTCAGTTGCTCTCCATAAGATTGCCAAGTCCTGGACACTCCGTGCACCTCTGAGTGCTTCTCATTCTTCCTCAGTTGCCAAAAATCAAAGATCTGTGATACTGTTTACCCATAAAAATCATTTGGCTTGACTTTTGAAAGGCTTTTTCTGAGACTGAATGGTTGAGATTTTGCAGATGAAGGATGAATTTGAATGAAGGATGAACACAGAGCTGCTGCTTTGTTGTTGCTGCAGCTGTTTAAAGCTCACTAGCACAACAATACTTTCAATGCTAAAATGTGTTTGGTGCCTCTGTGGATTTTCATTAGGCTGTATTCTGTGCTTGTAAGCAATGACTGCTTCACTTACCCATTTCCTAGGGCCAAGGTGTGAAGAAGAACACAAAACTTGCTTTGGAATTGATGAAGAAAGCAGCAGCTAAGGTAAAATGCAATAAATATGTGACTGTAAAAGTCCTATTCCAGGTGCTAATAGTAATGACAGAACCACAGAATGGTCTGGGTTGGAAGGGACCTCCAAAGCTCATCCAGTCCAACCCCCTCTGCAGTCAGCCAGGGACATCCTGAACTAGATCAGGTAGCCCTGTTGAGCCTCACCTTGAATATCTCCAGGGATGGGGCCTCAGCCACCTCCCTGGGCAACCTGTTCCATTGTTCAACTACCCTCCTGGTAAGTCAACTCTACTTGATGTAAAATACCTCTTACCATAGCTCTCTGTACATGCCAACTGCTTCTTCCAGTGCCTTCACCATGGATGGTGGAAGCCTTATTTCCCTTGTGCCAGGCACCTAGAATCTAGGCAAAGTCACCACAGCACCCAGAGCTGAGCAGCAGGTTGGAAATGTGAAGTGGCCCAAAGCAGAATCAAGTATGTGACCTGAGACTGCTCTTCTCCTTCCCTAAGGGCTTGCCCCAGGCAGTGAATGGACTGGGATGGTACTACCACAATTTCAAGAGAGACTACAGAAAAGCAGCTGAGCACTGGTTAATTGCTGAGGAACTGGGAAATCCAGATGCTTCCTACAACCTCGGTGTCCTTTACTTGGATGGGATCTACCCTGGAGTACCTGGCAGAAATCAAGTGAGTAAACACTTAGCAGGATTGTTTCTTACACTGGGGCCCAGTTTAGAAGCTTTTGCTTTGTTTCTGAGACTGCTGTGTTTGCTCTGAGTCGGATTTTGATGCCTTCTGAAGTCTGGATGTGCTCCAGACTGAGCATTTCTGCTGCCAAGAGCAGCAGTGCTTGCCAACATGTGCATTTGGCAAACACATTATCCTTCCCTGGGGACAAAAAATACACCTTGCAGAGTGAACCAGTGCTCAGGTTCTTTATTCACCCAAGCCACGGACCAGGAGAAGTACTTTGTTCTGGCTGTGATGGACACTCTGATGGTTAAAAATGTCTTGACATCAGGATTTCAGGCTGTGTGCTGCTTTAGTTTACAGACTGCTGTTCCTGAGGGTAAAACATGGAGAGTCGCACAGCCCTCGTGCCTCTGTGGCTCTGCCCCTCTCTACTCAGTCTGTGTAAAACTATATCAGAGGCCTCTGAGATCTTGTGATGGTTCAGGAGTTCCCTGCCCCCCTGCATGTTTGAATTCACCCAGGCTAGACTCATCTGGCTGGAAGTTGAGGAATGAAGCTTTCTATTCACAGCTTAGCACAATAGACAAGCAGGTGTTTACAATAGATTACAGATATTTACAGCTAGATATAGATACATACAAGTTAAAAGTAATACAGAAACACAATGCCCCTTCCCAGAAATGAGAGTCCCCAGGAGGGGTTCCCAACCACCCTTACACCTTCTCCCCAGGCTCTAATCACATCCCAGAATCTGCTTTATGTGCAAGGTAAACAGGAGAGATTGGCCAGGAGGGTTAGAAGCAGAATTGATTAGTTGGGTTACACAGATCCAGCCAGAAGCCAGGGAGAGAGAGAGACCAACAGCCAGAGCTCAGAGCCACTCTGTCTTGTCTATGTTTGTGTCCTTGCCTTTGTACATCACAGTAAACCTGTGAGTGAAGTGGACATCAGCCTTGTTTTCATTTCACAGCCTATCATCTATTTTTTTATCTCATTAAAGTATTCCATCTAGCCTCAAAGCAGCACAGCTCTGTGGCTGTGCACTGCTGAACACCCTGAGCATTGCTGCTGCTCCCCAGCCTGGGCATTGCCAGTGCAAAAGTCCAGGTCTGAGTCGCTTCTCCAGGATCCTGATGTAAGGATGACTAATTTAAGTCTTGTCAGTGCACACAAGGCTGGTATGCTACTAAAGGCTGCACATGGAGACGTTTTTCCATTTCACAGTCCATATATTACCAGAATTTTTGCTTGTGCTGGTTTGGCAGTATCCACCTCACCCACACCTTTGAAATAACCCAGGGTGGAACTCACTCAGCTGGAAGATAGTGAATGAAGCTTTATATTTACAGCTTTGCACAATATCTGAGCTGATACTTACAATATGTCACAGGTATTTACAGTAAAATAAAAGGTAATACAGGACCACCACAGCCCTCCCAGAGATCAGAATCCCCAACCACCCTACCACCTTCCCTCCACTACCCAATCTTATCCCACTATCTCCCTTATGTGCCAGGTAAGTGAGGAAGATCAGCCAGGGGGGTTAAGAAATAGGAAACTTGTTAGTGGAGTTACACAGATCCAGCCAGATCCAGGGAGAGAGAGAGAGAGAGATATGCAACAGCCCCAATGGCTCAAACAGCTCTGTCCTCTCTATGTTATGGTTCTAACTCTTACACATTTTCAGTAAACATATGAGTGAAGGAGGCACCACCAATGTTTTCCTTTCTCAGCCTATAACCTAATTTCTCATTGAAATCCCCCAATCAGTTCAAACCAGCACAATGCTGTTAAAAAACCTTTTTTTCCAGCCTGAAATATTTAAAAAGTTAGGAGAAAGGAATTCACTTCACCTCAGCACATTAAAGGGAGTTAAAGTGGCTTGGCCTCATTAGCCAATAGGCTCTCCTAATTAGTTTAATGGAGTTGAATCCCAGGAAGCAAAACTCAATAAACATTAATAATGCAGAGCTGTGAATTGTGTTTTGTGTCTTTCACAGACAGTTGCTGCACGATACTTCTACAAAGCTGCCCAAGGAGGACATATAGAAGGGACTTTAAGGTGCTCTCAGTACTACATCACAGGGAACATGGAAGACTTCCCCAGAGACCCAGAAAAAGCTGTAATGTAAGGAGAGAAGCCACTTCTTAAAGGGAAATATACTTCTGGTAGGATTAGTTTGATTGTTAGCCTACATTTGCAGCCCAGAAAGACAACCAGAGCCTGGGCTGCATCAAGAGAAGTGTGGCCAGCAGGTTGAGGCAGGTGACTCTTCTCCTCTACACCACTCTTGTGGGACCCTCCCTAGAGTACTGTGTCCAGTTCTGGAGCCTCTGTTACAAGGAGGATATGGATGTGGGCTTGCATCAAGAGAAGTGTGGCCAGCAGCTCAAGGGAGGTGATTCTCTCCTTCTGCTCTGCTCTGGAGTAGTTCTGGAGCCCTTTTTACAAGAGAGATATGGACATGGTGGAACATGTCCAGAGAAGGACCATAAGGATGGTCAGAGGGTTGGAGCTGCTCTGCTGTGAGGACAGGCTGAGAATTGGGGGTTTTCAGTCTGGAGAAGAGAAGGCTCTGAGGGGACCTTCTTGTGGCCTTCCAGTATCTGAATTGGGTTGCAAGAAAGCTGGGGAGGGGCTTTTGAGGGTGTCAGGCAGTGATAGGGCAGGGCAGGATGGAGCAAAACTAGAAGTGAGTGGGTTGAGACTGGATATTAGGAAGAAATTCTTCAGCATGAGGATGGTGAGATGCTGGAACTGGTTGCCCAGGGAGGTGGTAGAAGCCTCATCCCTGGAAGTTTTTAAGGCCAGGCTGGATGTGGCTCTGAGCAACTTGATCTAGTGTGAATTGTCCCTGCCCATGGCAGGGAGGTTGAAACTGGCTGATCTTTGAGGTCCCTTCCAACCTTTCCAATTTGATTTTTTTTTTTTTTTTTAAGCCTGTAGCCTCATTATCTTCTACTTCATGGTGCTTGCTTGGTCAGCAGAAGGTTCTTTTGCAGCTTCAATCCATGTGAATATGTATGCTACTTAAATGTCCATTAGAGTTTGAGAGATTTTGAGGACTTTTAGTACTTTTTCTTTTCCAAAAGCACTCAGAGAATCTCTCTGGGCAGCTCCGAGAGGCTGTGTCTGACAAAGCCACGCTCTGATTTTCAAGTTACATCAGGCTCCTGATGGTGGTAATTTGCATCAAGAATCAAGCACTTACTAACACATTTGTTTTATTTTCTTCTTTTTTTTTTTTTAAAAAAAAAAGGAAAAAAATATGCCAAGAGCAACCCTGGGATAATGTTCATGGAGGTGAATGGACTAAATGTCCTCATTCAGTCAGCAGCTACAAGACTGATGCACCAATTACTGTGAAATGCCATAGTTTGTTTTATGGGGGGGGGGGGAAAATTGGAAGGTGATGCCATATTCTTTTCTGTGTCCTGAAAGTCAGTGCCAGTTGGGATAACGTTACTGGAG
>VWZI01011138.1:1862454-1874789 GCA_013396835.1 Psilopogon haemacephalus | reverse complement strand
ACTTTGGGAGCTCAGTGCTGGTTAGTTTATCTAAGGGGAAATCCAAAAGCAAACACACTTTCGTATCATAATTGAGTCATGAGAAACTAATAAATGCTAAAGGATTCCTTATCTAATTTATTATGAGTTTTTCTGTTAGGGTACAGAGTTTATCAACATTGGCACAACTTACCTTAGGTAACCGAAGGATTGTCTGGTTAAAAAAAAAAAGGGGGGGGGGAAAAGAAAGGAAAAAAAATGTTTATTTTACATATTTTACATTCAACCACCGTGCTGACAGGTACAGAAGAGACACTGTAAGTCTTGTGAAGTTAGTAAGGCTAACTTGAATAAAAAGGNTCGTATCATAATTGAGTCATGAGAAACTAATAAATGCTAAAGGATTCCTTATCTAATTTATTATGAGTTTTTCTGTTAGGGTACAGAGTTTATCAACATTGGCACAACTTACCTTAGGTAACCGAAGGATTGTCTGGTTAAAAAAAAAAAGGGGGGGGGGAAAAGAAAGGAAAAAAAATGTTTATTTTACATATTTTACATTCAACCACCGTGCTGACAGGTACAGAAGAGACACTGTAAGTCTTGTGAAGTTAGTAAGGCTAACTTGAATAAAAAGGCAACAGCTACCTGAAGGGAGGTTGTAGCCAGGTGGGGTTGGGCTCTTCTCCCAAGCAGCCAGCAACAGGATGAGGGGACACAGCCTCAAGTGCTGAGGGAGGTATAGGCTGGGTGTTAGGAGGAAGTTCTGCACAGAGAGAGTGATTGGCATTGGAATGGGCTGCCCAGGGAGGTGGTGGAGTCGAATTCCCTGGAGGTGTTGGAGAAAAGCCTGGATGGGGCACTTAGTGCCATTGGATAGGGCTGGGGGATAGGTTGGACTGGAGGTCTCTTCCAACCTGACTGATTTGGTGATTCTAAGCTGTCCAAGAACAGATTCAGCAAGTGAAAAAGGAAGGCAGTAGAAGGCTTTTAAGTCTCAGTTTCTGTCAAAGTAGCAATATCATTGAAGAGAAGCCATGAAAACCTCCACCCAGCATAAATGCTTCCAGCGGGCAGGCCACAGAGATAAGCAGAGAGAGCCTTTTTTGCCTTAGTGTGGTGCTTCAGTCACTGTTAGCTTCTCCATCACGTGTGTTCTATTTCTCCAGACATTCCAAATGATCTTTGACCTGGTTTCTCCCACAGCTTATCTGAAGATGGGTGACTTCTATTACTATGGCTACCAGAACCAGTCCAAAGACCTGGAGCTGTCCATGCGGATGTACGCGCAAGCTGCCTTAGAGGGAGATTCACAGGTGGGGCTGCAGTTGGAGTGTGGTTGTCAAACAGCAGAGCTCAGAGCCACCTGAGGCTTTCTCTGAGGCTGCTTATTCTGCTTGGCTACCTCTGCACTGCTAGAATGAGTTCTCCTTCTTTCAGAATGCCTTGTGAGTCACGAGTTACTGTTTGATGGTAATAGAAGGTAAAGCTGGCACCCAGGGGCAGTCCAGGCTCTGTTGAGAGCCTTCAGTGCTGCCTTCCCTTTCAAACAGCTGATTCTCTTATGACCTTGCTATTTTTTGCTGCTGCTGCAAGGGGGAAGAGTTGATAGACTGCTGAGCTGTATTCCAGTCCTATTCTCTGCTGGTTTAGGATCTAAGCAATAAGACTGGCCCATGTCCCTTGGTGTATTGAGTGACCCCCTAGGGTGAATTTTATTCACTCCACCACCAAAAGCTTCATTTTAAATTGCTTTATAATTAAAAAATACACCATAACACATTACCAAAGACATGCAGTGTTTCAACAGTGAATTTCACAGAAGCTGGATGTAGAGACCATTGAGTCCAACCCCTCCCCTGCCAAGGCAGGATCCCCTAAGGCAGGCTGCATGGGAATGCATCCAGGTGGATGTTGAAAGTTTCCAGAGAAGGAGACTCCACAACCTCTCTGGACAGCCTATTCCAATGCTCTGCCACCCTCACTGTAATGAAGTGTCTTCTTGTGTTGAGGTGGAACTTCTGTGTTGTAGCCTGTCCTCAGACCCTCCTGAAGTGTCCCAGGTGCAGTACTCTGTTCTCCCTGTCCCTATGGCAGTGCCTCCAGACATGATCTTGTAGGTGAATTTATTAGAGGTAGCAAAGCTGGGTTCTGTTTTGAGGCTATTGAGGCAAAACATGACTTCTAAAATAGCAAAGCAAAGATGCTTGAACAGTTCCTTTAAAATATGAAAGCCAAACTGATGTGGAATTTTGCAACATGCTTTCCGTGTGTTCATGGCTTTAAAGAGACATAGGAATGCCTAAGACTTACCCACGTAGGCAAAACTAGGATTAAGGAGTTAAATTGTCTGGAGGAATTTCTGCTCTCAGTTTCACTATTCAGGTTGCTTTTGCTCTGTAGAGTTAGGTGGAAGGGAATTAAACAATTAAGAGAACAGGAGTCCATTTCTGCTCTCAGCCTGCATTTCCCTGGCAGAGAAAAGAGAGCAGTTTGATGTGTTTTAAGAGCAGCTGAAAAGGAGAAAGCTCAGATCTTGCTGCAGATGGTTTCTACACAACCAATGAATGCTGATCCTTTCGCTTTGGGTCTGTGGTTAGGAGAGAAAGCTCTCACAATTGCTCACTGAAGACCACACAATAAATTTCTAGGAGACAGGTAACAAGTGTGTAGATACCTGATGCTTAGAGCAGACCTTAACTACAGCTGGGAAAATGGAATTGCTCACCAGCACCTTTGCTTTCCTGCTGCTAGGGTTTCTTTAATTTGGCACTTGTCATAGAAGAGGGCAACTCTATACCTTCCTACATCCTGGATCACTTGGATATTGATCAGGCATTGCATTCTAGTAACACATCACTTCTTCAGGAGCTTTATTACAGGTGAGTCTCTTTTCCTTTTAATCAGCATCATCTTCTGTTGTTGGTTGTTTGTTTTTTGGGGTTTTTTTTCACATGAGTACCATTTACTCTGAGAACAGCAACTCCTGTAATTATTGACTTTGTTCACCTGCAAGATTTAAGGCAGGGTAAGGTCAACATGCTTGAAAAGCTTAAATTACCTAAACATATTTCAGTGTGTGCCTGTCAAAGAGACCTGATTGTGTGTGGTTACCTGAAGTAGCAGGGACTGGATTTAATGGCCCAGGAGGTCTGTTCCAATTTGATAGATCTAAGTCCCTAAATTAGGCACTGACAACTTGTATACAGTGCAAGACCAATCTTGGAATAATAAACACAGCCTCATTTAATACAGAACTTAAGTTTGTAACTGGGGTAAGAGCAGTCCTTCCTACTTACCCTGCCAAGACATTCCAGCCTGGCATAGGTCCTGTGGCACAGAACATTAGATATTTGAGAAGCTTACAGGTCTGCCTGAGCTGCCTCTATCAGCACTGCTCATGCACAAACCACCTCGAGGCCTCTGGTTCCAGTACAGAACTTCGGTTTCCTTTGTTTGGGTAAAGCAACATGTGCTGGAAAGCAGAGTGGGTGTGGGAGACTCACACAGTAGTCAGTGGCTTTGTGGAATTGCCTTTCAGAGGAGCTAATGGTTAATACATGAGCCTCTCAACCAAGATTGAGGGGGATAATCTTTTGATTTGTGTGACCTCCAAAAAAGTGGAGAGGATACCAACATTAAAACCTAAATTTGGTACATCTCATCTTAAATCAAGTCCTGCTGCTGTTGACTCACACAGTTAGAACAGAATATCTCGGGTATGGCCTTGTACTGTGGCTGCTTGGCAAGGGCAAACCTTGGATGCTGAGACCTGTTATAAGAAAATACAAAACTACACTTTTTAAGGTAAAATGTTCTTTGCTTGGCAAGGTTCATCTGTTACTTCTGTGAATCTTTGCTTCACCATCTGGGAGGTAGTGATGGTAATAGCTGCTGGCTTTTCTGGCTCACTTTGGTTCTGCTGCAAACCCACTGGAGGTGACTGATGCCACAAGGTTGCAGAGGAGAACTAATCACTTGGTTTAATCTTCTCCCTGTAGGTGCTGGAATAACAGTAACCAGGAATCAATTAGTCCATGCTCCTTAGCCTTGCTTTATTTTTACGTGAGAGTCTTCTGGAACAACGTTTTGCAGTCTACTCTGGTAGGTGTTGCCTCTTTGGTGCATGCACAGTTCCTCCTGGAGCACTACCTTAGCCTTGCACTGCTCTAATGATATTTTGTTTTCCCATTTGCTGTCACAGATCTACTTCCTGGGAACCTTTCTTTTGTCGATTCTGGTCGCATTTACAGTGCAGTATTTTCAGGCTTTATCAGGTAAGTGTCTGGCACTTTGGAAGACCAAAGGAAGAGGATTGATCTTTGCATTTCAGCAAAGACATCAAAAACAAAAGCAGGAATTGTAGATTTGGCAGCTTCTTTGACACACAAGGCATTTTTTAATTGTTGGAAAGGGGTGGATGAGGTCAGACACAGGTTTAAACCTGCATCAGTTTTGAGAGAGTCCAGCACAGAGCCACAAAGATGCTGAAGGGAATGGAACATCTCTGTTATGAGGAGAGCCTGAGGGAGCTGGGGCTGTGCTGCTTGGAGAAGAGGAGACTGAGAGGTGACCTCAGCAATGGTTATAAAGATGTGCAGGTGAGTGGCAGGAGGCTGGAGCCAGGCTGGTGATGCCCAAGGACAGCAGAAGGGCCAGTGGGTGGGAGCTGAGGCATAGGAAGTTTCATTTAAACATGAGGAGGAATTTTTCCCCTGTGAGGGTGACTGAACCCTAGAACAGGCTGTCACCCAGGCAGTCACCCAGGGGGGATTATGGAGTCTCCTTCTCTGGAGATATTAAAAACCTACCTGGACGTGTTCCTAATGTGATCTGGTGTAGGAGATTCTGCTCTGGCAGGGGGGTTAGACTGGATGAGCTTTGGAGGTCTCTTCCAGCCCCTGACATTCTGTGATTCTGTTTTTCCACAGCCCAGAATACTCCTGGAACAAGATCAGAACCACTGTCAGATGAACCTTCTTCCTCAGGGACTAGCAGTGATGATGCTACCAGACTATTAGAGCAAGATCAATCTACTTCCTCAAATGGTGTAGCACAGCAGGAGTCAAACCCTCAGAATCCTCTTGGCACGAGCTGAAGTGCAGTTTACTAAAGGCTGATGTCCCATGGGAAAGGTGGGATAGGAACAACTACCAAGCTGAGAACTGGCAACCAACCCTAGGGTGGCACTAATAAGGAAGTCCAACAGCCAAAATTGTAGGGAAATTCACTGACCTGATTCCTCCACTACAAGGGGAGACCACCCCTGCCACTTATTTAATACTCCAAACAGATAATGGTGAGGGAAGCTACATTCCCCCCACCCAGTCAGAATGGAAGAACCCATTGAAGAACTGGAAGAAATCATGCAAAGCCTTTGCCAAATTGAAGAATGAGTAAACCTCTCCCCAGTTTTGGTGCAGAATTTTTTTTTTCCCCCATGCCTATCTAATATCAAATCCTCTTTACTGCATTTGAGCTTAAGCTACTGGTGAAGTTGATAGAATTTTTCCAGCTTGGAAGCATGGAAATCCCATAAAAGTGAAACCCAAGCACCAACACTTCCCCAGGTCCATGGCACACCAGTACATGCAGTGCTAACAAACAGGGGTTTTGCTCTTTTTATAGTCCATCCTTACTCTTTGGTCCAAGAAGTGCTTTGTTCTGGAAGGAGAACACCAGGCAGAGTTGCAGCATGATCATAACACAGCACTTCTGCTGGGCAAGCTTGGTCAGAGTTTCCCAAGTGTCAGCAGCTCCCTTGCTGGACACAAGAAAAACGTTTCCTGCCCTGATTAGAGAAATAAAGACAATAAATGGATGAATAAAATAACATTTGAATGTGAACAGGAGACACCAAGTGAAGGAATGAGTTAGTTTTGGATTGTAGTAACCTTGGCAAGGATTTCTCTCACGTTCTCTGGAAGACACCTGCTTAAGTGACAGCCCAAAATGCTGGATGGGAGATATGGAAACCAAGTATGGAGTGCAAATGCCTTCTGTCAGGGAGGTGGCTGTAGAAGTCTGGCCTCTAGAGCAGGTGTGCATGCACCTCTGCAGAACGTTGTAGATCACAGACTCTAAATTGCATCAATCTATGCATTATTGAGGGTTAACTCCACTCTCCTTGCACTACATTATTTACTCTTGTAAATAAAAATATTTTTCTAATTCAACCTGTCTGGGGATGGATTTTTTTTACCATATTCCTCAGCACAGCTTCACTCAGCTTCACTCTGACCACCTAATGAACCAAAACCAAGAAAAACTGAGACAGGTTTAGATGGCAAACCCCCCAAAAACCACTGCAGGAAGTCAACTGCAGCCTTTAAAAGCAAGCAAGACAACTGTCACAGCATCAGCATCATGTCAGATACCAAGTGGCACATTCAGGTGGTCACAAAAAGCTGTCTGGACATGGATATGGCAAGTCCTGCCTGGGACATGCATGCATATAGAATAGAACAAGCCAGGTTGAAAGAGACCTCCAAGATCATCCAGTCCAACCTAGCACCCAGCCATAGCCAATAGCACTAAGTGCTCTATCCAGGCTTTTCTTGAACACCTCCAGGGATGGGAACTCCACCACCTCCCTGGGCAGCCCATTCCAATGCCAATCACTCACTCTGGGAAGAACTTCCTGGCATCCAGCCTAGACCTACCCTGGCACAACTTGAGGCTGTGTCCCCTCATTCTGCTGGTTGCGTGGCAGAAGAGCCCAACCCCACCTGACTACAACCTTCCTTTAGGTAGTTGTAGACAGCAATGAGCTCTGCCCTGAGCCTCCTCTTCTGCAGGCTGCACACCCCCAGCTCCCTCAGCCTCTCCTCACAGGGCTGTGCTCCAAGCCCCTGAACAGCTTCGTCACCCTTCTCTGGACACCTTCCAGTACCTCAACATTTCTCCTGAGTTGAGGGAACCAGAACTGGACACAGCACTCAAGGTGTGTCCTGAGCAGTGCTGAGCACAGGGGCAGGATAACCTCCCTGCTCCTGCTGGCCACACTGCTCCTGCTCCAGCCCAGGATGCCATTGGCTCTGCTGCCCACCTGGGCACACTGCTGGCTCCTGTTCAGTTCCTATCTCCCAGCACCACCAGATCCCTCTCTGCCTGGCTGCTCTCAGCCACTCTGTCCCCAGCCTGTAGCACTCTCTGGGCTTGTTGTGGCCAAAGCGCAGAACCCTGCACTGAGCCTTGTTCAATCTCATCCCATTAGCCTCTGCCCATCCAGCCAGCCTGGCCAGGTCCCTCTCTCTGCAGGGTCCTGCTTGCAGCAAGGTACCTGCACAGCAAACTGGAGCCTCTAGTGAAATATTAATCCCATGGAGGTTTGTGAGTGGTGGCAGGATTGCAACCCCTGTGTTGAAATTGCAGGGTTCTGGGAGCAGCAGAGGTTGAGCTTGTGTGCCGATGGCTTTAAGTGTAGGCAGGCAGGCAGGCTGAGTGCATTTTCCTCTCCACAGCAACCTCTTGTTCCTGACTTCAGTGATTAACTAATTGGAGGAAGCTGGCCAGAAGCTTGATTTCACATCTGTATGTCAGAAGACAATTGCTGAAGCTGCAATAAATTTCTTGACGCCAGCACTTAATAGTTTGGTCTTCGTTTTTCGTTATCTTCATCAGGAGTTCTGCTGAAGTATACTCGATAAAGTACCTTGAGATAAGCAACCCTGTACAATAAACTGGCAATAATTAAGGCAGAAATGATAAAGGTTACATTATTATCCACTTCTTATAAGATCTTTGGGGGGGGGTTCGCTATTATTTGACAATGTAGAGGAAAGGATCAAGCAGTCCCTGGAGAGAAGGAGAGAGGATGATTGCTTAAGGAAAGCAGCTACACAGGTCTGCTACATCCCCAAGGAGAAGTAGAGGGGAAAGAAATAATTGTATGAAGAACTGAAACGACCATTGAAGTCTGCAGTTTCTGCAGCCCGTGGCTGGTGGTCAGGATCACAGGCTCAGGATGTCAGGGATTGGGAGGGACCCAAAGAGCTCATCCACTCCAACCCCCCTGCCACAGCAGGACCAGACAATCCAGCTCAGGGCACACAGCAACACATCCAGACAGAGTCTGCAAAGGCTCCACACAAGGAGACTCCACAACCTCTCTGGGCAGCCTGTGCCACTGCTCTGGGACCCACACAGGCAAGAAGTTGANCCTCTCCTCCCCAGGCAGTGCTGCAGTCCCCTCAGCATCCTCCCATCCCTCCCTTGGACTCTCTCCAGCAGGTCCCTGCCCCTCTGCAACTGGGGAGCCCAAAACTGAAGGCAGTCCTCAAGATGAGGTCACAGCAGGGCAGAGCAGAGGGGGAGGAGAACCTCCCTTGGTCTGCTGGACACATAAAACCGCACAAGTACAGAGCTAAAACGCTGCTGCTTTAGCCACCTTTCACAGCAGCTGAACATCACAGGTTGTGCTTCACCATTTTCCTCTTTCTCCCTCGGTTCAGCCCAGAATCATCTTCAGCAAATGAACTGGAGAGAAGAAGGAACTTCAGAGCAGCTATTTACAAAATCGATGCCTAATTACCTCCAATCAGGGCAGCTTACACCACCTAAGTAAACAGCAAGTGACAAGGGAGAGAAGTTATTACACAGTGTGTCAGAGTGCCAGGAGGAAAGGGAGAATCAGATACCAGCTACAGGTTGGGGAAGGGAGGAAGGTGAAGATAAACTTTAAAAAAACCCAAACAATCTGAAGTGTGATGCTGAAGTATTTCTGAGAGGTTAACGACTTGGAGGTTCGCTGAGGCATCCGAACTGGTTATGCAAAAATTGCAGCTGTGTTTTGCATCACACAGCAAGGTAGAAAAGCAGGACGGACCCGAACGTGAGCATCCTTATGCAGGTGACTCGGTGACCACTGCATGGTGCTGCTTCCCTGTGCAGACAGTGAGGAGCATCACAACCCAGCACACGGGCACCAGTGAGTGCAGGCTTAAAGCTCTGCCCTAATACCTGTTGAAAAGTCATCCCTTGCTACAGGAGTGATGTCAGGGAATACTTGGGAATTGGATGGAAAGGGAATCCGTGGCACATGGATTTAATGAATGTTTGTAAATCTGTGAGGGCTGGGGGTAGGAAGGGGGGGGACAGGCTCTGCTCACTGCTGCCTGCCATAGGCCAAGGAGCAATGGATGGAAGCTGCAGCACAGGAGGTTGCAGCTCAACACAAGAGGCAACTTCTTGCCTGTGTGGGTCCCAGAGCAGTGGCACAGGCTGCCCAGAGAGGTTGTGGAGTCTCCTTGTGTGGAGCCTTTGCAGACTCTGTCTGGATGTGTTGCTGTGTGCCCTGAGCTGGATTGTCTGGTCCTGCTGTGACAAGAGGATTGGACTCAATGATCTCTTTGTGTCTCTTCCAACCTCTGGCATCCTGTGATTAAAAGTTTGTGTTCTGTTAGGACTTCTGTATACTGGGAAAGCATTGGTGGTCTTTAAAAGCATGTGGGACCCATGGATTTTCTGTGGAGAGATTTGTTTTACAGCAGATTCCTGTCTGTGGAAGCTGTCCCCACTGACCTATCACATTTGGCCCTGGCTGCCTGTTGACCCTTCTCCTGGATGAAGAGTGGCACAAAGGTACGAAAGAGGATGAATAAGCTTTGGCTGAGGACTTCCACCCACACGTGCTCTTGTCCTCCCACTCCTCTAAACAGATGAGCTGCATTTAAAGACTGGGATGTCTTGAACAAAAGATTGTTCAAGGCTAGGTTAGATGAGGCCTTGAGCAACTTGTTCTAGTGGGAGGTGTCCCTGCCTATGGCAGGGGAGTTGGAACTGGATGAGCATTGTGGTCCCTTCCACCCCTGACTGATTCTACGATTCTATGACAGGGGGGTTGGAACTGGCTGAGTTTTGAGGTCCCTTCCAACTCAAACCATTCTATTATTCTATGTAGAAAGAGAGCAGAAGTCAAAGGCTGAGCTGGAATTTTGAAGAAAAAGCCTAGGTGTGGGGAAGCTAAAGAAGAACTAAGGGTAGCCTGATCGTGGAGTAGTTCCCTAAGCTGTCTTCTGAGCTCTAGAAGCAATTCCTGAACAGAACACAGCAAATGAAGAAAGAGCAGCAGCTGAGATACAGATGTGCTGGAAATGCTTCTCAGCTGGAATGTTTATGAAAAGATTTAATTCCTATGCCTGAAGGCCAAATTATTATTTACAGTTAAAAAACCCCAAACAAACCAAAAAGTGAGTTCATGCCTAAATGCAAGGACCCTGCATTACAAGCAGCCTATGGCAGGGGGTTGGAACTGGATGATCTTTGAGGTCCCTTCCAACCTAAACCATTCTCTGATTTTACATACAGATAAGTGAGCATCAGACCCAGGAAAAAGAAAAAAATTTTAAAAAAAAAAATCATTAATAAAGAGTAAGGAAAATGGAAAGGAAGAGATCACTTCACATAGCTGCAATCTGTGCTTATGTTACAGTAAGCATTAGATGCCTTCACACACAGACAAAAAAAACAAACCCCAACAAAACCCAACCCAAATCCCAGTCAGCAACCCCCAAAACCAAGGCAAAAATCCCTTCTGCTGGTGGTTAGATATCCTGAAGCACGGAGGGCCCGAAGTTAGCTGCAGCAGTGCTATGTGCCCATGGGCTGGAGGGACTCTGGTAAGTGCTATCAGATACCCAAGCACCTTTGTGCATCTTACTAACCCCTTGGGAGGGAACTGGCTGCAGCAGGTTGGTTTATAACTGTGCTCGGTGATCTTTCTGCTAACGCATTCCTTGACCTTGCTTACCTCCCCAGATCACATTGTCCAATTCCTGTTGCTCCCCTTTCGTTTGTCCATGTTGACCTCTCCTTAATCACTCATCGACCTTCTAGATAGCTCCTAACACCCAGCACTGCTGTTTGCTCTTATCCTTTCTGCCAGCTGAACAGGGGAAATCATGAGGGCATTAGCAGAGCCTAGCACTGGTTTATCATAGTCCACCAAAGGGAGAAACACAGATACAAGGAGGGGAACTTCTTGACTGTAAGGGTCACAGAACATTGGAACAGGTTCCCCAGAAAAGGCTTCTCTGTAGCCTTTGCAGGCCTGTCTGGATGTGTTCCTCTGATCTGAGCTGGATTGTCTGGTCCTGCTCTGGCAGGGGGATTGGACTGGATGACCTCCTTGGGTCCCTTCCAACCCCTGACATCCTGTGAGCCTGTTTAAAAAAAACCCACACATCATTTCATCAGTGACACCATTTCTTCCACTGTTAAGTCCTTGTCAGTGTCTCCTGCACAGCATTTTTCTGCCTCTTCCTTGTGGTGTGATCCGAGTCAGGGATTTACACAGCAAGAGCCTTCAATTGCGCAAGTCAGGGGCAAATCAGGACGAGAGGAAACGGACACAAGCTGTGCCAGGGGAGGTTTAGGCTGGATACCAGGAAATGTTGCTCCACTGAAAGGGTTATCTGCACTGAAAGGGTTAACTGCTCAGCAAGTTTGCTGATGACATCAAACCAGGAGGCTTGGTTGATACAGCTGAAAGCTGTGAGGCCATCCAGCGAGACTTGGACAGAGCTGGGCACAGAGAAATCAAACGAGGTTCAACAAGGACAAGTGCAGAGTCCTGCACCTGGGGAGGAAAAATAAACTGCAGCAGGACAGGCTGGGAGGTGACTGCTGGAGAGCAGCCCAAGCAATGCTGGGGGAGAACATCCCTGGCACAGCAATGTGCCCTGGGGGCCAGGAGGACCAATGGGATCCTGGGGGGCATTAGGTAGAGTGCATCCAGCAGATCCGGGGAGGTTCTCCTCCCTCTCTACTCTGCCCTAGGTGAGACCTCCTCTTGAGCACTGCCTTCAGTTTGGGGCTCCCCAGTTGCAGAGGGACAGGGACCTGCTGGGGAGGGTCCAAGGGAGGGCTGGGAGGATGCTGAGGGGACTGCAGCACTGCCTGGGGAGGAGAGGTTGAGGGACCTGGGGCTGCTTAGTCTGCAGAAGAGAAGACTCAGAGGGGGTTGAATCAATATTTGTAAGTCTCTGAGGGCTGGGGGTGAGGAGAGGGGGGACAGGCTCTGCTCACTGGCCCATGACTANCCCCCACTTTAAAGCATCACCAGCTGTGCTCCAGGTGCCCTCAGTCAGCTATCTGAGCTGCTTCATCACTCTCTGGGGCAATTCCCCCCCTCCCCCCAGTCCCTGATCANGGGTTGAATCAATATTTGTAAGTCTCTGAGGGCTGGGGGTGAGGAGAGGGGGGACAGGCTCTGCTCACTGGCCCATGACTAGACAGAGAGAGAGGGGAAAAAAAAGGTAACACTTCTATACTAAAAATCTACAAAATGGTTCTCAGTGAGTGCATGATGGGGAAAATTAAAAAGCAACAAAATTAAAAAACAAAACAAAACAAAA
>VWZI01011138.1:1826727-1841999 GCA_013396835.1 Psilopogon haemacephalus | reverse complement strand
TCTGCTACCTGTTGTTTTCAGAACAGTTCAGAAGAACAACTTTTTTTTTTTTTTTTTTCCAGATCTAGTATTTAAGTACAATACCTTCTAAATTCATTTCTGTCCCCAGCTTGCATGAGTGCCACAATAGTGTTTGTAACTGAGGTGCCAATGTTTGCCCCCATGATGATAGGAATGGCTGCTTTCACAGTCAGCACTAGAAAGCAGAATGGGAAGGGTGGAAAAGAAAAGAAATCAGATCAGTGATGAACTCTTTGCTCCAATGGAAATCAACATCTATTAATCTCACTTGGAACCTTCACCCTGACCCTTGATATCCCTGGGATTGGATGCTCCAATCCAGATATGGTTTCTTTAATCAAGCCCCCTGGGAAGGTGATGTTCCCACAGTCCCATGATCCTGCTGAATCACTTTTACCACACCTTAATGGATCTGAGTGAAATAAACTCTCCTCTTTCCCAGGCATTTTTCTCCCTGATCTTGGATGATTCCACAGAAACAAATGAAATTCAGTAACTGGCTAGCAGGAGAAAAATGTGCAGACACTCCCAAAATGAATGCATTCAATGCCAAGGCTTCCAATGATTTTCATTGCAGTTGTGGATTTACTACTACTATTAGTAGTATTGTTAGAAATGTTAATATTATATTAGCACAACAGCTGTGAAAATCTTTTCCTGCAGCCTCTGCTCCTACAGGATCACAGAAACATCCAGGTTGGAAAAGATCCTCAGGATCACCAAGTCCAACCTAGAACCCTACTCTACAAAATTCATCTTAAAAATCATATCCCTAAGCACCACACCCAAACCACCCTTGAACACATTCAGGGTGGGTGACTCCACCACCTCCCTGGGCAGCTCATTCCAGTGTCTGATCATTCTGTCCATGATGTCTAATCTAAACCTCCCCAGTTTCAGCTTGAGGCCATTCCCCTGTGTTCTGCTCCAGTTACCTGTGAGCAGAGCCCAGCAGCAGCCTCTCCACAATGTCCCATCCAGTAGCTGTAGACAGCAATGAGCTCTGCCCTCAGCCTCCTCTTTTTCAAACTAACCATCCCCAGCTCCCTCTGTCACTCCTCATAAGATTTATTCCCCAGGCCCTTCCCAAAGCTTCTAAAGCTTGACCAGAGGAGGGAATGTTTGCACCCCAGACCAAGGTTTAAGGTGATCTCTAGGAGGATACTACCCATGGACTTACATGTGGAGGACACCATGCTGACTATAATGGATGAGGAAGTGCTGGAGCTCTGGACCATAACAGTCACCAGAACTCCAATCACCAGCCCTGCCACAGGATTGGACAGCACTGAGTCATCTTTAAAAATGTCCCCTGCTGCTTTACCTAAAAAAAAAAAAAAAAAGGAAATAATAATAAAGAAGATATTGTCAGTGTGAGGGACCTGCAAGGCAAAGCCCATGGGAATGAGCAGTGCTTAATTAAAGATCATTCAACAGTTAAATCAACACAGCCAAAACCCAAAACAAACCCTACAAGATGATGTAGCTCAAGGATTCAAATTCAGTTCCTGACCTGATGGCTTCTCAGCCCTCAGAGAATACTTTGCATTCTCCCATTCCAATGGCTGAGCCTTGCAGGGTGCCACCTAAAACCACAGCCACCAGAGGGAAGTCTGTAGGACAGCAACCCACAAGTGCATAGATTTAAATGGCATTATTGCCTCGATATTTTGGGTTACTGCACGAAGAGAAACTATTTTAACAATCCTTAGTAAGTCTGTAGCTTTCTGGGTTGACAAAACCCCCAAACACCTGCACAGAAGCTCAGGTATTTCACTACTGACCACTTCTGAATCCATCAGCAGAAGTCAGCCCTTGGAAATAGGCAGCAGTGAAAAAAAATTAGTTTCAGCAATTTTCTTCTTTGAAGGGTTTGGTTGGTGGAGGATGTTTGGTTGGTGGAGGATGTTTGGTTGGTGGAGGATGTTTGGTTAGTGGAGGCTTTGATTCAAAGCCCAATTTTTGTATTTCAACTTGTTGAAAAGCCTTTCAGGGGGCACAGATTTACCTACCGAGGCGCTTGTCTAAACTGTCACTGAAGTAAGAGGAACCTCAGAAATTCAGGCCAATAATCCCTGCATCAACAACCCTTTGGAATTTGAGAAACAAAAGGCTCTTTCAAACAAACAGAGATCAGCCTCCAGCAGAGCTCCTTCTCAACCTGTACCTCAGCACACCAGCCCACGGAGAACACTCTTGCAGAGTGCTGCTTGCGCTTCAGCCACCCAGATGAAATTTCCTGTCTCATCCATAGCTCACTCTTCATCTTGTAAGACATCTTTCGTACCTCCCACCAGCTGAAAAGCAGAGCTCAGTACATCCAGGGAACAGACGAACATGTAGAGTAACCCAAGCAGCATGATGAACTTCCCTATCCCATAGAGCACGCGAATGATCTTCCCTTTTCTGTCCAGTTCTGCAAAACAAATACATTAGGCATGAAAGCCTTGCTTGATGTTATCTCCTGTCGTCTCTGGAACAGTCTAGTGCACAAGCAGAGAGCCAAAGGCAGTGTTGTGACCCCAGAGTGTGCTTAAACCCACAGGAATGTTCCTAATGAAATCTTACCTGCAGAAGCAGGCAGATGGTTCACTGCATTTTGACCACGCACAAGGTTTTGGTGTATAATGAAAGCTTTATGAGGGCTAAGACCGAGCCTTGGTTTTAGAGAGTCATCTCACTGCATAAAGAAGGAACCAGTAGGAGCCTGGATATAAAATTATCTTTGGTTTAGACTGGTTTCCATATATCTCTTTGTGTTTCAAGGAGGTTAAGCAGCATGATCTCCAGATGCTGCTTAACTGACTCAACATAATACCCTCACTCGCTGCTGGGCCAGGTGAGACAGAGCTCACACTTGGAAACTCCTTGAGTCTGAAATCCAGTTCTGCAGCACGTTACCATGGCAGCAAAATAACAGAGGCAAAAAGGGAAGTAGCAAGGGGAAAAATAAATGCAGGTGACTTAATCACTGAGAAATGGCTACCTGACCACTTGACCCCAGTGTCTGCCAGCTCCGGTAGAGCCCATGGGTCTTCTTCTTCTGGCCTTGTCTCGTCTATCAGGGCTATGGTGGAAAATGCAGGTTGAATCTCCCCTTTGTTTCCATGTGAAGCCACATTGCCTGACGAAATAGAACAGCAGAGCCCACTTTAGTCACTTCCCAGCTTCCCCAAGGAGCCCCCAGATTTCTCTAGCCCTGTAAGTGAGAGGTGAGCACAAATCATTACCTTTGTGATTCTCTCCTTCTTTCCCAGCCATGTTCTGGTTTTGTTTGGCAGAGTCCCCAATGTAGTTATTGGTTTCGGGCTTCTCCACCTCAGGCCAGGGAGCCATGATCTGTGACTAACAAAATAGTACCCATTAAAAAGGGACATGCACTCAAGATGCTCAACTTCCAACAGGCTATGGGAGAAACACGACTTTAGAAGACAGAGAGAAATGGAATGGAAGCCTTTTGTCCTCAAACACAGCTTTTAAAACTAATCTTCATGAATTATTCTTTTATTTATGAAACTGATTTGTCAATTATTGAACACATTTCCTGTGGCTTTGTTCACTTGTATTGTCATGAAAGCAAAGATTCTTCTGCTTTCCAAAAAAAAAAAAAACCTTAGGTGCTTCTTTAATTCATTTGGTGCCCTTTCTGCAAAAGGTCAGAGGTCTGCTTTGCTTTCTTACACCTTCTGGATTCAACAGGCTGCCTTCACCAAGTCTGGCTTCAGAACACAGACCTTAGCAAAGAAAGCTCTTCCCTAAAGCATTGCCTTGGGGTGGGCAGTGCATGCTAAACACAGTCTTCCTGTTGCCTTTCTTGGTTCATTCCCATGGAAGCATGGAGGGGAACATGGCCCTGGATGAGGTGGAGGAAGACCCCAGAGTTTCAAGCTCCAGGATGGTGCTTGCTGAACAACTGAACTAGAGTATATCAAACAGCAGTGGCTATTTGTAGGTCAATATCTGCCTCTAACTGCTCATGCTGCAAGTGAAGCTAAATTAGTGGCAGCAAGGTCAGGTTCACCCATCTGACATAGGATCTCTCTGAAACTCTTCCTTCCTTACCCTTTTTGAGCACAATTGACAGGCATTGTAGTATAAACCAATAATCATTTTAAGAGATAAGACATTACTTGGTCAAATCCTGCCCTTAAGCACATATGACAGCCCTGGCTCGGGCACAGGAGGAGGCAGATGTTCCTTAAACCAAAATCTGGAACAGTCCTACTTATTTGTGGTCAGGCATTGGAACAGGCTGCCCAGGGAGGTGGTGGAGTCACCATCCCTGGAGGTGTTTGAAAATGTGTAGACACAGCACTTCAGGACATGGTTTAATGGCCACAGTGGTGTTGGGTTGAAGTTTGGACTCAATGACCTTGAAGACCTTTTCCATCCAAAACAATTCTATAATTTGCTTCAGCATCATCAGAAGACAGAGGGAGGGACAGGAAAGAGGGGGAGGCTGACCATGGGGAGCCAAAGAAATACACAAGAATGCTTCTACCTTTCCAGGCTTGTTGGTTAGCTAAGCCAGCAAGACTGAAAAACTCAGTGGAAAGGATAGGAGAAGTGAATCCTGCCTGAAAAAGCCTCAACTACAGATCTCTTCCACCCTCTCTGCTATGTGAGCACTTTGTCAGTGCTATGGACAAAGCTGCCCCATGGCCACCACGTCTGACTCTGTCACAGCTGGCAAATCTGCCTGCAGTGCTCCTCTTAAACAGGGCACTTGTGCCCAGGCTCCCAAAGGCAGTGTCAGAGCTGCTCTCAGGCTTCCGTAAACAAGGTTCACCTACATTTAGCAGCCACTCTAAGAGAGTATAATTAATCATTCATTTAATCATCATCTTTTATGTAGCCAATGGTGAAAATGTCTTGTCCCTGCCCACATCAATAAGCCTCACATCCTCCTCCTTAGCTGAGAAGGAAATGTCACAGACAAAATCCCTCACATCTTACTGCAGGAGGGGAGGGTGTTGTTCTTTGGCACTGCACTAAGAGCACCTCCCCTTCCACATCATCAGGGAAAAAAACCCACCCTACAACCCCTTTAACAAAACCCATGCTTTGAGACTTTCTTTATCTGTGGCACGAGATCAAGAGCAGCTCTCAAGATACCAAAAAAAAAAAAAAAAAACCACCAACCAAAAACCCAAACCAACAAACAAACCAAACCCAAAAAGAATCTCAGAACAGCTGGAAGAAAATCACCTTTCCTTGTTTCAATGAGGGTTTCCCCTTTTGCTTGGAGCAAATCCCAGTATTTTCGCCCATGTCAGGACAACTTCCAAGCCCCACCCAATGCCAGAACACCTCTGTCTTGTCAAACAAGTTTCATTCATACATGTTCAGCAGTTAAAGAGCTCTAAAAAAAAAAAAAAACCCAACCCAACCCCAACCACCTGCTCAGCACCAGTGCTTCTTAAGTGAAATGCAATCGTGAGCATGCATTGGAAATTGCGGTGCGAAGCTGCACCGACAACGGACTCCCACCACGGAGAGACACAGAATATGCTGCACACCATCAGCCCTAGAGATGCCATCAGTCCTTCCACAGCTCTTCTGTTACACTCAGTATGGAAATGAAGGATCCAGGCTGCACCATTACTCAATGGAAACTGAGCTGATGTATTCGCTGGGGAAACTGGAGCTTGAAAACTTCAGCAAGGCTCCTCCAAAACAAACTGTCCTCATGCCAGAATGAATTCAGCTTTCTCATAATAACCATCTAGCCACGCTGCTGAGGTGCTCAGGATCCCACAGGTATGTCACGTGCTGTTACTGGGTTTGCCTTCTGTGATTAAATGCTGGAGAATGAGAGGTGACCACTTCTGTGGAGGAAGTTTGTTTGGTTTTGGTTTTAATAGGTATGCATATAAAGTTATTCACTGAGCCCTACTCAGCTTCAGGCTTGAATACTGGAGGGCTTTGCAGCATTCACCTCGTGTGTTTGGGCTCGCTGAGCTGCTGCTAGAACAGCCCATGCTGTGAGATTGGCATCAAGGACAGATGAAAGCAGAACCCTCTAGATCCTTGAAGCTCTACCAAAGCCGTCAGCTTTCTCCAGATCCCAACTCTTGTTAAGAGGTGCAGCTGAGAAGATAGTTTACAGCCACCCGATCCTCTGCTTGGTGGAGTCCTGGCCACAGCTACTTACTGTTAATTAATCACAAGGACAATCTACTTTCTACGGTTTTCCCTTCAAAGAATTCCCCCTTGGCCCAAATACACCCAAATGAACATCTTGAGAAAACAACTCAGAAGGGAAACTGGGTGCTGTGGGGGGGGGAGCAGAGCAGTGTGGTGAAAAACTGACTGCATTCCCCCTTGGCAGCTCTCATAAGCCTTTGGAAAGGCTGACACCAGGAGTGGTGTAGAAGATCAGGATAATCACAGAACTTTAGAGATTGGAAGGGACCTTCAGAGATCATCGAGTCCAACCTCCTTGCCAAGGCAGGGTCATCTAGGGTAGGTTGCACTGGAATGCATCCAGGCAGGTCTTGAAAGTCTCCAGAGAAGGAGACTCCACAATAACTGGCACTTGAAAACTCTAACAGAGGTTTGCTTCTGGACACCGAAGGCTTCACAGTGCTGTTAGGGAATAGGGAGTGGTTGGACTGGCAATGAGGTGCTCTGCAGCAAGGAGCCACCTTCAGCTGGGGGCACCGGTCCAGCTCCAGAGCAGCATAGCCACAACTGCTGGACGAGGCGCCCAGAGTGATGAGCTGTGCCCAGCCCCGTGTCGGCCCAGCTGTCTCAGCGTTGCCAGGCCAGTTCCTGCCTTAGGTGGCAGAAGAGTGGCCAGGCTGCTTTCACCCAGGGCACATTCCCGGAGCTCACGTCCGCATAAGCATTGCTGCTTTGGCTATCTGCCTGAAACGGGAGCCAATACCCTGCTGAAAGTGGCAGGTCAGAATGTGCTATGCATATTGCAAAGGTCTGAAAACCAATGCCTGCAGAAGCTGTAACCCAGCCCGTTTGGGTGAAGCTCACAGCAAATCCTCTCACACCATGCTGTGTGCTCCTTTTGTTGTAGGTGTAGCCTTTCCTCGCCTTCGGAAAATGCCAACTGTCAGTGACATCCTCACTAGCTCCAAAAGAAACAAACTCCTAAGGGGAAGAGAGAGAGGGGAACCGCTGGCTTTCAAATTCTGAGCTAAAACGTGAGAAGGCTTAAGCCAAAGCTGCTTTTGTATCCGTGCTGAGTCTCTCCCTGCAGCATTTCAAAGAGTTAAAGTCCCGGAGGAGTTATCTGGCCAGCTCCAGGTGTCATGTAGTTGCCCTGTGCTGCATTCCTCAGCGACTCATTGGGCTGTAAGAGCATCGCCTCTGCTGCAAGGCTACCCTCTTGCTGCTGTTCACTTTTTAAATCAGAAAGAGCTGCAAAGGTATTCGTTTTGCTGGGCTTAGCGTGCAGAATACGACCCACCACTTGCCTGTGCCTGGACAGTATTGTTTGTACCTCTCCACCCGTGACAGCTCACTGCAAGGCCACCTTGTGCCCGAAACAAAAACTATGAAGCAGTAAGCCTTAAAGAAATCTCACCTCCAGGAGAACAGAGACAATGGCACCAAGGTGAAATAAAAGTGCTGGAGAAAGCAATAGCATTAGCAGAACCAGCTGGCAATAACTGCAGCAACCACTGACATGACCATACCTGTGCCTGCAGCTTGCTTAAGCAGCTCCAAATCAAGTTTTGGATTCAGCCAAAAGGCTTTTCCCCTCTCTTCACTCTCAGATTTTCCACACCGATATAATTCACCACTGTGCTATGGTTTTTATGTTAAAAAGGAATTCATCAATACTCTCCTCTCTGACTATAGGGCTTAGTAAATATGATTATTTACCACACATACTTCACCCGAGTAAGCTACACAGCAATCCTTCTTATAACCACTTTGAAGAACTACTGTCTTGTTCCCCTCAAAATGTATTGTGTCCAAAAGAAGAATATTTTGTAGAGACAGGGGAAGAAAGCTCCTCAGCCAGCAGGAATTCATTCAGTAGCTTTACATCAGCTGCTAATTTTGCCCCAGAACCTGTTCCATGGCAGCCGCAAAGCCTCGGGTGCAACAGGCAACAACTTAAAGAAACCCCAGCAATGATTCAGCCTTGCTAGGAGCAAGTCTTGTCCTTGCTCTGACACCTGCTGCTTCCTTGGGGCTTTTTCCCTGAACAACTTAGCAGGCTTGGCCAGGATGTAAACTTTCAACTAAGGTAGCAGCAAAAGGGAGGAAAAAAAACCAATCACACCTGAAAGCTAGAGAGCAATGATCTTTGTGCTCACTACTTATTCCTCTGGCTCCCTGAGACTTAGTACTCACAAGCTTCAATCTCACACAGAGCAAAGCTAAAACAAATAAACAAACCAAACTAGTACAGAACACTAATTTCTAAGCAAGTGCAGAATCATAGAATAATAGAACCAGTCAGGGTTGGAAGGGACCACAAAGATCATCAAGTTCCAACCTCCCTACCATGGCAAACAAATCCTCAGCAATATATATATATATTGGTATTCACAGCCAAGCAAAGCACCAAATGCTGCCACTGAGCAGCCAGAGCCAGGCAACTTCATTGAACTACTTGAAATGCCTAGCAGGTACTTAAATAAAACAATTAGTTTGTTTTGTGTATTTTTTTGTTCTCGGAAGAAGAAAACGACAAGAAGAAAATAATCCACCCACCGGATGCAACAGATCTCCCCCAGCCTGAACACCAAACCCCAGAGCAAAGAACCGAGAGAGGAGGGGGAAAAAAAAAAGTTAGTGACATAAAAACCCACTTACTGATCAAACGGGAGAGCTGCTAATAAAAGTTACTGAGAAACCAGCTGATTTCTGCCTACTGCCACATTAGTGGAGCTAACTGCCATCAGACTAATGTATTCCTTTTACTTCCGTGTGTCAAACTGGATTAGCATAAGAAAATGTTTCCATCAAGCATACCCTGCCACAGCCATGGAGCAGCAGACAGCCCTCGCACACTATCTATGCTAACAGCCCAACTGACAGGGTTTCCTTCCAATGTTTCATTAATCATATCCTAGACATTTTCCAGTATCCAATACCACTGATGGCTGTGATGTGGAATCTTGCTTCTTTTTCGATCCCAACGACAGCTAAAGCAACACTTTCCTAAGCTACAAGGCAGCAGTGCTGTGAGGTTGGGTTTTGGGTTTGGTTTTTTGTTCGGGTTTTTTTTTGACAGCTGCTGATAACTTTCCTCCCCTCCTCCTTCTTCTTAATCGTATCCCAGAAAAATATATCTACCTATCTGCAGGCAAAAAGGAAAAAAAAAAAAAAAAANCTAACCCAGAAAAAAAAAAAAAAAAAAAAAAAAAAAAAAAAAAAAAAAAAAAAAGCAGCACAATTTGGTTTTAGAATGACGATTTAAAAAGAAAAAAAAAAAAAAAGACACTTAAAATATAAATGCAGTTAACAGAAAGAGGTGAAAATGCTGACAAAGGGATGACACTTTATGTGCCACTCCAGTTCCCCACGCTAGCCCTCTGCTGCCATTCCTTGAGCTGCAGAAGCAGAGCTTGGGGTTTGGAAGCTGAGAGGGGAAAAAAAAATAAAGAGAGAGAGAGAGAAAAAAAAAAAAATTGGTCTTAATTGCTCTTACTTACCTCTTCTTTATTCCCAGACAACAGAGTGAGTGGATCAACTGGGCAGCCACTGAAACCTGCAATATATATAGACAGGTGTTGAGCAAAGTTTGCTTTCATCATTGCGCACAAACATTCCTATTTTACAGTCCAGAGGCACTGCCTACCTGCGAGCTTAATGATCACAATCGACCTTTTTTTAGCAGCAGCAGCAGCGGGCAGCAGCCACCCCCGATAAAACTCGGGGCTAGTTCACACTTATCAGGGGCTAAAAAATGTCCCATCAGCGTTTAAGTACCAGCTGCTAATGTGTTCATGGGAGTGCTGGGGAACGGTTTGTTCCAGCCTGAAAAAAACTGCTCCTGTCCACCTGATCACCCAGGAAGGTGTTTGGGGATTTTTTTTTTTCTTTTCTTTTCTTTTTCTTCCCCTCAATAATAATTTTGCCCCCCAGATATTTTGCTATCTCAAAAAGATCTGTCAAAAGGGCGTGAGGAAGATGTAGTAGTGTTATTTGTCTGTGCGGGTGCCTATTAACCTGCCCAGGAAGAGAAGTGAAGGAGAATCAGATAAAAAAAGCGGAGTAAGTAGGAACCGCGTAAGAACTTCTTTGAGAAGAGAGGATGGAGTTTCACGCTTATCGCTGCTCAACGTTTACCATTAAGGCGAGCTCATTAGCATTTTGGCTGGGGCTCTCCTTCTAAATGAGATTTAAAGATGTAAGGACACCGTTGATAATGGCATTCAGACTGCGAGCGAGGAAGACTATGATAACTGGGTTCACTAAGTACAGGAGGGTATCGCAGGTGAGATGGAGCAGTCAGCAGCACTGCTGTTTGTTCTGGTGCTGAGCCTGACAGGCAGCTGGGCACTGCTGTTCTTTCTGGTACTGAGCCTGACAGACAGTTGGGCACTGCTGTCCTGGTGCTGAGCCTGACAGGCATTTGGGCACTGCTGTTCTTTCTAGTACTGAGCCTGACCAGGAGCTGGGCACTGCTGTTCTGGGACTGAGCACGCTGGGCAGCTGGGCACTGCTGTTCTGGTGCTGAGCCTGAGCAGCAGCTGGGCACTGCTGTTCTGGGGCTGAGCCTGAGCAGCAGCTGGGCACTGCTGTTCTGGGGCTGAGCCTGAGCAGCAGCTGGGCACTGCTGTTCTGGGGCTGAGCCTGAGCAGCAGCTGGGCACTGCTGTTCTGGGGCTGAGCCTGAGCAGCAGCTGGGCACTGCTGTTCTGGGGCTGAGCCTGAGCAGCAGCTGGGCACTGCTGTTCTGGGGCTGAGCCTGAGCAGCAGCTGGGCACTGCTGTTCTGGGGCTGAGCCTGAGCAGCAGCTGGGCACTGCTGTTCTGGGGCTGAGCCTGAGCAGCAGCTGGGCACTGCTGTTCTGGGGCTGAGCCTGAGCAGCAGCTGGGCACTGCTGTTCTGGGGCTGAGCCTGAGCAGCAGCTGGGCACTGCTGTTCTGGGGCTGAGCCTGAGCAGCAGCTGGGCACTGCTGTTCTGGGGCTGAGCCTGAGCAGCAGCTGGGCACTGCTGTTCTGGGGCTGAGCCTGAGCAGCAGCTGGGCACTGCTGTTCTGGGGCTGAGCCTGAGCAGCAGCTGGGCACTGCTGTTCTGGGGCTGAGCCTGAGCAGCAGCTGGGCACTGCTGTTCTGGGGCTGAGCCTGAGCAGCAGCTGGGCACTGCTGTTCTGGGGCTGAGCCTGAGCAGCAGCTGGGCACTGCTGTTCTGGGGCTGAGCCTGAGCAGCAGCTGGGCACTGCTGTTCTGGGGCTGAGCCTGAGCAGCAGCTGGGCACTGCTGTTCTGGGGCTGAGCCTGAGCAGCAGCTGGGCACTGCTGTTCTGGGGCTGAGCCTGAGCAGCAGCTGGGCACTGCTGTTCTGGGGCTGAGCCTGAGCAGCAGCTGGGCACTGCTGTTCTGGGGCTGAGCCTGAGCAGCAGCTGGGCACTGCTGTTCTGGGGCTGAGCCTGAGCAGCAGCTGGGCACTGCTGTTCTGGGGCTGAGCCTGAGCAGCAGCTGGGCACTGCTGTTCTGGGGCTGAGCCTGAGCAGCAGCTGGGCACTGCTGTTCTGGGGCTGAGCCTGAGCAGCAGCTGGGCACTGCTGTTCTGGGGCTGAGCCTGAGCAGCAGCTGGGCACTGCTGTTCTGGGGCTGAGCCTGAGCAGCAGCTGGGCACTGCTGTTCTGGGGCTGAGCCTGAGCAGCAGCTGGGCACTGCTGTTCTGGGGCTGAGCCTGAGCAGCAGCTGGGCACTGCTGTTCTGGGGCTGAGCCTGAGCAGCAGCTGGGCACTGCTGTTCTGGGGCTGAGCCTGAGCAGCAGCTGGGCACTGCTGTTCTGGGGCTGAGCCTGAGCAGCAGCTGGGCACTGCTGTTCTGGGGCTGAGCCTGAGCAGCAGCTGGGCACTGCTGTTCTGGGGCTGAGCCTGAGCAGCAGCTGGGCACTGCTGTTCTGGGGCTGAGCCTGAGCAGCAGCTGGGCACTGCTGTTCTGGGGCTGAGCCTGAGCAGCAGCTGGGCACTGCTGTTCTGGGGCTGAGCCTGAGCAGCAGCTGGGCACTGCTGTTCTGGGGCTGAGCCTGAGCAGCAGCTGGGCACTGCTGTTCTGGGGCTGAGCCTGAGCAGCAGCTGGGCACTGCTGTTCTGGGGCTGAGCCTGAGCAGCAGCTGGGCACTGCTGTTCTGGGGCTGAGCCTGAGCAGCAGCTGGGCACTGCTGTTCTGGGGCTGAGCCTGAGCAGCAGCTGGGCACTGCTGTTCTGGGGCTGAGCCTGAGCAGCAGCTGGGCACTGCTGTTCTGGGGCTGAGCCTGACCAGGAGCTGGGCACTGCTGTTCTGGGACTGAGCCTGAGCAGCAGCTGGGCACTGCTGTTCCGGGGCTGAGCCTGACCAGGAGCTGGGCACTGCTGTTCCGGTGCTGAGCCTGAGCAGCAGCTGGGCACTGCTGTTCTGGTGCTGAGCCTGGGCAGCAGCTGGGCACTGCTGTTCTGGGGCTGAGCCTGGGCAGCAGCTGGGCACTGCTGTTCTGGTGCTAAGCCTGAGCAGCAGCTGGGCACTGCTGTTCTGGTGCTGAGCCTGACAGGCAGCTGGGCACTGCTGTTCTGGGGCTGAGCATGCTGGGCAGCTGGGCACTGCTGTTTGTTCTGGTGCTGGGCACTGCATCAGGCAGTGTAGCTTTGATTATTATTTTTTTTTTACTGTTTCTACAGGCAACTTACAGTGAGAAAATAAGCTGTAAACCAGCAACCTAATCAGCAGATCTGCTTTGTCTGCGTGTACACGGTCGTATCTTCCAGCAGCTTAGTGACTTAGTAACTCAGAAAAATAAAACTCTTGCTTTTTGCACCTTTCTGTCCTGCAGAGACACCCAGCCTTTGGAGCTGTGACTCAGAACTTAGTCTTCACCTGCGTCGCCAGCAGAAACCTTTAATAAGAGGTGATGATGGTAGGAGCCTCCACAGCCTTAGACATAGCATCACAATGTCACAGTGGAACCACCAAGCAGCTCTGCTATTGTAGACCCCATCACACCCTCACTGCCCTGGGCACAGCTGATGCTGGAGCCCAAGGATGAAAGTATCAACCATGTCTCTCCCTTCCCAGCTGCAATTTGCACAGAGGTGGCTACGGGAAGGAAATCGATTTTCCTTCTGTGCGGAGAAGAGCCCAAAGTGATGGAAAAGAGACCCAAGGTCCACCTTGGTGTTTCACAGGCTCTGTTTTCTCACCAGAGGAGTGCTTTAACACTGCATCCAAAACCAGCTGGGTTTTCACTGATGTAGAAAATCACATTAACTTTTTAAGTAGGAATCTTTGTGTTTCTCTGAGCTGTGGCTTCCTCTCTTCTGATTCACTCTGGGCAATCCAGCTCTGGCAGAGACAAGGCACGAGAAAGTCACGTTCCAGGTACCCAGTTAGGGCTCAGCCAGCATGTGGTGACGTCTTCCACATCGCTTTTATCCCAGCACTTCTCGTTCCATCTGCTAAGCACAATCCTGTGCAGTGATTGTGCTCAGCAATGCTTCAGGGAAGCAGCATTCCTAGATCAGACCTACTGTATTCCTTATAAAACCCTCCAGAAAATAAACAGCCAGTTGCCACACAGGCAGGTGAGTGACAATTTGTCTTTGGAAGTTCAGGGTGGACTTTTTGCAAAGTCAGCCTGGAAGAGTCCCCATAAGAAGCTATCCACAAGGGCATTATTTGCCCCAGATAGGCTTTCCCTCATTCAGGATAGAAGGAAAAGATGAAATTCTTCCCAGGGAGGCCAGAGCAGTAGTCCAGAGTGCTTGTTGTGCACCTGGCACAAATTCAAAGGATGCTGCTGCTATGGAAGTGTAACCCAATGCTTTTTCTTGTCCCTGTAGGGTGTAGGGGGTAAACAACCAACAAAACTGGAAAAAATATTCTTGGAGAAGGAATATTGACTAAAATAAAGGAAGGAAGCAAATTTCTAGGTTCCTGGTTTCCTGTCACAAAGGTGCTGCACCCTGCAGCTGCTTGGAATAGGACCTGTGAGAACCTAGCATTTAGCAGGAAGTGCAGCCAAACAAAATGTCTCAAAGAGAGAATGAGAAAAGAATTCCCAGCTTGTGCAAACTCAGTGAGAGATGAACACTGTCCAGTCAAGTTGGCGTTGCAAGAAGCTATAACTTAGGCAAGAAACTTGTCTAAATAACAGAGATTTTACAGATCTGTCCCACAAAAGGGATACTGGCTCTGAAAGTGTCAATCCCCACTCATCTTTAAAGACTACAGGAATAAAAAACAGCTCAAGGGAAGCAAAAGAAACAGCCCTCAACCCTGCAGAGCTACCAGAACAGCTCAAGATACATATTCACTAACACATATATGATGAGATTTGCTCTTTTAGCAGACGACAGTTTTGAAAGGCATCATGAGAAACTTGCCATTGGAAGAGGTTGTCTGGGGAGGTGGTGGAGTCCCCATCCCTCGAGGTGTTCAAGACAAGACTGGATGTGGCATTTAGGGCCATGGTCTGGTTGATTGGATAGGGCTGAGTGATAGGTTGCACTGGGTGAGCTTGGAGATCTCTTCCAACCTGGCTGATTGTATGAGTCTGTGACTCCATGATCGAACAAGCCTCTCAGCTAACACCAGCAGAGAATTTGACTTCCAATTTAATTTCCAGTGCTCCACAAATCCAAAGGCTGCACAGCGAGAAGCTTTCTCTGCGCTCAGGACTCCAGCAAACATTTCCATGGCTCTTTGCTGAGGGCAGCTGCTACTGCTCCCATCCTTTGGAAACACCACTTTCTACTTAAAACTTGTTCAGAAACCTTTAGCAGGTTTTTTGGTGGGTTTTTTTTTTTTTTTTTTGGTTTGGTTTTTTTGGTCTAGTGTGGGAAGAAAATGAGTGTAAATTAACCTTCCCTCTCCTGGGTATGCAAAACACAAAGCCCCGTTCGCTAAAGGAAGGGGTGAGTGCTGATTTCAATATGAATGACAGCCAGATAGTTATTTGGTTAAGGTTGTAGCCCTGCTTAGCTGAAGAATACCTGCCTGCCTTGTACAACTGCCGGCAAGAACTTAAGCCTTGGCTTTCTCGATTGTTTTAGAAGTGTTCCGCGCGTCAACGTTTCAGGCAAAGGAGATTTGCATTCATGAAAACGCCCAGTCGGATATGTTTAGT
>VWZI01011138.1:1786987-1823646 GCA_013396835.1 Psilopogon haemacephalus | reverse complement strand
CATTAAAACCACCACACAAACAAAAAAAAAAAAAAAAAAAAAGAGGTGTCTAAATTAGATAATCATCCAAATGCTAGAGAACCAGACAAAGTAAAATCAGTTCTTGAAATTTTGGAATGTGTTTAGCTGAAGGAAGATCGAGGCAAACTTTCAGCCAGTCCTTTCCCAGTTTAGGAGGGACAGGGATCTACTGGAGAGGGGTCCAGCAGAGGGTTATGAGGATGCTGAGGGGACTGCAGCACTGCCTGGGGAGGAGAGGCTGAGGGACCTGGGGCTGCTTAGTCTGGAGAAGAGAAGACTGAGAGGGGATGGAATCAATGTTTCATCAGCCCAGGTTTGCTCAGTAGCTGGACTAGATGGGTGCTGCAGAGCTCTTCCAAGTGAGTTCAGTTCTGCCGGGATAATCAGTAAAGGATCTCAAGTCAAGCCAGGTGCAAGGACAGCCCTCTCTACTGTAATTTTCTTCCTGCATCAGGCAAACGAGTTTTGCTGCATAGCTGCCAGATCTTGCAATTAGGAAATGTCTCCGTGCCACACAGCAGACAAATGCTCTCTGCTTTCTGTAGACTCCAGGTGTGCTGTGTGTAGTGAAGAATAAATTGGGAAAGGGCACTGTAGCCAGTCCTCAGAGATTGGAGAGGGTGGGGGTACCTCTGGTGCTGGTTTGAGACTAATTAGAATATTTTAAGGAGAAAAATTAGATTATAGGATGTGAAAAGAAAATAAGGGTGATGTTTGCTTCACTCATAGGTTTACTGAGATGTATAAAAGCAAGGATACAAGCACAGATAAGACAGAGTTGCTCTGTGTCTGAACTCTGGCTGTTGGTCTCCCTCTCCCCCTGGCTTCTAGCTGGATCTGTGTAACTCAACTAATCAATTCTGCTTCTAATCCCCCTCACCAATCCTTCTAATTCATCT
Source organism: Psilopogon haemacephalus (assembly GCA_013396835.1). Lineage (NCBI taxonomy): Eukaryota > Metazoa > Chordata > Aves > Piciformes > Megalaimidae > Psilopogon > Psilopogon haemacephalus. The sequence goes on along the minus strand of VWZI01011138.1, from coordinate 1,822,726 downwards.
TACACTTAAGGCAGATTCTGGGATAAGGTTGGAGGGTGGGGAGAAGGTGGAAGGGTGGTTGGGAACTCCTCCTGGGGACTCTGATTTTCTGGGAGGGGCACTGTATTTCTGTACTGCCTTTACCGTGTATATTTCTGTATATATGTGTAAATATTTGTAACTTATTGTAAATACCTGCTTGTATATTGTGCTGAGCTGTGAATATAAAGCTTCAATCCTTTATTTCCAGCTGTCTGAGTCTGGTCTGGATGAATTCAAACATGTGTGTGGGGTGGGGTGGGTAACTCCGGAACCATCACACCTCTTAATAGCTCTGCTAACTATTGCCAGGACTGCAGACCCCACACGGTCTGGCTGCACTCAGCAGGGGCAGAGGTAGTGTGGTTTACTTGCAGGCAATGCACACAGATTCTTTAAGGCTGCTGGTGATGATAAATGCACTGAAGTGCAGCTCTACAACCTGCTGGCGGTGCCAAGCCTGGGCTCAGGGGGAAGCACTCAGGGTAGCCGAAGCCGCAACTCTTACCAAGAGATGTCCTTTCTGCTGCGGCTGAGGAGGACACAAGCCCCTGGACCTCTCCCTGCTGGTTGGAGTGAAAGTCTCATCCCTGGTGTAAATACCAACTCAGGGTAATACTTATAGCTGGCATCTACTGTTGTGCAAAGTGCAGGGGGTGGGACCGGGGTGAAGTCTTTGTTCTGTTATCACCGCACCAGCACTTGGGCCATTCTGCAGGTCATCAGTGGAAGAATGAGCCTCCAGGCCCACCGGCTGGAGGAATTGGGCCTCCAGCCTGCTCTGCATTCCTCTCTGCATGTGACATGGTAGCACAGACCTCCACCTCTCCACCCAGCCTGTGATGTGTCACCGTGTTGGTTTTACCCCGTGTTGTGCTTCCCAAGCAGGTGCCCGCACGTTGTAAGTGACTTCCCTGGAATAAAGGACAGCAGAGCTTCTGTTGAAAAACAAAACCTACCACAGACGCCAAACAGTTCCCACTACCTTAGAAGGACTTACACAGATTTATAGATCTTCGTTTAGTTTGGAAGGGACCTTAAAGATCATCTAGTTCCAGCCCTCCTGCCCTGTAAATCTGATTCACACTCCAGCAGCTACTTTTTGCACACAAGCAAAGTTAAGTCCTGCCCAGAGCACATACTACAAGCCTAACAGATCTCTGTCTAATGTCTCTAGACCCCATAATAGTATTTTATTCGAATATGGTAGCTTTGTTTTCCCCAGCAATACCTTAATTTACCCATGTGCATGTAAGACATCTAAGAGACCAAGGCACGAAGGCAGTAGCTGCTTGTTGAATTGTTTGCAGGTTCATCCTCTTATACAAATATTTTTGGCTTCAGAGGGTGTAATTAAGGTGTGCTTAAGGAAATAATGAAACCAACATTTGCTTTTCCAGAAGAAGACTGTAAGAGAGACAGTAACAACCCGAAGAGGAACCCAAGGTAGAAAAGGTTTCCTCACAGCTCTCAGCCTTAGCCAGTTTGTAGTTGTCCCTGCCTGTTGCCCTTAAACCCCAGAAACTGGGGTGAGTGTACTGCAGTTGCCTCTCTATATGAGTTAAATACAAAACTGCCTTTCAGAGCTCAAAAGGTATTGAATGAAAATCTAAACCTTTGGGCTCAGTGCTGGCAGGAAAGATGCTTCAAGCAGTGAAGCAGAGGAAGGCAACCAGAAGACTTAAAAAGAAACAATCACCAACAAATGTGAATGCATGGAACAGGAATTTGAATATGTCTTGGAAATATAGAGGAATACTTCGAATTTGAATGTATCTAGAGGAATGCTTCAAGGATACCTGACTCCATCATTGACTTTTATTTTTCCCCCCTGTAGCAAACAGATCCAAACTTTGGCTNAAAAAGTGGATGTCATTAGCTATAAAAATAATTATTTTAAAATTCCCCTGCACAGGAAAACATAAATTTACCTCTCAAAAAAAAAAAAAAGGTTGATTGACAAACCTCTGCAGACACAGTTTGGCTGTTCCCTGAAGACTCAGAGCCCATATATTATTTGCTTCTTGCTGAGTGTAAATTCCCTGCTATAATATGACCTGACTGAGCTGTTGCTTTTGAGCCTTGCCCAGGAACACAACCTTAATGCAGCTCCATTAGGATGCTTGCAACAGCAGTAAAAACGCCAGCATCACAAACCTAAGCCTTCCATTCCTCTAAGTGGTTCTTTGTTCAAATAAAAAAAGCATTAATTAGTGCAGCGAGAAGACAAAATTGCTTCTTAACTGTGCAGGAAGGATTTTTTTTAAATTTTTTTTTTAAACAAACCCTGAAGGTAACAAATGTCATTTTGCATATATTAAGATTTAAAGAGGTGTCTCTGTTACAGCTGATGTGTAACTCAAGACTCCCAGAGTTGTAAAACTGTAACTTTATGCTAATTTCACTAAATTATGTATAGCCCATTTTACAAATACTTCATGTGCTGTCCTTGAGCCCCACTTGGGCTGCTGCTGCTGTTTATTTATCAGCTCGGACCCCACAGGCCCCATAAACTGTTACTGGTTACAGGAAATAGGATTTGACTTATCAGCTTCTGCCCTGTTAGTCTCAGCAAGGGTTTCCACATGCTGTGCAGCACAGAGCACTTTGCTTCGTTGTTGTGTGAGTATGGAAAGGGGCTGGAGAGCTTCTCTCCTTGGGAAACCTTGCTGAATGAAATGCAGAGCTTGTGATGTTCAGAGGGGATCAAACCAGAAAGTTCAGAATGAGAATTATTATGCACAACTTACCCACGAACTGAAGCCCTCGGTCAGATTGAATTGTTCCATGCCTGTGGTTATTCTTTTCACTGGCACTTAGTGTTTGGGAAGGGTGGGCAGGACTTTTGCCAGCCCAGGTGCACCAAGAGATGAGAGGGCAGACTGTGCTGTGCCTGGGGTGAAAGCCTGAACAAGGTGATCGCTGCAGCCTGCTGGGCAAACGGTGGTGAAACATGGAATCACAGAATCATCAGGAGTTGGAAGGGATCACAAGGATCATCCACTTCCATGGGCAGGGACACCTCACACTAGATCAGGCTGTCCACAGCCTCATCTAAACCCCTCCAGGGATGAGGTTTCCACCACCTCCCTGGGCAACCCCCTCCAGACTCTCACCACCTTCCTGCTGAAAGAACTTCCTCTTAACATCCAGGCTGAGTCTCCCCATTTCTAGCTTGGTTCCATTCCCCGCAGTCCTATCACTACATGACACCCTAATAAGTCCCTCCCCAGCTTTCTTGTGGCCCCCTTAAGATACTGAAAGGCCACAATAAGGGTGTGGGTAGGAAGCAGCCACCTGCATGTGCTCACTTTCTCCCACTCTGTGGTCCCCAAACTGCTCCTGCAAGCACTGACAGCCACCCCCAGGCCTAGGGGCAGATGTGGTGCCTGGGGAGACACACGGTTAGCTCCTGTTAATGGGTGAGTAGTGTGAGGAAGAACAAGCCCTGGAAAATGAGAGAATAGGGGGCACAGTGACCTGGCAAGGTTTCCAGTGGCACTTCCAGTGTGACTGCGTGCACCAAACAAGTGCAGAAGGCTTGATCCCACTCCCTCCTCTTTTGCTCATAAACGCTGTCACCAGCTGCAGCTTCTTTCATGTCCGTGACACATCAGGCAGTTGCCTGCAAACACGAAACACTCTTAGGTTGTTACAGAGATGAAGAGAGCAGAGCATCAAGCAGGAGAGGGAGAAACAGCTTGTACAAGCCATACACAGGTAACAGCAGGCTCCTTAGTGCCTTTGCAAACAGCAGCAGTTATCACCTGGGTGAAGAAAGATTGGGTGTTGACTTTTGCATTACACAGTTCAGGACAGAAAAGTCATGGGATGTTTAAACAGAATAAACACTCAGGAACTCTAATTTACCCTCAGCTCCAAAGAAGGAAGCAAGTAACTGTGCCCCAAACCTAGTGGCATGCAAGGCATGACAAAGGAAAGATTCTCCGTTGCTCAACTCTGGATGGTATCTGCCACAGGAACCTGGGCTTTGCCTCTGGTGACAAACAGCAGGTGAGGCAGAAGGGGAGTAGGAGCCAACCTCCACGACTGCAAGTTTTAAATAAAGAAATAAGCAGGCACACAAATAACAAATCAATAAATAGCTTAGAAGGGGCTTTGTGCACCCCAGCACAGAGACCCTGCCTGCAGAGCCACCCCTCTCCTTTTCTGTGGCCCTACAGCCCTGCTAGACACCAGCCACAGGTGACACCTGCTCCCCATCATTTCTGACACTCGTGGTTGGGGTGTTCTGAGAAGAGCTGCTCCTTTTGGACCAGCTGCTCCATGAAGTCCCTTCCAACCTGGCACTCTGTGACACTGGACTCTTGTATTTCAGCCTCTGTGCTAAGAGCCTCACAGCCAACACCTCAGTGGAGCTGAAACACAAAGAAATCTGCGAGGGAGATGGTGATAAATGGATTCCCACATTGCACACAACAGGAGAAGAACGTGGAAAAGTGAGACAGTGAGACTTGGACAGGCTGAGAGCTGGGCAAAGAGGAACCAAATGAGGTTCAACAAGGACAAGTGCAGAGTCCTGCACCTGGGGAAGAAGAATAAACTGCAGCAGGACAGGCTGGGAGGGGACTGCTGGAGAGCAGCCCCAAGGAGAGGGAGCAGAGAGCGCTGGGGGAGAACATCCATGGCACAGCAATGTGCCCTGGGGGACAAGAGGGCCAATGGGATCCTGAGGGGCATTAGGAAGAGTGTGTCCAGCAGATCAAGAGAGGTTCTCCTCCCACTCTACTCTGTCCTGATGGGACCTCATCTTTTCATTTTTGGGCTNGTTTGTAAATCTGTGAGGGCTGGGGGTCAGGAGGGGGGGGACAGGCTCTGCTCACTGCTCCCTGTCATAGACCAAGCAGCAATGGATAGAAGCTGCAGCACAGGAGGTTGCAGCTCAACACCAGAGGCAACTTCTTGAGTGGAAGGGTCCCAGAGCAGTGGCACAGGCTGCCCAGAGAGGTTGTGGAGTCTCCTTGTGTGGAGCCTTTGCAGACTCTGTCTGGATGTGTTGCTGTGTGCCCTGAGCTGGATTGTCTGCTCCTGCTCTGCCAGGGGTTTGTACTCGATGATCTCTTTGGGTCCCTTCCAACTCCTGACATGCTGTGAGCCTGTGAAAAAGCCTACCAGAACCTGCATATTTTAACAGGAGTTCTACTTCTATTTCTCAGTATTCGAATGACCAAACGCCTCCAGCTGAGGTGTCAACGAGCTGCAGAGAAACACAAAGCAGCTGAGAAGCCCTGATCCTTTCTGGTCTGTGCAGGCTAAGCCTCTCTAGAACATTTAACATCTCTTCCTTCCCCTGAAGCAACCCAGAAGACAGCTTTTATGAGATCATTAAAAACAAAAGAAGTGTTTTGCTTGAAGAGCTCCTTCCTTAAGCCTTTCAGATAAGGTCGCCTTAGCCACAACCTATCCACGTTTTATTTGACGACAAATAAAATTTCAAATCAAAAAGGCCAAACAAACTCCAGCCCCAATCCAAAGACCGAGAGTCTCAGGGTTCCCAGATGCTCTCGTTGTTTTCTTTGGCCTTGCAGCCCGGATTCTTCCTTACTATTTTTAGCACCGGTAACTGTGCTGCCCTGCATGCGAAGGAAACAGGCAGAGGCACATTCCTGAGACAGAAGGAAAGGCAACGAGGCAAGAAGAGCATAGGACCCCAGAATCAGTCAGGGTTGGAAGGGACGACAAGGATCAGCCAGTTCCAAGCCCCCTGCCATGCCCAGGGACACCTCACACTGGATCAGGCTGTCCACAGCCTCTGCCAGCTTGGCCTTAAATACCTCCAGGGATGAGGCTTCCACCACCTCCCTGGGCAATCCCTTCCAGGCTCTCACCATCCTCATGCTGAACAACTTCTTCCTAACACCCAGGCTGAACCTCCCCATTTCCGTGTTTGGTCTTTCCCACTGCTGCCTTTTGTGCTATGATCTAAAATCACCTCAGGTCTTGCATTCCCCATGCTCACCTGACCATGGCCTTCTCACAGGGGCGTATGAATGTATATATCTATTTATTTTGTCTTGGATCTGCAGCCTCTGAGGTTTGTGCACATCAGCCTGAGAGTTCTCAGCCCCACGGTGCCAAAGAGCCTTCAAGACAAAAGAAACAAAAGCTTCTTTGGGACGATTTCAGGTGAGGGCAGGAGGCTGAAACCAAAGTATCACAAGCGTGGAACACAACCAGGCTGACACTGAGCTGGATACCTTCCAGGATGCTTTTTCCTCCTTTGCCTGAGAGTTCCCAGATATATCCCTTCAACTGGAGCAGGGAACACAAATCCCTACAGCCCCAGCATGTCAACCAAGCTCTGTCATTTTCTAAGACAACTCAGAGAAGGAGGGGAAGTTGGGTACCATTTCCACCACCCCACACACACCTCTCTCCATTTGCCAATTATCATTGCCATTCTAATTTCTTCTCAGTGTAAGTGGCCTTAGTATTGATAAAGCTTCTTGACAACTAATTCTGCGACAGCTTTCAGTTTCCCTTCACTGTGCTTGTGGTTAGCATCTTAAAAGATAAAGAGTTTGCTAGTTTTGCTTTGTGAGCAGGAAGAGACTCCCCAGATGACAACCTGCCCCTGCTTTTTGTGACTCTCCTGCTGTCTGTGCCTTTTCATCACACTGAGTTACCTGAAGCCTGAACCCTGACCTCATGCAGAAGATATTGTTGGACTCAGCTTCTCTTCTGAGATCTGATTTTGACATTCAGTGGCAAAAATTTGAACATCTTAGATCTATGACTTCATCCCACACCACCTGCTTATCTCACAGAGGTTACAGGTTCAAGACACCAGTAAAGTTTTCCCATCATTAGTACAAATTCCTAATTCAGTTTCCTAGTACAAATCTGGGCGAGTACCCTCAATGCCTGCTGCTTCCTTAGAACATGTAGCTGATAATATTTAGGTTCTTGAGCACTGCAACATCCCTGAGGTACAAATTCTTCATTCAGTTCCCTTTCTGCGACACTCCTCACTCCAGCCAACTCCCTTCAGACTGAGAGCTCATAGCACACAATTGGCTTCCTTCTCAGGTGTCCTAGGTTGGGAACCACAGGGTTAAAAACCCTCTAGGGACTAGAAACATTCTTATTCAATCCTATAATTCTGCTATATCTTTATAAGCCAGAAAACAGAAGGGGAAAAAACAAACCAAACCAACCAACCAAACCCCAAACCACAAAACAAAACCAAACTAATTTGCTCATTCTCTTCTTTTATTTTTCTAGAGCCCTCTTCTTCACAAGCATAATTCTTTTATATCATAGGAGGAACCTGGCCATAAGCCCTCCTACACACTTCCAAACCTTGCTCTTTGATGCCAGAGCTGTGGAATGACATCAGGTCTAAGGACCATTGGCTCAGACAAGAATCTGAACAGTTTTAAGCTTGGGCTGTCCCTTTGACATGCACCAGAAATTTGCTAAGAAGGGTTAGCCACTTCTGGATGCTACCAGAAAAACCTAAAGAACCAAGGAGATGGTTTTATTTAGAGCCTGCTTTGTAATTGGTAGCAAATTCTTACGGGTTTACTTAGAGCCTGCTTTATAATTGGTAGTAACTTCTATATGGTTTTATTTTGAGCCTGCTTTGTAATTGGTAGTAACTTCTATATGGTTTTATTTTGAGCCTGCTTTGTAATTGGTAGTAACTTCTATATGGTTTTATTTTGAGCCTGCTTTATAATTGGTAGTAACTTCTATATGGTTTTATTTTGAGCCTGCTTTATAATTGGTAGTAACTTCTATATGGTTTTATTTTGAGCCTGCATTGTAGTTGGTAGTAACTTCTATATGGTTTTATTTTGAGCCTGCTTTGTAATTGTAGTGACTTCTTATGGTTTTATTTTGAGCCTGCTTTCTAATTGGTAGTAACTTCTTATGAGTTTGAGCCTGCTTTCTAATTGGTAGTAACTTCTTAGGATGCACTTCCACCCACCTGTAAGTGGACCTAAATCCTAAGGCAGAGCTAAAGGACATTGTTGACTCCAACAACGAATTCAACACTTAAGTCAACAGAGCTTAGCAACTCTGGAAAAGCATCCCTGGAACAGCTAATTCATAAAGCCTGTGGTGCTTGTGGCTCCCTGTTCAAAAGGACATGGATGACCTTGATCAGCTACAGGAGGGACCAAGTGCAGGCACTTGCTGAAGCAAACCACACAAAACAGGCAGAAGGGACACAGGTGTTGTGCTATGCTGACTGAAGTGCTTCAGGTTTAGTTTTTACCTCTAGAGAATGAAGTAATTTTTGCTCTAAGTCCCCAGCAGAGCTACTTCACCCTCACATACATGTTCTGTTTCTGCTCACTCTCCTACCTTTTACTTTATCAGCATTTGCCACCTTCATGTCTGCACCTCAGGGATGTTGCAGGGCTCAAGAACTTAAATATTATCAGCTACATGTTCTAAGGAAGCAGCAGGAGTTGAGGGTACTCACTCAAAAAGCATTATGGATCTATCTTACTGCCTGCAGCCTCCTCTGGAGAACAGTTGTCCTCCAGCTCTTCCTCTGGGACCACTTAGAGAAGATGAATCAGCTCATAACTTGACACACCTAATTATTACATGCTGCTAGGATTCAGGGATGCTGTCAGATGAAGCAGAGGGTGTAGCCACCCTGCAAACGTGCTTTCCTGCTCTGGAATCAAAGCTCTTCCTTTAATTAGAATAATCCAATTAATTTACCTTCAAATGAAGCTTCACAAGCAAAGGCAAATCCGGATGAGGCATCATAAATAAGCAATACAAACCTCTCCTTCATTCTATAATTGCTAGGAGATTTTTCAAGGCAAGCCTTAGGATGAGGCTGAGGTCCCCTGTTATTTCTATCAGAAAAGCAAGAAAAAGCTTCTTTAATCACCTTATTTTGAAATATATCTGTATAGGGTCATAGAATCACAGAATTGTCAGGCTTGGAAGGGACCTCAAGCACCATCCACTTCCAACCCCCCTGCCATGGGCAGGGACACCTCTCACTCAGGTTGCCCAAAGCCTCATCCAGTCTGGCCTTAAACACCTTCAGGGATGAGGCTTCCACCACCTCCCTGGAGGACACCTTCCAGGCTCTTACCACCCTCATCCTGAAGAACTTCTTACTAACATCCAGTCTGAATCTATCCACTTCTAATTTGCTCCATTCCTCCCAGTCCTATCACTACCTGACACCCTAAAAAGTCCCTCCCCAGCTTTCCTGTAACCCTCTTCAGATACTAGAAGGCCACAATAAAGTCTCCTTGGAGCCTTCTCTTCTCCAGGTTGAACATCCCCAACTCTCACAGCCTGTCCCCAGAGCAAAAAAATCAGAAAGCAATTAAGAGGTTTGTTTTTTTTCCCCCCCAAACAACTAAAGCTATTAGACTGATGTGCAATCAAATCCTGGCCCTTTGCAAATGTTCTGGCAATTAGCCTCTATTTCCTGACTTCCTGATGATGGAAAGGTTGCTCACAGTTTTGATGTAGGAATTTCTAGCAGGAAATCATTCACCCAACCCATGCATCCCATTTCACGGCAGGCAGAGATTTGGACTAGGTGAGCTTACACGGGGAGTGTAAAATTCAGTGGTATACTGCTGCCTAGTGATGAATCAGCTGTTTAAGCACATTAGCTGGAAGAGTAAAGTCTCCCACTCGCTTTGGCTCAAAATCTCTCTCAGTACGTGCTACCTACTAATCCTAGCAGGAAAGGATGGCAGAACTCCCTGCGACCCCACCTGGTGGTGCTGCATCCAGCTCTGGGACAAAAGTGCTATATGCATGTGCTGGATGTGCAGCAGAGACTGAATGAGCTGTTTAACCATTAGCTGGAAGAGTAAAGTCTCTCACTTGCTTTGGCTCAAAATCTCTCTCAGTACATGCTAGCTACTAATCCTGGCAGCAAAGGATGGCAGAACTCCCTGTGACCCCAACCTGGAGTGCTGCATCTAGCTCTGAGACAAAAGGGCTATGGATGTGCAGCAGAGACTGAGGCTGGACTTTCTTCCTTAGAGTGACTCTGATTTTTTCCCAGCTATGTCTGGGGAGTAATTTCTCCCACCAAATGTATCAGAACATCACAGCTGTAGCAGAACTACCACTACAAAAACTCACAGTGATTAGTTTGTACACCAGAGAGTCATTTGGGAAGATGCTCTGAAGGAGGATTAAAGCTGCATTTCTGACGTGCCAGTAACACAGCCCCAGCACTTCAGACTGCAAGGAGGAAGACAGCACAGACTTAAATCTCAGCATGACAGAATGTCAGGGGCTGGAAGGGACCTTAGGAGGCCATCCAGTCCAGCCCCTCTGCCAGAGCAGGTCGCACTGGAATTTATTTAGGTAGGTCTTGAATATCCCCAGAGAGGGAGACTCCACAACCCCCCTGGGCAGCCTGTTCAGTGTTCTGTCAGCCTCACAGTGAAAACATTTCCCCTCCTGTTTCCATGGAACTTCCTATGCCTCGACTTCCACCTATTGCCCCTTGCTGTTAGTGAGCAAAGCACATTCCCCTGACGCACTTTTAGGATGAACTCCAAAAGGGTCAAAGGATGGGACCAGCTCAGTGACAGTGCCTGACCTACACACCTGTGTATCAGAAGATTCCCAAGCACGATGATCAGGTCAGGAGAGAAAGTGCACTGAGGGCTCTGGCAGGTCATCAAGCAGGAGACGCTGGCATCTGATAGCAAGAAAAAACATGGCTTGAAGGCTCCCAGCAAGAAATGTTTGCTTAAGATGAAGACAAGCAGGGATTCGGCAGCAGCCTGCACACAGCCAGAGAACAATGATACCTGTAAATATTTTCCACTCATTTAATTTTAAAACAAATCCACCTAATCTGTCTCCTCGTTTTCTGTCTTTGCTCTCTGTGCCTAGGAAGTGACTTTTAAGCAACAGCTACAAAGAGATCTCTTTGAATGCAAGGTGGGAACTACACACACTGGAGGCAGAATGACAGGGCAGAGGGACAAAGAAGCAGCAATTCTGCGTGGTCAAAATACAGCAGTGAATCCTAGAATCAGTCAGGGTTGGAAGGGACCACAAGGATCAGCCAGTTCCAACCCCCTGCCATGCCCAGGGACACCCTACCCTAGATCAGGCTGCCCACAGCCTCTGCCAGCCTGGCTGCAAACACCTCCAGGGATGTGGCCCCAACCACCTGGCAACCCATTCCAGGCTCTCCACTCTCATGGGAAAGAACATCTGAATCTGCCCAGAGAGTTGTGCTACCATGCATGGAGACATGGACAGGCTGAGAGGTGGGCAGGGAGAAATGGAATGAAGTTCAACAAGGGCAAGGGTAGAGTTTTACATCTGCCTGGATGTGTTCCTGTGTGATCTGCTCTAGGTGATCTGCTCTGGCCAGGTGGTTTGACTGGATGAGCTTTGGAGGTCCCTTCCAGCCCCTGACATTCTGTGATTCTGTGATCAGTAATAAAAGTAAATAGGTGGAGCTGGCTTCTTCAGGCCCCTGTTTCCTGCAGCCACAGGCTCCCCCAGCTCCCAGCCTCCTCAGTAGCATAGCAGACCTATGTAAGGTGGGCAATACAGCTCCTCCTTCCCCCAGCCCCCTCCTGTTTGATACAAAATAGTGGACCTTAGGGTTTCCTCTAAAGCAGCTTCCTCTGCTGGAAGAGAAAAAGGCTTCTGCCTCTCTTCTCCAGCCTTTTAACTAAGGTGAGCTGAGGTAAGGTGTGGGTTTATGGCAGAGTAGGCATTGCACAAAAGCTGCCCTTGAGCCTGCCTTTATCGCAAGATGCCACTCAGCTGCCTCCACTGTCACCTCACCGTAGTCACCTCACATGTGCTACCCACTGATGCCTTTGTGCACAGGCACTCACCAGCAGGAGCTTATTTACATAAACCACCACTTTGCCCTGTCTTCTTTGTGTGCCCACGCAGACTGGTCCAGAGCTTAAAAGGAAATGAAGCATTTCACTAGGCCATGAGACACTGCGTGGACCGGCAGAGAGCAAGACTATGTTAAGTTACTGCACACACCACACCAAGGACAAGTGCCCAGGTTTTCTTTTTTAATGAAGTGATGCTGTACAGGACTTCTTCAGCACAGCCTCATCTGCCTGTGTGAACCTTCTGAGGTACCCACAGCTAAGGCAGTGACAGAGCCTTTTTATCACGCAGGAACAACACTGGGTGAGACACCAAAGAGATGTGCTCCCATTTAATTCACAGTTTCCCAGACAGCTAAGAAACTTCACTTTGGTTTTGGTTTGTTTGGTGTTTTTTTTTTTTTTTAAAGGGGCATCACATATTTGACACCACAGTGGTATTATCAGCATCTGCCTACAACTCTTTGGAAGTAAAACTTTCATTATGTCCAGCCATGATTTACAGGGCCACACTCCTTCAAATTAACACAGTGTTTCTATTTGAAGACAAATCCCTTTTCGTGTCCAGATCTGATTTACAGCTGATTTCCTTCAAAGAAAAACTTGTGACGCAGATTTCCATTTGCTTTCTGCCAGAAGCTTCTATTTTTAGGTGCTAGGGGCAGCTTACACTCCTGCAGTATGCCCACTGCTGCTCTACAGCAAACAGGGCACCTCGGCAAGTGCTGATACATCCTGGTGGGTAAACAAACCCTGCAGAATTGCTGACGATTGTATCGGCATCGGTAACAACAGCAGCGTGTTCCCACCTCCTGTCTGGGGGAAGCCTGCTACAGAAAATTACTTAACTGGTGTATTTCAGTTCACTCTCTGTCTGTCTTTCTCTCCCTCCCTCCTTCTCCCCTTCTCTCCCTCCTTCTCTCTCCCCTCTTCTCTCCCTCCTTCTCCCCTTCTCTCTCTCCCTCCCTCCTCCCATTCTCTCCCTTCCTTCCTCCTCCCTCCCTCCCCCCTTCTTTCTCTCTCTCTTTCTCTCTCTGTGTCTCTCTTCTTAAATTTGTCATTTTTACATGTGGAAACCAAACAGGGAAAAAAAAAAAAAAAGCAAAAACCAAAAGGAGCAGCTGTGTGGGTACACTGCACTCTGGAACCCAGTTCCTCTGACACAAAACATCCTTCTGCATCCCTCAAGTTGGGGCTGCTCTAGAAACCTTTGCTGGCTCCCATTTCCAAGGCACAAGGTCTCACGTTGTTTGCTTTGCCCGATATTGTCTCCACCTCTGTCTCTCTCTCATCGCCTCCCACATTTACCTCCCGCTCTGCCCAAGTCGCTGCTGACAGACGCTTTGGCATTCTTCAGCCACTCTCAGCTGCAGACCTTTCTTATATCCCACCCGTGCTAGCAGAAGCAATCTCTCAGTCAGCATCTCCCACACACTTCCTGCCCATCACAAGCAGTCAGACAGCTCCAGCACTGAACAAAGCCTCACTGTTAAAAAGCATGGGGGAAAACACGTAGAGAATCCTGTGCCTAACTTTGTCTGGCATGTGCTTGGCATCACACAGACAAAACAGGAAAAGATATTTTGGTAGCTAAGGGCAAACACTGGACTATTTTTCTGGTTTTCCTTCTCTTTCCCCCCAAGTGACAAAGCTGAGTTAATTTTCAGCAGAAGTGCCAACGTAGCACGGGCTTGACACACACATATGGCTCTTTGCTTTTCCCTTCACATTCTCGAGTCAAACGGAATTTCCCTGATTAGGAAAGCAGTTTTCCTGCCCAGCTTGTCTTCATGACAGCCTGCTGTCTGTGTTATGACATGCTAACAACTTCAAAACCACGTATTGAACACACGCTCTGAGAGGAACATCATTTACTGCTCCTCCTGACACCAACCAGATAGCAGCCTACAACTACCTGAAGGCACATTGTGGAGAACTGGAGACAGAACAAAGGGGAATGGCCTCAAGCTGAGGCTGGGGGATTGGACAGATTTTCTTCTCTTAGTTAAATGATTTTGAGTTATGTGGAACCATGAATGCGTGTCCAGAAGTTTACATTACTGAGCAAATATTAAGGTAAATTCCATCCAGACTGTTGGAGCAAGTCCAGAGGAGGCCACAAAGATGCTCAGAGGGCTGCAGCAGCTCTGCTATAAGGACAGGCTATGAGAGTTGGGGCTTTGCAGCCTGGAGAAGAGAAGGCTTCCAGGAGGGAGGAGAGGAGGGTAGCACTCTGCTCTTGTTGGGGGATCTCCTTCAACCAGGACTTTAGAGCCTGCATCGGTTCTGCTGGATTGAGGACAGGTTGGCACAGGACTTTGGCTAGAGCTGAAATCGTGCCAGCAATATGTCAATATATTTGACCATGGCAGATAAGATTGTTCCTTCACTCATTACTGAGCAATCAAGCTTCAGGTCAAGGAATTTTGAGTAATCTCTAAAGATAAAATACAGTGGAGAGACAGGAAAGAGGTAACAGAGTGTCTCTTCTTTCTCCTCCAGCTGCAGGTTGCTTAAAATCCCTTACACTTTGGTCACCTAAGTCGATCACCTCCCTGGAAATCACCTGAGAGCAGCTCTCAGTGTCACTTTTCCTGAGCCACCAGATCCTTGCTTTAAATCAGATCCTGCATTCACCCAACCTGCCCTGCAGACTTCTCCAGAATAGAGACTGCACCTTTCTAAGAAGGTAGCACATCTCTTGTTTGACACGTGGCCATTTCAGCCCCTCTGCCAACCAGAGTAATCCCTTACAAAAGAAAAAAAAAAAAACAACCAACCAACCAAACTCTCTTATTCTAGTTTTAAAAGTATTTTAAAATTGCATAGGTAAGGAAAGAGAGGAACAAAACCACATTGTAGTTAGCCATGCATTTAGGGATCACCAGCAAAAGGCCTTCAGCAGCAACCTCCCAGGTACAAACCATGTCCATGCATTTAGGGATCACCAGCAAAAGGCCTTCAGCAGCAACCTCCCAGGTACAAACCATGTCCATGCATTTAGGGATCACCAGCCAAAGGCCTTCAGCAGCAACCTCCCAGGTACAAACCATGTCCATGCATTTAGGGATTACCAACAAAAAGCTCCAGCAGCAATCTTCCAGGTACAAACCATGCCCCTGTATTTAGGGATCACCAGCAAAAGGCCTTCAGCAGCAATCTCCCAGGTACAAGCCAAGGCTTCTTCCGTGGGAGCACACAGCACACTTAGCACTGCAGATATCTCTGCAGCTGAAGTAACTCAAGACTTGGAAGGAAGTCACCTGTGTGTGAAGTAACTGAAAAGTGAAAGCCCAGCTACACAGTCAGTTTTGAGTTCAGATCAGTGACTGCTTTCATTAGAAGGCAGAATTATCTACTAAAAATTATCTACTAAGCAAGGAAGTTCAGCTTGGAACAGAGCAGCAGTGAAAGGTGTAGTTGGGAAGCTGAAAGCCTTGTTACCTGCAGGGCACCATCTGAGGAACATCTGTGTCTTTTAAAGTTCATGTGAAGCACTCAGCTCTGCTGCTTTGTCTTTTTTTTTTTTTTGTTACTGTAGTCTGTATGGGGAACTCTTTTTATCCATTTATTGCAAGTCATGGTATGACTGACCCTGTGTGACCACACTATGGCCAACCTCTACCATAAGATCAGACCAAGATACATGTTTGATCTCATTGCTGCCATGGACATAGTAAGAATGCAAAAAAAAAACCAACCCCAAAGCCTCCCCCACCTCCCCTTTTAATTGTGTCCCAAAGCCTCCAACCATCTTTTACAGAGATAATGAAAGGTGGAATTTGGCCCAGAGCAATTTGCTTTTAAGTTGCATTCTAAACATCAAGATG
This sequence comes from Psilopogon haemacephalus, assembly GCA_013396835.1. Classification (NCBI taxonomy): domain Eukaryota; kingdom Metazoa; phylum Chordata; class Aves; order Piciformes; family Megalaimidae; genus Psilopogon; species Psilopogon haemacephalus. The sequence continues at coordinate 1,807,035 of VWZI01011138.1, read as the reverse complement.
ATTAATAGATACCACAGAAAAACCAACATGTCCCTAAACTCTGGAGGAGCATTTTAATGATCTCCTGGAATGAACTGTTAAAAACTTCTGCACACACTTCTCTCCCTCTCCACTTTTCCTTCATTGTCTGTTTAGACCGGGTCCAGCCTTTCACTCTTTAAAAGCATCTGGCTACATCCATCCACCTTCTTTGCCATGAATTCTTTTGTTATCAGATGCCAGACCACAAGCCCTATGAGGACAGGCTGAGGGAGCTGGGGTTGGTTAGCCTGGAGGAGGCTCAGGGGTGACCTCATTGCTCTCTACGAGTACCTGAAGGGAGGTTGCAGCCAGGTGGGGGTCAGTCTCTTCTCCCAGGCAACCAGAGAGTGATTGGCATTGGAATGGGCTGCCCAGGGAGGTGGTGCAGTCGCAGTCCCTGGAGGTGTTCAAGAACAGACCAGATGGGGCACTTAGTTCATTGACTAGGGCTGGGTGATAGGCTGGGCTGGATGAACTTGGAGGTTCCAACCTGGCTGATTCTGTGATTCCATGCAACACGGTGGCAGCAGTAACAGAGCAAACCATAAAGCCAGCAGCCTAGGAAGGGGAGCTGATTTCCTCTTCAAACATGTCTAAATGGCAAAGCAAGAAGCATGGTGCACTTGCTCCTAATCTAGAATTCCATGGTGGAATGTGGCTAATTCACCAAATGGGAAGGTAAGAGTTGATTGTTCTTCAGATGATTGCAACGTTTGACAGCTCTGGTCTTTGTTCCAGCCTCGGGAAAGCTCCAGCTCACCCTCAACAGCCTAAAATAAATGTGACCAGGTGAACAAATTCCTTACCTTTGCCCTGGTGAGCCTTATCTGCAGTGGATGCTGAAGGGGAATAATTTCCAGTGCACCTGAGGGCAAGTCTTCATCTTCATGATAGAGTTTATGTAGGAATTCTCTTGAGAATTACAAGAAGCAAAAATCAATTGCTGCAGACTTGAATAACTAACCGAAGGGAAAAAGGACATATACAGGGGGGCAAAAAAATGACTGCTCCTCTGAATCTGTGAGAGAGCCACCAGGGTGAGAACAAGAGGTGAGGGTTTTTAAACTCTGGTTTCTGACCACTTTGGAAGAAGGTCCTGAAGCTGTTTCTCAGGTGGCCAGCACATACCCTGGTTTCCAGATTGCAGAATCAAACATTCTCCAGTCAAGCAAACAAATCCTTGGGTTTACTCAAAGCAGAGCAGATTCAGTTATGTTCTAAGAGAACTCCAGCACCAGATCCAGCAGCTCTGACTCAATCCCTTTTGTATGGCAGTTAGAGTAGGGATTTGAAAAGTGTCTTTTATTTCCTGTACTGGGCCCTAAGTGGTTCTTTGCTTTTTTCTCTTAGTCAGAAGAGCTCACTCCAGGAGGAGAGGTTCCTGGCAAGAACTAAGAACTAAACCTGATAGGAGTCTTAACTTTATCATCTAGATTAAGTGTGAGACCTACATAAAAACCACCCAAGGTCTTCTGATTTGCAGGTGCAAGCAAGATTGCATAATTTGCAGAGAGCTGCCAGCAGAGCTGTAAAACTCCCAGCCAGGAGCAGTAGCCATATAATAGCCCCAGGGGAAGAATGCCAGAACACCCACACTATATTTATATCCTATAATAACCTCAACCCTGGATTTTGCCAGCACCTATGGTCTCCAGACTGATTTGCCAGTAGCTCCGTCACTTAACCTAGTTATGGTTAAATGCATTTTATTCCCCTGCAAGTGGCATTTTTCTTCTCAGAACCACAGAATTAACCAAGTTGGAAAAGACCTCTGAGATCATCAAAGCCAACCTATCTCCCAACACCTTCTAATTAACTAAACCATGCCACCAAGTGCCACATTCGGTCTCTTTTTAAACACCTCCAGGGATGGGGACTCCACCACCTCCCTGGGCAGCCTATTCCAATGCCAATCACTCTTTCTCCAAAGAACTTCTTCCTAACACCCAGCCTGAACCTGCCCTGGTGCAGTTTGAGGCTGTGTCCTCTCATTCTGTTGCTGGTTTCCTGGGAGAAGAGACCAACCCCACCTGGGCACAACCTCCTTTCATGCAGTTTTAGAGAGCAATGAGATCACATCTGAGCCTTCTCTTCTCCAGGCTAAACAACCCCAGCTTGCTCAGCCTCTCCTCAGAGGGCTGTGCTCCAGGCCCCTCACCAGCTTGGTCGTGGTCCTTTAGGATGGGAGGTGAAAATGTGCAATCAAATCCATGAGGGAGAGGCAATGGCACCAGAGCACACCCAGGCTGTGAAGGAAAAGACCATCAGCTGGTTGACAGCCTCCAGTAGAAACTCAGCAATGTGGTGAGTTTTGAAGTGGTGGAGATCAGGCAGAAAGGGCATGGGACAAAAAAGTCTGGAAAAAGGTTACAGAAGGTGAACAGCAGAAAATAAAATAATAGCTGCCCAAGAAATAAAAAAAAAACCTAGAAATAGCACACACAAAGCAGGCAGACAACATAAAAGAAATGACTCTTACAGACCTAAAAATCAGCATTACGGAGTGGACTATGTGTACACTTAGAAGATAAAAGCTCTTTTGACTACAAAACTATCAAGAAAGAATGAGAAGTCCTTGTAGGGAAAAAAAATAATTGAATGAGCCTTCAGTCAGCATAAAAAAGGATGAGAGATCAAAGTGCCAAGCAAGATCACCATGTCCAGCACCACCAAAACCCTGAGAAACTATTTAGAGCCAAACATTTCCTGACTCCCCTTGGAAAAAGCATTACTGACATTTATTATTACAGAAGTCTTGTAACAAAACGAAACAAAGGGAACCAGCAATGCTTTTAGCAGCACTGACCTCAACTGGATGCATTCATATTGTGTCACTGTGAAAAGCAGAATGTGCACAGGTACTCACCCAAGCCAGAAATAAAACCCTCCACTGACTCGAGTATACCCAAGCCTGGCCTAGAAAGAGGCAGAGTAAAACCACAGGGAGGTTTCTGAAGGGCAGATCCCTGTTGCACAGGACATGCCTGCTATTAACACAAATTTAGAAACAATTAGGAGCAGAACAGATCAGATTTCCATATGCCTGTGGCCTAAAACTGTTCAGCAAGAGAGCACAGCAAAACAATTGTTCCCAAGCACTCTAGTGTGACAGTTCTGAAAAGTTAGATCTGAAGCAACAGTTTCCAGGAAGAAGACCAGGACAGGTTTAAGCTGAGAGGGTTCTGTTGCAGCCTATTTTTTCTTCTCCTCACTTGCAAAAAAACCTGCAAATGGAAAAGCTCTCAAAGAAATTTGGTTCATATCAAACCAAGTGGCAAAAAAAAAAAAAAAAAAAAAAAAAGGATCAAACACACATTCTAGAGAACACAGAGTCTTTGCTGAGCACAGAACTCTGACATGCAGCACCCTGCCCCAGCAGGTACAGGATGCATTCATCATCTCAGCAGCACAAAGGCAGAGTCTTGGTCCTTCACCAGTACAAAAGCCTAATTAATGTCAAGGATCCAAACTCGATTCCTGTTCTTCAGTTTCATCAGGTAGCTCCTCAGCAGCTGCACCACACACATTGTCCTGGTTATCTGCAGACTGATTCAGCTCATCAGGTTCCCCAGCTGCAGTTTGAGTTGTTTCTTCTTCCTCTTCTTCCTCAACTTCCCCATCATCTTCTACATCCATCTCAAACACCCTCACGTGACGGAGATTTGAACTCAGCTATGGAGACATTAATAAGTTTCAGTTATTGAAGAGAATTATCAATATCACTTAAAATGTCAGTAGACAGCTTTGAAAAAACAGTTTTCTCTTCGAAAAATGGAGGTGTCAGGGAAATCAGCAACTGTTTAACCGCTCAGCAGGCTGAGGAGTAAAGCAAGTCAAAGTTAAGTTCTGTTACAGTTCTTCCATACTGTGGGCCACAAGGATGATCAGAGGGCTGGAGCTCCTCTACTATGAGGACAGGCTGAGAGTGCTGGGGTTGTTCAGTTTGGAGAAGAGGAGGCTTCAAGAAGACCTTGTTGTGGCCTTCCAGTATCTGAAGTGGCCTACAAGAAAGCTGTTGAGGGACTTTTGAGGGTATCAGGACTGGGGGGAATCAATCCACACTAGAGGAGGGGAGATTTAAATTGGATGTTAGGAAGAAGTTCTTCAGCATGAGGATGGTGAGACACTGGAACAGGTTATCCAGGGAGATGGTGGAAGCCTCATCCCTGGAAGTTTTTAAGGCCAGGCTGGATGTGGCTTTGGGCAACCTGATCTAGTGTGAGGTGTCCCTGCCCATGGCAGGGGAGTTGGAACTGGATGGTCCTTGAGGTGCCTTCCAACCCAGACAATTCTCCAATTCTGATTCTGAGGGAGGTATGGCTGAATGCTGACACACTTATAACAGATTGAGAGAACAGTCTGTTTGGTAAAAAAAGTTTCTGACAGCTCTCACTAAATCAGCAGAAACAGCCTCAGAATGCTGCTTCTGCTGTTTACAGGCTTGCTCACGGAGAGTTTACTTACCACACAGGAAACTTTCCTAATGCCATTTACAGAAACATACTGAGCTTTCATATTCTCCAGCACCCTCCACTGATTCTCCAGGAAGACTGTATGTGTGGGCACCTCACCACACTGCTCATCCAGCCTGCACAAAGCAAGAAGAAAAAGGCACAATAACGGCACTAAGAAAAAAAACTCAGTCTGTTTTTTTGTGTCTAAAGCTGATTGTAGCACATGCAGCAGGCAGATATGCATTTGAAACATCATAACACTGCTGCTGCTACTACTAGAGCAGGGCATTCAACTGTGGATCCATTCACCTCAGCTGAACCTTGAAAAAGCAAAAGATTACAGCAGGTGAGAAGGGAGGGTAAAGCTTGATCTTCCCACAAGTAACAGCTACAGCAGGAGGATGAGGATGGCCTTCCTTCAAGCCTCTCCTCTGCAAGAAGAGCTTCTGAACAAAGTCCTGGAAGCAATATCTCCACTTTGGAGATATTTTGGCCTTCATGACCATTCCAATATGTATCACTTCAGTCTACCCCCACTGACAGAAGACTGAATGAAGTAACTCTCTACCTATTACAACAGGCGAGATTAGTTTTAACTTGCTTTCAATATTTTCTTTTTCTTCTTCTACATACATTGTGGCACAAAACCCCCTAATATTTCCAGTTCAGTATGGGTCTTTTTTGGGGGGTAAAGATGTATCTTAAGCAATCCACCAGGGAGGCAAAGAGAGACCAAAGAAAAAGCAACTGAAGGGTTGGATTCACTGCCTGAACTACATTGGCCATTTCTCTGTCTGGGTATTATCTTCCCCCAGATGCTCTCCTCTGCCTCAAGTAGAGCTCCAAGGCTAAGCTGGCAACAGTTGTGCATACCAGGGCAAAGATGAAGAACTATCTGTACATGCCCATTACAAGGCAGAGGCATGAGCAAATATGCTGAAAACATCCTAAATTCAAGTATTCTGGGCAGGGAAAAAAAAAAAAAAAAGGCATTCTGGTTTCCTCAGAATTTCTTCAATTGGTTCTCTCATTTCCTGAAATCCATGTACCCAGGTAGCATTTCAGTCTCTCAACCCCTCAAACCAAAGTGTTTAGGAAGCTCTTGTCTTCCCATCCCACAAAAAAAGGTTTTTGCCACTAAAATATTTACAAATGTGAGTAACTCTGCACACAATTAGAGTAGTTGTTTAACCTGCTTTTCAGATTTGCACTTTCAGACTTACTCAGCTTTTCAGTACCTTTTAGTAGAATCCCAGATGAATTCTCTGTCTTGGTCCTCATCTGCATACACTGAAGATAAAGGTAGCTGAGCCAAGACTCTCTCCTTCTCCTCTTGTTCCACACTCTCCTTCAGAACTACAGTTACAGTTTCATCATCATAGAAGTGTGCATCTAAGCAACTGTAGCACCTGTAGGGAAACAAGATAGCATCGAGGAATAAAAGTGAATGCAGAGCTAAAATACTTTCAGTCTTCACAGCACTGAGGAGGGCAACCACATCTGGTCTCTCTACACCTGGTCTCTTCTCACACATAACTGGAGACAGACCAAGGGGGAATGGCCTCAAGATGAGGCTGGGGAGGTTTAGATTGGACATTAGGAAAACGTTTTTCATGGAGAGAGTGGTCAGGGACTGGAATGAGCTGCCCAGGGAGGTGGTGGAGTCACCCACCCTGGATGTGTTTAAAGGTGGTTTGAATGTGGTGCTTGGGGATACAGTTTAAGGTGAATCTTGCAGAGCAGGGTTCTAGGTTGGACTTGGTGATTCTGAGGGGCTTTGCCAACCTGTGTGTTTCTGTGTGTGAAAAGGATGAGCTTAGTCTGCCATGCCTTATAAGATGCCTTGATTCAGGTAGAGAAAGTCTTGCTCTGTCTTACTTCAAAAGCATAAGCAAGAACTGTTTCCAGCAGCTTTGCTTCTTGCACTTGTGCTAAAGCTGTCCTTTTCAACTAGAGATGCACAGTTCACCTGACTTTTAGATGAAGTGCAAAATGAGATGCCCACAACCCTGAAGCTGTGCCATTTCTAACAGCTTGATTCACCCAGGGCCTACAAACCATTTCAGTTCTGAAATGGTAACTTGCAGGATAAAGCCAAACTATAATGGCTGTGAAGTTACCCTAATATAAACTAAACAGTAGAAGAGATGATCTTCAATTTAGCTATCTGCAGATCTGGAAGAAAATTAAAATACACTGACCTGGCCTCAGAGCTCTCGTTTATGCTGTTGGTCAAGAAGTTTCCAAACTCCACTGCCAGAATTCCATTACTGATTGACCTAGAAAAAGAGTTCCGTTACCTAAGTGACTAATTCCACTCCCAGAGAATCCATACTCTCTAACACCAGCTGTGGTGAGGGATGGTGAAAGCCTTCTAAGCTTAGCACAACACACAGCTAACATCTCAGAGTTACTAAACTCATGGATGGGAACCTTTTGATGCCTTTTGCCCTGCAGCAAAATGGAGCGAAATGGGAAAACTGTGTCTGGCTTGTGGGATACAGTTCATGGCTGAACTCTTGGCTCAGCTTAGTTTTGGGTCCATTAAGTTACCTGTTACTCATATCTGTGGAAAGCAAGTTTAGGTATCAATGAGGGAGGAGCTAGGACAGAAACTACTCCACAAGGCTGTAATTTTATCAATAGCAGCTCTCAACCAATACCACAAAAGATAATTTCACCATGTCCTCAGCAGTAAAACTGCACACGTGTGCACAAAGCACTTCTCCCCCCACTGTCTTACCTGGAAGTGTCAGTAGGTCTCCTCAAAATGTGTATTTTAGAAACAGAGTTTTCTAATATGGTGAAGAGGACATAATGTATATTGGATGTTTTATCATTCCACCTGTAGTGTAGGGGGAGGCAATGAAAGTTTAGACCAAATTTTAGTAAATGGTAAATGCCATAGAAGGAGGAGTAGCAGCATACTTACAGAAATGGTAGCTTAAATAATTGGGGAGAGGAATCTTCACTGAAAAGGGAAAAAAAAACAAAACAACAATGCAGTTTACAAAATGCTGCTGTAATTTTGTGCATCTGAGCTTTATAGAAAATGGAAAGAAATACCTCTGAGAAGTCTTGTAAAGAGCCATGCAGACTGCTTGATGCACTGACTTGCCAATCACATCCTAACAAACACAGTGAAAACAGGCCAAAAAAAATGCAGGCATTATTCAGAATTATACATGTTTTTAAGGAAAAAAACAAACAAAAAAAAACCCCAAAACACCCACTCTACCAAGTAAAGACACCTGAGTACATCAAAGAAAAATCTGCCCATATTTTGGCTGGGGAGTGACCATTGACAAGGTCTTGCAATGGCAGGATGAGGAGGACTGAGTTTAAACTGGCAGAGGGGAAATTGAAACTGAATGTTAGGAGGAAGTTTTTTGCAGTGAGGGTGGTGAGACACTGGCACAGGTTGCCCAGGGAGGTTGTGAAGCACAGAAACACAGAATGTGCTCCACAACCTCCCTGGAGGTGTTCAAGGATAGGTTGGATGAGGCCTTGAGCAACCTGTTGTAGTGGGAGGTGTCCCTGCCTATGGCAAGGGGGTTGGAACTGGATGAGTGTTGAGGTCACTTCCAACCTAAACCATTCTATGATTCCATGACGTGGGAATGGAAGAAAATGAAACAAAAAAATCCTCCCCCAACCAAAGGTTTGAGACATGCTGGCAGAGTGGAAGCTTTCACCAAAAGGCAAAGCCCTGAGGCCTTGCTAAGCATGACTGCTGGCTTCAGTTGACTGCTCTCCCCCCCAGATGAAAGTTATCCTTTATATGATATGTATGTGGACTTACTGCTGGCTTTTGCAAGCACTGGTCAATGACCCCTTCCATCTGTCTCTTGACAAAATGCAGTGATTTCTCAGGGTAGTAGGGAAACAGAAGTGGACTTTCTGTAAACAGATGAAGTTAATTTAAAAAAAATAAAACAAACACCTGCATGGTTATAAACGCCTGGGCAGCCCATTCCAATGCCAATCACTCTCTGTGCAGAACCTCCTCCAAACATCCAGCCTATACCTCCCCTGGCACAACCTGAGGCTGTGTCCCCTCCTTCAGTTGCTGGGTACCTGGGAGAAGAGCTCAGCCTCACCTGGCTACAACCTTCCTTCAGGTAGCTGCAGAGAGCAATGAGCTCTGCCTTGAGCCTCCTCTTCTCCAGGCTAAACAACCCCAGCTCCCTCAGCCTCTCCTCACAGGGCTCTGTTCCAGGTCCCTCACCAGCTTCGTCACCCTTCTCTGGACACGTTTCAGTACTCAACATCTTTCTTGAACTAAGTTGCCCAGAACTGGACACAGTACTCAGAAAATGGCAACTGACTGGTAAGCAGTTACAAAAGACCTGTGTAAAATAACGAGGCACATTTGTTTTGTTCTGCTCAGATGAAGACCTTGACTAGCACTACAGAAATACCTCCTAAGCAGGAAAAGACTCTTCTACATTTCTTACATTCTACATACAACTTTGATTCATTTCTCGCTTTTGACCAAAGCACCTCTAGGAAAGTTACCTTTAAGATGAGTACTATTTTTAAGGAAGTTAAACCACTGGTTTCCCTCTATATTAGGTGGTGATACAAGGTCATCATCTTCATCCTTCAAGTACTGCAAAAGAAACAGACATTGGTAAGATTGAATTCTAAGGACAAGGGACATCAAAATTCACCTCCTACAGTGTACCTCATAAGCCTTAAATTTTGCTTCTTAATTTAGCTGTGCCCTAGTCTTAAAACCAAATATTCCACTTCTAGAAACAATAAGCAAAAACAGCTGTTAGATACCTAAGATCATAGAATGGTTTAGGTTGGAAGGGACCTCAAAGCTCGTCCAGTTCCAAACCCCACCATACTGAAGATACTGTGTGACCTTACACGTGCTGTAAGATAAGTTTTTAAGCATTCCTTCATCTAAGAAAGGGGAAAATAATTACAGTATTTTCCTTTACCTTTCCTGGAAGTTGCAACACAGAGCATAAGGGACAAAAAGAAATTTGGTACAACTCTAAGAGCTTCTCCATCTAAGGATTTTCTCACATATCCTCTTTCCTTGTTTCTTTACCTGGCCAACTCTCTCCACATTGAAGTATTTTCCTTTACGATTGTAAAGTTCTGGTGCCTGAAAAAAATAAAAGCAAGCAAAACAATCATTCAAACTCAAAGCAGTAGGAGTGCACAAAAGGATGACTGAATTATTTTACTATAAAGTTCTTCAGATTCGGCTCTTGGCAGCAAAAAGAGAGTCAGATGCTGTGGTTGGCAAAGCAACATAACTCACCTCGTTGAAGTGTTCAGTAAGGAAATCAGCAACAAATGTGATATCTTTCTGAGTCATCTAAAAGGGGGGAAAAAAAAAAGTGAGAAAATGATAGAAACCACATTTCAGTGAGCACAAAACACATGTTCTGCAGGCTGAACAAATGCAGCTCCCTCAGACGTCCTCACAAGGAAAGTGCTCCAACCTCCAATCTGTTTAGGAGCCCCTTGCTGAACTCACCCCAGTTTATTCCTGCCTGTCTCTTACAGGAGGTCCCCAAACTGGAGAAAGTATCCTAGATATGATGAGTGCTGAATAAGGAGAGTGACTACTTCTCTTGACCTCCTGGCCATGCTGTTAGTACAGCCCTGGCTACTCTTGACCACACTGGGGCACACTGCTGGCTCATACCCAGCTTGCATCCACTTTTTCAAACAAGTGACAGACACTATTCTTTAAGTGTGGGACCAAAAAGAAACCCTTCACCTGCCACTCAAGCCAAGCAGAACAGATATAGGGCCATGTATTAGCAGATACTACTACTACCTTGTTCAGCTCTGGAAGCACATGATCTTCTGACATCCTCAGCATGGCTTAGGGAACAAAAAAATATTCTTATATTCTTATTACATTAATATTAATGTGGTTTTCCTAAATTCTTTATTTTCCATGGCTATGTAATAAGACAGTGGTGATAAAATAGGAGAGATAGAGGCAAAAGAGTCTGGGACAAAGAACTACAAATAGAAACTTGAAATTAAGAGCAAATTAAGTGACTAAGTATCTAAGTATACTTCAAATCTGAGGCAAGCTAAACACAGCGCTTTAATTTCTTCGAGTCAAGACCAGCAAATCACTCATGGAGCAGACAAGTTAGGAGTAATACTAGAGGTTAAGCACATACAACCCCCACTGCACACAGACTGTGTAAGTACATACAACCCCCACTGCACACAGACTAAGTTTAATCAAGAGCTATCAAATTTATGATCTGTGTGTTTAATGTTATAATTACTCTCGCCTCATCAACTGTACCTTTTTAGATTTCCAAGACATTTACTATGATAGAAATAAACAGATGGCTGTAGCCAAGACTGGCTTCATTACTTGCTGACCTCTCAGTGCTTACAGCACAAAACAGACACTGGATGCTTACCCACATAGAGCCATCGGAAAAACGCTTTGAAGTTTTTCATGCTACTGTCAATAACTCTGAGTAAAAGACAAGAAAATAAATTAAACATCACAAGCTACTCTGGGCTTAAGTCCCACCTTTACTGACAAGTATTGTCAAATCTTTACCAAAAAATGCCAACCTAAGACTGTTCTTAGGGTACTAAGTCTGCGAGATGCTGCGAGAGAAGATATAAGAGCGCCACCAGCAGAGGAGTCTTGCTCTCCCAACCTCCCCTACTCCCAGCCACATGCTTCCCCTTCCACACAAAACCTACCAGGCAGGTTTTTGGAACTGTCCAGACTTTCTACTTACTGAAGCAGCTCATTTGCTTTCAGGATGAAAGAACCAACAGCAGTAATAGCCTCTGCAAAAAGACCTAACCGTTATTATTAAGCCCTCCAAAGTGAAATTGGAGTGGGTAGGTATCACACACACACATATTACTGTACCTTCAATTCCAGATGCATCTAATCCCAGAGACTCATACTTTTGTTTCCACAAAGCCATTCCTTTCAATTCACTCAAGTGGTACAACAATGCCTCAGAGCCACTAGGAAGGCAAAGCAAAGAAGCACAACCTTTCAGTTACCCTTTGGATATTCACTGCTTCGCTGCATGCTACACTTTTATCATTTAATGTGCAAAGGGGAGAGCTTCATAAGGTGGTCTGGCATGTAAGGGTTAAAGTACCACTTCAAAGAAAAGCAAGTAGTGTCCAAATGACTTAAATCACCACAGGAAGTTGGTGTGAATATTTTTGCATGCAACCTATAAACACACCAGACGGTGATGTACAGGTGCAGGTGACCTGTCCTGGAGACCACCCTACTTACTTCAACAGTCCTCCACTGCCCAACAGTCAAACAGTACATCCTGCCATGATCACAGCCTGTGCACCAGCACAGCATAATGTTTTTCATCAAAGTACACACCATGCCATTTCATCTGCCATTCACTGGACATTCTGTGACTTACCTCTGCAAATGACTTATGACCAACTTTTGTATGCTGGAATAGGAAGACTCTATGGACTGGCCAAGTTTTTTTAAACCCTGTTAAAAAGAAAAGAGAAACATAAACTTGCACTAATGTTAAGAGATAGATTAATAAATAGATAATTTTAATATGTTAAAAATATTGAACATACCTTTACTGTCAGTTGGTTCATTAGTAATGCCTGGAGCTCCAGGCTGAAGGGGTTGGGAAGAGAACCAAAACTGTGTTGATTTTGTATCTCAATAGCAAAGGCAAATGCATACTCAGATAAAACAACAGTTAAACTACCTTGCTTTGCCCCACAACAACAGCTGCATAAACTCATCCTGAACAGAAGTGGTTGTATTCTTTTCCTGTCAGTCAAAATGATTGAAATAGATTGGTGAAGAGATTAAATCCAGGCTGCCAAATAATCTCACAAACACTTCAAACAAAGCATATTGGAAAACCCACTCACATCCTTCAGTGCTGAAAGCAGACTACTGATCACTGCATCAGTATTCCAATTATATTGCTCGGTAAAAACTCCAAGCAGTTTGCCATCATCAAGAATGTATTTTAAATAAATAAAATAATAATTTAAAATTATTGTAAATATATTTTTCAAAAAATAATTTAATTAACTTCTATCCATGGACAACAAACAAAATCTAAGCAAATCCAAGAGCATCTTAATCGTGGCACTGCTGAACGAGGCTGCAAGTGTGGGTGGCTGTTACTCAACATTTAAAGTATTCAGTTTGATAGCACAAAGAGCACAACCTTAAACAGAAAGCAAATCCTCAGTAGTTGTGCAGGCTGAAAGCTCATCACTTCTGAGTAACTTAGACTAAATAAAATACAGAAGCATCACAAGACAGCCTTGCTTGCTTGTCCTCAGCTTCGTGGTCAGAGAACCACACAGCAGCTTCTAGGCTGCCTCTGAACTGAGGAGATTGTTACCTGGAGGCACTCTGTGTAACACCACTAAGACATGCAGCATGTTAACAGTGACAGAACTACTGAATGATTTTTTTTCTCCAACAGAATGGTTAATCCTACAGTACCTGTACAAACTTGGTGAGTCTTGAGTCCATCTGCATTAGGATTTCCTCCCAAGCTTCGCACATGCAGGTCAACGACAGCTTTATGTACTGGGACATACAAACACATACAAGCAGTGGACATCATCATGCAAAGGGAGGATACATTGTAGGTATTACATAGCATTTTATTATCAAATTCACAGAATGGACCTCTAGGCATCATCGAGTCCAACCCCACTGCCAAAGCAGTTTTATCCAGGGCTGGCCACAAGGCCACACAGAAATAAATCCAGACAGGTTTTGAAAGTCTGCCAGAGAAGGAGATTCCACAACCTCTCTGGGCAGCCTGTTCCAGGGCACTTCATGTTGATGTGGAACTTCCTTTGTTCCAGTTTGTATCTGTTGCCCCTCACTGTATCACTGGGCACCAGTGAAAAGAGACAGGCACCATCTTCTTGACACCCACCCTTAATGTATTTGTAAGTATTGATCAGATCCCCTCTCAGCCTTCTCTTTTCCAAGCTAAACAGCTCCAGTTCTCTCAGCTTTTCCTCATAAGAGAGATGTTCTATGCCCTCAATCATCCTGCTAGCCCTCTGCTGGACCCTCGCCGGTAGTTCCCTCTATCTCTTGAACGTAGAAGCCAAAAACTGGACACAATACTCCAGATGAAGCCTCACTACAACAGAGTAGAGGGGCAGGAGCACCTCCCTTGATCTGCTGGTCATATTTTTAATGCACCCCAGGAGACCACTGGCCTTCTTGGCCATGAGGGTGTATTGCTCTCTCATGGTCAGCTTACAGCCTAGGTCCTTCTCCAAGTTGGGAGCTCTACACTTAAAGCCAATTTAAGCTTCCTACTGTAAAACATTTATTTTACTTGCAGCCTGCAAGAACTGTGATGTTAAAAGGATGTGGTAATGCCACTATACCTGTAACAGAGTTGAGATGTGAGTAAACTTCCGAGCCATTCGAGTTACCTCAGGCAAGTAACTTGACAACAGACTGGTGTCCAGCTATAAGAAATGAACCAAGCAGCAGTCAGCAGATGGTTTGTCTTTTAGGAGACTAGGTTACAGAAATCAAGCCAGACTGAGAGGACACGCAGAAAAACTGTCATTTCTCATTTCCTTAAAGCCAATTTTAAGAGGGAAATACATTTTGTTCAAAGGGGCCATCAAAATTTTTAATACATCTATAAAAAACCCCTGAAAGAGATTCCTCATTTGGAAGTTCTAACAGCAATAGTTTTAACCCTGACTGTTGTGGGCAGACTGGACAATCAACAACATCAATGCTGTGCCTTTGTGTGCAGAATGAGGAACATCTGAATAACTGTAATTGAATTAATGAATGTTATATTTACAGTAATATTGGAAAAGAATTCCTCAGATCACCATGAAGTCTCATCAGTAAAACTGCACACTAGGAGTAATCCATATGCTAAATGGGGTAAAATGCAGAAAGTCTGGAAGTAAATAGTTTGGGGTTTTGTATTTATTGGGAGTTTTTTCTGCAAATAATGGGAAAGCAATAAAGCTACCAGAAAGTAATTGAAAAAGCAAATTCACTCATAAAGGACATCCAAAAATGATTTTACTTGCCTGAAAATAGGTTATCTCTGCTTCGCTGTCTGGAGAGTCTTGGATCTCTGTAATAACTGATAAGGACTTCAGATCGCTGGACAAACACAGCCCACGACAGGAACCTGCCACCTGAAAGAATCCAGTTCAGAAGTTAATGACATCTTGCATTCCCTTTCAGGTGCATTTACTGCTCTAACACATCTAACAACTGGGGCTGTTTAGTTTGAAACAGAGGAGGCTGAGGGGAGACCTCATTGCTGAGGGACATCGGGGAGAGGTTGCTGCTGGGCTCTTCTCCCAGAGCAGAGAGATCAAGGAGGAATGGCCTCAAGCTGAGGCTGGGGAGGTTTAGACTGGACATCTTTTCACCTGAAAGCAGCTGTTAGAATCATCAGAGCTAGAGCTTCTCTCCAGTGGTAACTTTCCCTATCTTCAAAATTCAGCAAGCCATTTTCACTTAAGTTTAAGCAGAAGCACAGGTATTTTTTCATTCAGTTCAGCTGCAGTCCGAAGAAAAAATGATGGGAAGGAACAGAACCTACCCCAGTTACTGTAGCAATCTTGAACATTCCATAAGCATAAATCTCAATAAATCCTGAGCTGCCACCCAGGACAAGAGCATTAAGCCTGTAAAAATGCAAGAAGATGTTGATGAGCATGCTGACATAAAATTCTAATTATTAACACTGAAATTCCATCCCTGTACTAAGAGATCCTCTAAACAATCACTGAACAAGAGGAAACATTGTGCTCCTGCCTAGAGCCCACCAAATTTGACTTGGATTTCACTCTAACATTTACAGAAAGAGTATCAATTACAAAGGTATCTGAAAGAGCAAGGAAAAGAAGAAAATTACACATTTGAGGTACAAAAATCCTTCTTTAGTGGTTTTGTATCTTCCAGAAGGGAAAGGTGACAGTTTCTAGCAACAGTCCACAAACTGCAATGCCTTCTTAGAAAGCTATTTTTGTACTGGCTTGAGTTTATTCTAACTCCATACAGAGTTGGTCACAGTCATTCACTGACTCTCCTCAGCAAAATCTCTGAGGCAACAAACATTTGGAAGGGATGCTGCAGCAAAGGACAATCACAAGTGATAGAATCAGAAGCAAAATCCCAGTTCAAACAGTGCCTGGACAGGCAGGCCTGTGTTGTGCTCACTTACTAAAAGCTTTTCTATGACCTCTCCTTTTCTGCCTATGCTTGAAGCATTAAACTTTGGACAGGGAGGTTGCTGTCATACAACAGCCTTCACACACAGAATTTACCTTACGTCGCCCAGAAGCTTCATAATCTCATCGGACTTTTCCTCACTGAAAATATAAAACATAATGATTGAGTTTTTTGCATCTCATCTCAACATCAGAACGGGGAATAAAACAATGCAGGGAGATACAAGACGACAGCTCCTTACCTGAAGATTTTTGCAGTGGTACTGTAACTGAAAACAAAAGAGCTGTTGTCAACAAAGAGCAGACAGGCACCTAGAGAGCAGTGGGAATGAATAACCACACCAATGGCAAACCCCAACGAGTTGTATCTTCCCAAGCTTACTGTGTAGTGCTTACTTTTTTGGCAGCGCTGGTAGTTTAGGCAAGAGCAGATTTGATTCGTCCTCAGCATTGTAAAAGGAAGTGAGAACGCTAGAAATAAAAAAAAAAAAGAAGCAAGACTGTCTTCAACACCCAAGCTGTCAAAATGGAGTGAGGGGAGGGTAAGGGTCTTTCTAACTTCAGAGTTACAGCAGATATGCAACACATCATGTGCATTAGTGGTAAATATCTGAGGGTAATCCCTTAAGGGGCCTTTAATAACTTACCAAATGCTCAAATTAATTGAAGTCTGAAAAATATATTTTTTTAATGCCACCAAAGGAGAGCATAAAGTTTCTATTTGCTGGCTCAGTAACTTGCCACCAAATCCCTCACTGTCTGCATCACAGTTACTGCCTTAGGCTGTTTAAACTTTGCAACCCTGCAGTACAAACTACCTACACCTCAAAAGAGCTTCACGCTGAAGACACATTGCAGTAGGTGGAAGACTGAAGTGTAATACCTAATCCCACACTTTAGACATGACAGAAGAATGAGGTTCAGTATCTTAAAGGGGCCTACAAGAAAGCTGGGGAGGGACTTTTTAGGATGCCAGGTAGTGATAGGACTGGAGGGAATGGAACCAAGCTAGGGATGGGGAGATTCAGACTGGATGTTAGGAAGAAGTTGTTCAGCATGAGGGTGGTGAGCGTCTGGAAGGGGTTGCCCAGAGAGGTGGTGAAAGCCTCATCCCTGGAGGTGTTTGAGGCCAGGCTGGATGAGGTTGTGGACAAACTGATCTAGTGTGAAGTGTCCCAGTCCATGGCAGGAGGGCTGGAACCTGTGGTGCCTTCCAACCCTTACTGATTCCCTGATTCCCCACAGACAGGTAAGTCTATCCCAGTCAGAAGAATGCTGGAGTGGTTTCAGATGCAGTTATTTTCTAGCTATTTTTGCAACCCCTGACATCCTGCGAGCCTGTGATGTCTGAGCTAAGCAGCTCTCAAGGTGTGGGTGCTCAAGAACACGTTGAAATTTTTGTGTATAGCCCAAAGAACTAAGTCTAAGTTATCAGCACTAAAAATGAGCCTACAAAAAGTGTCTCTGCTTTAAAAAAGAAAAAAAAAAAAAGGAAAGTTTTAGCCAAGCAGTAAAAAAAAAAAAACAAACCTCTCACAGTTACATAATATTGTTTTAAATGATTGCTTATAACACACTAAGCATAAGTGATTACTAAAATGGCAGTACAGAGCCCATAATTTTCTCCCAGGGTTTTTCAGATTCACCTGCTTTCCTCAGTTACTTCCATCCATTGCATGTATGTAATAGAGGAGTCCACAGAGAAGGAGTGCAAGCTTTCAGGCTTCTCCACATCACACAGAATAATCCTCTTGGTATCAGTAAGGCCAAAAGCCAAAACTGGAGAAAGATAAGCAAAATGCATCAATAACTTTCTTATTTGTCATTATTAGATACTGCAAAACTTTGCACTTAGCACTGAACTAGACAATAAAGTCTTCAAAGCTGTCTACTGGGTGGAATTTTTGTCTATTCAAAACTCTTCCAAACTTTGATTCTAATGAGTAGATTTCAAATGAGAATTTGAGCTCTTACTGTATTTTAGGTGATAAATTTAAGTCGGGGACCTGATTTCACAATTATTTATTTACATGTTAAACTGAGCATGCTTCTAACACTTCTGATAAAGCAGAACCTTCAGTTCCTGCAGATTTGAGGCCAAAATGATGTAGATGGCTGCCCATCAGAAAGGTTTGGGGGTGACTACAAGAAATATAACAAAATTACAATTCAAGACTTGCTGAGCAACTTTTACATCATCTTAACTTTATTCATGCATAAGAGCACACGACAGACACAAGTTTCAGTGCTGACTTTCTTGTGAGCAAAAGCTTTAAGTTTCTTAGACTCCACAGACCCCATCACAAAATAATATGTGCAGTTTCAACCCACACAGCAAGGAAGAAAATGATTGCTATTCTCCTACCTCTGAGTCAAAAAATTACCTGATTTCCAGGCTAGCTTCATGAAGCTGATAATTTCAACATTATTTCTATTGAGAAGGCAAAAGCTTTTTTTGTTTAGCTTTGAAAATTCTTCCCTGGTGTATTTTTAGAGCAATTTCTGCCTCCATAGTTCAGCTTTGGAGTTGAGGTCTTCAGTCCTGATCAGACAGTTTTTGAGAGCTCTAAGCTAAGCTCTTGAACCAGTCCTGATCAGGCAGTCCTTGAGAGCTCTGAGCTCAGCTCTTAAGTCCTGATCAGAAAGTCCTCGAGAGCTCTAAGCTAAGCTCTTGAGTCAGTCCTGATCAGGCAGTCCTTGAGAGCACTAAGCTAAGCTCTTGAGCCAGTCCTGATCACAGCCTCTTTCTCTCCCAATAGATTTCTAGTTCACACAAAAATATTCTGATTTTTTTTGGAACTTGAAGTTGTCCTGCACCTTGACAAGCTGTGTTTTTAAAAGAAATCCACCTCTACAATTTTTTTCTTGTAACTGCTTTCAACAAGAAACCTAAGAACCTATCACTTTGTATAGCCCTACATAAAATTAAGCCACCCCTCTCTTCAAACACAAGTTCACTTGAAAATCTCCTTCACGGACAGGAAAGCTCATCACCACGACTTCCACTGGCTTTAAAAGGGACTCTTTATACACCACTATGACCTCAAATACTTGACATTACTTTTGCCATCTGGTCTCCAAGCAAGAGCAGTCACTTCTTTCCCTGTGTTTTCGTTTGGAGGCAAACTCCACACTCGCTGGAAGTTTGCAAGCCGGTGAAGTAAAACCTGCAAGGCAAGCACATTGCAGAACAGATAAATAAGAATAAGCTACCTTCTCCCACAAACAACAGTTTGCAAATCTGGTTGAGGTCTACTTCTTTAACTGTTTTTTAACTACTCCTATGTCTCAAAAGGACAGGCCACCTGCTCTTCCAAGCAGATGATTCCCCCTTTACTCTGCTCTCATCAGACCCCATCTGGAGCACTGTGTGCAGCTCTGAAGCCCCCAACACAAGAAGGACACGGAACTGTTGGAGCCAGATGCTGAGAAGACTGCAGCAGCTCTGCTGTGAGGACAGGCTAATAGAGTTGTGGCTCTGCAGCCTGGAGAAGAGAAGGCTGCCAGGAGACCTTGGAGTGGCCTTCCAGGATCTGAAAGGAGCCTACAGGAAGGCTGGGTGAGACTACTGACAAGGGCTTGTAATGACAGGACCAAGAGAAATGGGTTTAAACTGGAAGAGAGGATATTGAAACTGGATGTTAGGAGGAATCTCTTTCCAGTGAGGGTGGTGAGGCACTGGCACAGGTCACCCAGGGAGGTTGTGGCTGCTCCCTCCTTGGAGGTGTCCAAGGCCAGGTTGGATGGGGCCTTGAGCGACCTGTTCCAGTGGGAGGTGTCCCTGCCTATGGCACAGGGGGGTTGGAACTGGATGAGCTTTGTGCTCCTTTCCAACCTAAAGCATTCTATGATTCAGTTCCATATATAATTTTAGAGGCCAGGACACCCAAACCCCTCCGGCAGTGCCAGCCTGAAAGCACAACAGTCTCTCTTCAGGCACGACCACATGCAAGGCTCCTAGGAAACAAACCAACCAAATAAACCCCAAACCCCCAAAAGAAACAAACCACCACCACTACCCCAACCAACCAAAAAAATCCAACCAGATTAAAAAAACAGCTTTAATCCAAACAAGAAACTTCCTGCGGTTTGACAGCCCGCTGGTGCAGGCAATGAGAACACCCTCAGTACAACTACTGGGAAATGAGCAAAAAGGGAAGAAGCAATCAAGCAGTGAGACGCCTGGCAATAGCCCTAAATGCTTCCGAGCGCTATGCCCTCGCTGACAGCCCAGGCAGGGCAGGGGCTGCACGGCCGCAGCAGGCTGCGTTCTCCCGCCCGCAGCAGGCTGCACTCTCCGGGCCGCAGCAGGAGGCACTCTCTGGGCCGGAGCAGCCTGCACTCTCCCGCCCGCCG
>VWZI01011138.1:1742970-1786804 GCA_013396835.1 Psilopogon haemacephalus | reverse complement strand
TCTCCCGCCCGCCGCAGCCTGCACTCTCCCGGCCGCAGCAGGATACGTTCTCCCGCCCGCCGCAGCCTGCACTCTCCCGGCCGGAGCAGGCTGCAGTCTCCCGCCCGCCGCAGCCTGCGCTCTCCGGGCCGGAGCAGGCTGCAGTCTCCCGCCCGCCGCAGCCTGCAGTCTCCGGGCCGGTGCAGGCTGCGCTCTCCCGCCCGCAGCAGCCGCCTCTGCCTCCTCCAGTCCCTCCCGGCAGCAGCAGGCACAGCCCGCAGCAACCCCGTCCCCTGCTCCCGCTGCCGGCGGCTCGGCAGGCCCCCGGCACTCACCTCCCCCGCTCTGTTGGCCAGGGCGATGAGGTCCCTTTTAGGAGACCAGGCCATGAAGACGACCTCCTGGGGCAGCTGCTTCTCCCCGACCTGCCGGAAGGCGGGCATGGCGGCGGGGCTCTCCGGCCGGGCAGCGGGGCCGTAGCGAGGGCTGGCTGAGCTCCTTCCCCGCCCCCGGGCACCCTCTGACCCCAGCAGGCCAGCCCCTCCTCGCCCTCCGCACCGGCTTCCGGAGGCGGCGCTTCCTGCCGCGGCGGAGATGGGGCCTGGAGCGGAGCGGGGGTGCTGTGGCTGCCGCTGCTTCGGCGCCCGCGGAGGTGGCTCCGGCTCTTGCCTTGCCTGCACCGTGCACCGCAGCGGGGACGAGCCCCGGGCCCCGTCGCACGGGGCTGAGAGCAGTGCCCGCGGCCCTGAGGCCTGGGCGGAGGCTGGGGGCGGCTGCCTTCATAGATTCGTGGAATCGCTGCGGCTGGATACCACCCAGCCCTTATCTTACCAAGTCTGGTCCTAAAACACGGCCCTTAGCACCACGTCTCTCTGTACTCCTCCCAGAGGAGCCTGTTCTGGTGCTTCAGCATCCTCTCACGTAAAGAACTTAGTTTTCTAATACCCAACCTAAACCTACCCTGGTGCAACTCACGGCCATTTCCTCTCACCCTGTTACTGGGAATAAGCATAACACAAATGCTGCTTTAACTGCATTGTTGCAATGCTGAAGGGACATATTCCCTTGCACAGTACAAACCGGTTCTGTTGTATTTACAACTAAGAACGCACTGCACCATACAGTACATCATCTTTACACTGCAACCCACCTCTGTCAATAGTGCCAAGAATATTAAAGCTTAACTAGTTTAAAACCAAAACATGTTACAGGGTAACATTTCCCCCACTTACTAAGTTTATTAAATATTTAATTCTTTAGTTTCTTTCTATTTGGAGGGAAAATACAAATCCATACTGTGAAAGGAGTGGAACATAGAGCTTGGATTCCTAAGAATTTGTGCCTCCCTGGAACCTCACTTCTTCCCCTGCCCCACATCCCCCAGTACTTAAGACAAAACCACAGTACCCACCACTATACCTTCCTTAATTTCAGACTAAATCAGACAAATTGTTAATCCTAAACACACAAAGCTGTTACAAGACAAATGCATGGCAAGAGTGTGGTTTACTTACAGTTTTTGCTACTAATGAAGAACTGCAACTTTTAATTCGCTCAGGTTTTATTTGATGTTAATATTTACACTTAAAAACCAGAATCAAATAATAATAATTATGTATCAGCAAGCAAAGTCATGTCTTTTTTTTTTCTTATTCTTTACTTTCTTCCTTAAGAATATGGTATGCTTCATTGCTGATCTTTTACAGATTCCCATCTTTACCCTCTTTTGAGTAGTTTTCTGCCTTTGCTTTTTGCCAGCTCTGCGAAAGCAAAAAGAAAGGAACACACAGGTTAGAATAAAATGGAGAATGTACTTCTGCATCTGCTGGGATTTTAAATAATCCCTCCCTGTAAGTACATGAACTCTTGATGCTGACCTAAGAGGTTAACTACCCAAAGCTTGCTAAGCCACAGCAGTACATCTTTAGGGAGGGAGGATTTGCGTTTCCACTGCTGCATTTAAGTCAAGAACCACAAATAAACCCGCCCTGAGAAGCTATGTAAGGACAGGTCAGCTATCCTGAACTAGAAAGACTGAGCCAACTGCTGGATCATCTCCTAGGAAATCCCCTTTCTTCTTCTCAGTTAGCACTAGCTGAAGTCTACCACACTACTACTATGTGCTTGTCTATGTTACTGGAGCACAATCATGGCAGAATAAAAGTACTCAATGTGACTCTAATTATCACAGATCTTACATAGTGGAGATTTAAGACTGTATTACAGAGAGCACCTGAATACTGAAAGGAAAGCAAACAAACAAAAAAACCCCACCAAACAGAAACAAAAAAACAAACAAACAAAAAAACCCCCAACAACCAAGGATGTCACAAGTAAGCAAGAGAGACAGGAAGCAATAAAATCACTATAGAGACTCCTCTCTCCTTCCATGAAGAATGCGAAAGGATTAAAAATATGTTTCATTAATTATGAATCCTCTTGACAGAGATATCCCATGCACCACTCACTAAATCTGGCTCATATAAACCAGATGTGAAAGAAAAACCAAAGTTAAGGAACAGGGAGCTGCAGTGAGCGACTTGCCTGATTGTTGTCGCATCCTTCCTTCAGCATACACACACCACAGCAATAGTGATGGCTGACATGACCAAACAGAGCCAAAAACCATCTCTAGCTCAAATATTTCCATGAAATAAGATCTCTGAAAGTTATCTTTCATCATATTACTGCAGTATCAGACTTACTGGCAAGCTGCTCTGCTGCAGGAGAGACTGGGACAGGTACTGCGTTTGTGACCTGCCTGGCCACAAACAAAACAGCCAGCAGCAGCCTTCTCACAAGCGTGGGTTGGGACAGCACAGCAGTTGCAGTTGTTACAGTGAGACCAAGCTGCAAAATAAATAAGATGATTTATGGTCTTGAATGAGTCTAGAATCTCAGAACATTCTGAATCTCAGTTTTACACACAGGCTGCATCACCTGGGGTTTAATTTTGGTTTAGTTTTACAGAGGTGGGGGTAAGTCTGTGCCTGGCTTTCCTGTGATACCCTGTGAAACTTATTTCAACAGAACGGAATCATTTAGCCATTAGAACTACTAAATTATGAGAGAAAACCATTGTATTATATCTTAAGATCACTGATCTTCAGATGAAAAATAGTACAGATAGAATGGTTTAGGTTGGAAGCAACCTCAAAGACCATCCAGATCCAACCCCTCCTTGTGCGATAGGCAGGGACATCTCCCACTAGAACAGGTCACTCAAGGCCTCAAACAACCTGGCCTTGAACACCTCTGGGGGGACATTTACAACTTCCCTGGACAACCTGTTCCAGTGTGTCACCAGCCTCACTGTAAAGAACTTCCTCTTAACATCTAGGAGATGTTAAAAATTACTTAGAAAATGTGATTTCTGTATTAATAACAAATAATTGCTTCATCTATTCAAACACAAGACACGAACACAACTGCACGTGTGTATGAAGCATAGTTGGATCATGCTCTCTCAAACATTTCAGCAACTGCCTTTTTTTTTTAATGATATGCTAATGAA
Organism: Psilopogon haemacephalus; assembly: GCA_013396835.1. Lineage (NCBI taxonomy): Eukaryota > Metazoa > Chordata > Aves > Piciformes > Megalaimidae > Psilopogon > Psilopogon haemacephalus. The sequence continues at coordinate 1,783,311 of VWZI01011138.1, read as the reverse complement.
AAAAAAAATTTACCAAAATCAGGAAACACTTATGTGAGAAATCAACATAGTGAAGTCTTCCTGGGACTTGATGTGCCCTGAGAAGAAGTTATCACATACTGCAGTTAGCAAATAACTCCTGTGAAACTCAATTTTCCTGTAGTCTCTGGCTTCTGAATGATTACATTTTATTCCTTTGATGATTTTTTTTTTTTCTTCTGGTTTGTCATCTCAGTTTCTTCAGAGTATGCCTTAAAGAATAAATGCACTTTTATTTCCAGAAGTCTCTTTCTGTACTTACAGGGCTTTACACATTTTTTGCAAAGAAAGCAATGTTTCCATCGTCTTCCATCCTATGAAAGATGAACACACAAATTGTTTGCTTGGTTTAAAGAAGTTCACAGAAATCTGGGAAAGAGAAATTAATTCCCACTGGATTATGAATTATATCCTTTGAAGTTAACAGTAAGTCCACAAAATGGAACTGTTTGGCGTTTCCCAAGGAAAGCAGTATCAGAGTAACTTTTTACCAGAGCAAATAGTTCATAAGAGTTATTATTTGACTACTGCTAAAATTGTCATCCAGAAAAAAAACCTTACTTTTGATGTACAGGAGTTGCATATCTCACAGTGCTGGTTACCAGAGCTAACATAACGCTGGCATATGGCACAAAACCTGGAGGAAAAAAAGAAAAACAAATGTACTGGTTCACTATTTGCTCACAAAGGAAGAGCAATTGGTTTCATACAAGCTCAACAATATAAGGATTGCAATAACACTTTCCTAAATTGTTTTTGATGCATAAAATCACCACTTAGGCCCAAAGTCTCATAATCTTTTAGTCAGTACTCCCAAATAGTAAAGCTCAGGTGCTTGAATTTAAATTAGTAACATTATCAGCAGTAAGCCAAACCAAATTCACTCTTCTGGTCTTGATGCTTCTCCTAGTGTTTATTTTATCAACTGTCTCAGCCAAGGTGATTATCAGGCACACAGACAAGCTGAGGTACCCAAATTCACATCGGTAAATGGAATCTGCTTTTAAGGTGCCCAGCTCCCCTAAACAGACCTCATAAAAATTGTGACCTTAGAAAGAGAAAAACAGATGCACTCCTGAGCCTGGCATCCAAGAGTTAGGCATGACAATACTGACCAGCACAACACTATGGTGCCTTAGAAACCTTATGCCCTAACCAAGGACAAACAGACTCTTTCAGTCACTCAAGTGCTAACACATCTTACCTATAACCCTCTTCTACAGGAAGCACAATCATCCTTGGGGTGAGGTTGGTGAAGATACGGACAGGAGACTGTCTACGACCTGTCTTGCCATGCTTATAAAGTGCATGATTATCGTAGTCTACCTAGCAAAACAACATCAGGCAAAAGGAGTCTTAAATTGAATGCTAAGCACAGGCAGAACTGTTTACATATTTATTACATGTGGCCTTGTGAAAATTTCACTATAGACTAACCTCTAATTAGATTACAAATTCTGCAGCAAGTGTTTTGTTTCATTTCTTTTTAAGCTTATGCAACCATAGTACAAGGCTAGACTTGAGAAACTCAAGTTTCCAACACACTACTGTGATCTTACTTTGCTTATGCCCTTGTGTTGTTTTGCATGGGGTAGCCAAGATAATATTGCAGTTGCTCAACAACAGAACAACCCACTAAGAACAAAAGGGAACTACACCATTCGGTCTGTCTGGAAGCACAAGAGTTGATGTGCATCTTAAGCTGTCTCAGAATAATTGCCAAGCTGCAAATTCAAACAGTACAGCTTTGTCCAACCCCTGCTTTCCAAGACTTGTCACAAAAATTCTCATCTCTGAGCAGTAGCAGGAATGCAGAGTGTAGCCTAGCATGAGTTCACAATTTTCTTCCCCAAATTTCCATTCTACAAGATACAAACACCTTGTTTCCATGTCAAACTTTACAGAGAGTTGTTAAATGAGAAAGTAAAATTTCAGCTTTATGAATGCCCCTGATTGAGCTCTCCAAAGTCACTGAGGCACACATTCCTAAACAACTTACAGAGCAGATACAATACTGATGCTAAATTACTGCTTCATAGTCCTACAACTGATGTGTAGCAGATTCACTGGGTTCAGTCATACCTGGTAATCCATCATACTGAAGCTTGGGAAAAATTCAAGAATACGAGACTCAAAGAAGTATGGAAATATCCAGAACATGGGCATCTCTTGGCTGACAGGGTCTAGCAATGAAAAGATTTAGATGTGCATTAAACAAGGTAAACAAAGCATGGAAAATTTGTAGTAAACAGTTCTGAATACATCAAAGTATGTATGACATAACTAATTCCTTTAAGCAGCAAAGCTTGGTTTATCATTATTTGATTTAGGCAGAGCTCTAAGTTTCACTTAACTAACATAGAAACATTGAGGTTGGAAAAAGCCCTCAGGATCACCAAGCCCAACCTAGAACCCTACTCAACAAGATTCACCTTAAACCATATCCCTAAGCACCACATCCAAACAACCCCTAAACACATCCAGGGTCAGTGACTCCATCACCTCTCTGAGCAGCTCAGGGAGCAACTCTTGTTACCCACCTAAGTTGATAAGAAGTGCTACTGGTCTGGTAGTTTATTCTTCTCTACCTTTAAAGTCCTTTTTAATTGCAGGCAAATTTGTAAAAACAAACAAATTTTTTTTTTTTTTTTTTTTAAAGAGAGACTTTGAGATCTGGACATTATTGAAATATCAAGAGAGCAGTTAGATACCTTGTAGTTTGTCTTTATGAATTGTAACTTGAGTGTGTTCGCATTCCCCTAAGCTGCAAGAATCACAGACTTTTAAATAGGTGTTTTTCCTCACAGTGATGTTACAGCTCAACATCTATCTAGTTGCAATAGATACCTCCTTCTTCTGTGTCCTTCCACATTGCCATCAGCCTTTTAAAGCTAGAAGCCAGAGCTTCCACTAAACCTCCAAAAGGGGGATCAGTTACCATGATGACCCTTTCACCATCCTCTTGGCGCAAGAATTTCCTGCAAGTTTCATGCGCAGCCTGTAAGAACCAGAGGTTAAATTTCCAGAAACACAGCTTCAGGAACTACAAGCACTTTGTCTTTGAAATTAAATTAGTATTTTTAAAATATCAACTTATCTTGTAGCATTTAAAAAGAACAATTTGATTTCAGGCACTGGAAACAGGTGCCCCATTCAGTTAGAGATAATCATAGAATGGTTTAGGTTGGAAGGGACCTCAAGGATCAGTCAGTTTCAACCCTCTGCCACAGGCAGGGACAGCTCCCACTAGAACAGGTCACTCAAGGCTTCATCCAAACCTAGCCTTGAACACCTCCAGGGAGGGTGAATCCACAACCTCCCTAGGCAACCCGTTTCAGTGCCTCACCACGCTCACTGTGAAGAACTTCCTATTTCAATCTCCCATCAGAGACATGCAGCTCAAGCTTCCTTGGATATTTTTCTTCCCAAGGGTACTTTACTTGACTTGGAAATACATGTTATTCATGGCAAGAAAGCAAAGTGAACGCTGGGACTAAACCAATTAATTCTTCTATAGCAACACAAGAACAGGGCTAATGAAGACTTGAAGGCAATTAACAAACACCAAGCTGTTGTTTTAATAAAAGCAGCAGTTAAAGTGTGGAGGTAACATTAGTAGCAAGGCTTCAATAGGCAACTTTATCTTTGAGTCAAGTGGGAGAGAATTATTGTTATTCTTCCTTCTTATTTCCATTATCACTGACCATTTTTTATCTCATGATAGTTGTTTTCTATGAGACTGGCCACAACTGTCTTACAAAATTCTGCATCAACAACATGTACTTCTTTACAATGTACTCAAAAAGTATTTAGCCTTACCTCTCCAGCAAAAAAATAATGATTGAACATGTTATAGTGACAGAATTCATCCTCTGTGTAAAACTGCGAATACCTGCAAAGTAATTTTTAATATATAAACAACTTCTTGCCTGCCCTAAGGTACATTTACAGTGAAAACAATGCCTTAAGAAGTTTGTTTGGGTTCTGATTACACAAGCCAACACTAGGAATTATGAAGCACTGTTACTTTTCTCATAAACTGGGTATCACTTATGTGTGGAGGAAGAGAGATGCAGAGTCAGGAAAGGGAAAACCACCAACAACTTATCTTTGAAAACAGTAAATACACAAATCTCTCTACATACTCCTCAGAGAGAGAAACATCTGTTACAACCTACCTGAAATCAATATCTAGCAGAAGGCTTCTAACCCTGTAATCTTCTTCTTTTGATGCTTTTGACTGGATCATTTCATGAAGCCTGAAGCACAATTGGAGCAAAGAAATTTAACAGATAATCACTGGCTTCAGAAAATTATCTTGGCAAGACAAGAATGCCTGGCACTTTACTAAACCTAAAACCAAACAGATAGAGAAAATGGAGTAATTTGAATTTGGATGATTTTGTTTGGTTAATATTTAAAGTTAGAAACACCTGTTAGTTTTGAAAGATGAAATTAACAGAAACACCCCAAAGAAACTCATTGTCAGAGCAAGAAGCAAAGCAGGACACTTAAAGCAAATGTGCTATACGCAGTACAGCTACAGCCTTCTCCTGTATCATATAAGCTCAATGCAAGGCCTCACTAAGATGCTTGATTAATTTTAACCAATTACAGCAGAGTGAAGTTCTTATTAGAAGAGAATCTCATTTTTAAACATTAGTAAGCTGCACAATTTTGAGACAGAAACATGGAACTGCAACAATTCTCCACTGAAAGTGTAACCATTCTCACCTGGGTGTCCCAACAGAGAGCACTCGTGTGAATCCTAAATCAGTAATAAGATCCAATAGGAACTGGCAACTTCTGTCTGCAAATAAATACTGTGCATTTGTTTTTTTATTCTCCAGTGGATACAAAAGCTGGCTGGGACTTTGTAACTGGGCAGTGGAGATATCACAAAGGAGCTGGTGATTTGAGTGTTTTCCCCATTCATCTGGCAATAGCAGTTGCTGGCACTCCTGGCAAAACCTCCTCTTTGCTAATGGCAACAGAATAAAATTCTTGTACCTTTAAACACAAGCAACAATAGAGAACAAACTCTGAAAAGGCTTCTATAAAAGATATGAAGGGGAGTTATGAAAGGGGCTTTGTTTTTGTTTTTTTTTTTATTCAGACATTTACACAGGCAAGACAGCTGAAGCTGCTCCTTAGAGAACTCCACTACCTAACTGTGAACAAGGTAATACTTAAGAAAAAAAAAAAATACTCAAAGCACACTTTGAGAAGCATATAATAAACTGGCCAAACATATTTGGAATCCCTGTAAAAAATAACTACATCACAGAGCCATACCCTTGCTAGCAAGGAGTCCTGTGTGGTTATACACAAACTCAGATATTAATTGCTACTATGTTCCCTCTGCTTCTTTTCAGCATTAATAAGCCTGTTACTTTTTGCACACTGAAATCAGCGCTGCTACTAACCTGTTGTTAGCACATGATGAGAACTAAAGTAAACAGCCTCACATACTTAAAAAAATGGAAAGATACAGTTCCCTGTTTGGGAACACCATGCTCAAATTAAATATTTCATACAGTCAAGCTGTTTGTGATTTCCCAAATCCCTCTGGCACATTTCCACATTTTAAAGAATCCTGAAGTGTTATCTCTACATTTAGAGCGTGACTTAATTTTTACTGGAGATGTTACCAGTACCTTTCCACGTTCTGTCTGTGTGTACGAGAAGGCTGATGGCTTCTGTTATATTCTTCACGTGCTGCAAGCCTAGTTTCGGACACCTGTAAAATCCATGTGCATGGGAAATTAGGAAACAAACAGATATCCCAAGCACAAATCCAGGCTGCGTGGCAAATGGCTGCAGGGAAGCTCTGAGGAAGAGGACTTGGGGGTCTGGGTTGATACAAAGCTCAACATGAGCCTGCAGTGTGAGCACAGCCCAGACAGCAACTGTGTGCTGGGCTGCAGCAAGAGCAGTGTGGGCAGCAGGGCAAGGGAGGGGATTCTGCCCCTTTGCTCTGCTCTGAGACACAACCTAGAGTACTGCGTGCAGTTCTGGAGTTCCTAACACAAGAAGGGCATGGAACTGTTGGAGGCAGACCAGAGGAGGCCACAAAAATGGTCAGAGGGCTGCAGCAGCTCTGCAAAGAGGACAGGCTATGAGAGTTGGGGCTTTGAGACCTTGTAGGAGACTTCCAGTGTCTAAGGGAGGGCCTACAGGAGGACTGGGGAGGGACTATTGACAAGGTCTTGTAATGACAGGATGAGGAAGAACGAGTTTAAACCGGCAGAGGGGAGATTTAAACAAGATGTTAGGAGGAAGTTGTTTGCAGTGAGGGTGGTGAGACACTGGCACAGGTTGCCCAGAGAGGTTGTGGCTGCTCTCTCCCTGGAGGTGTTCAAGGCCAGGCTGGATGAGGTCTTGAGCATCCTGATCCAGTGGGAGGTGTCCCTGCCTATGGCACAGGGGGGTTGGAACTGGCTGAGCTTTGTGCTCCCTTCCTGCCTAAACCATTCTATATCACTCAGTATCAATCTTAAGCAGCACTCTCTTACCTTTTCATCTTCCCACTGGAAAAAGTTACAATCTTTTCTATCCCTACAAGCTGAACAAGCATAAAATCTCCTTCCTTCCTCTTCTCCTTGGCTGGTCTTCACGAACAGGAGAGCAGGACCTAAAGAACAAAAGTCATTACGCGATGCCACACGGAACATCGACACCTTCGCTTTAATGCCTCCAGCCCAAGTGCCAAGCTCCTAGAAGAGAGCACTAACGTACACCTGCCCTAAAGCATAATCTCTCGCTACGGAAAACAGCTGAGCCCGAGAAACAGAAGCATTCAAAGGTGTCAAACCCCGACCCACCGGCAACCGCGGCCACCTCAGCCAGCGCCGCCACAACCCCGGCCAGCCTCGCACTGCCATCCTGCCCACGCAGCCCCCTCGCCGCCCGACTCACCGTGCGGACAGGCGGGAGCGGTGGGCGGCCGGCCGGGCCGGGCCGGCCCGCCGGCACCGGCACCGGCACCGCACAAAGCCTCAGCGCCAGCCGCGCCGCTGCCCGCCATGGCACAGCCTCCTTCCCGGCAGCACTCACTGGGCTGAGCCCACACGGCCAGAGCGAGGCGGGAGAGGAACAGAGGCGCTGCAGCGCCCTCCAGCGGAGCGGCGGTCTCACGGCTAAGACTTCTGGTCCACGGCGGAGGCAGGGATGGAGCAGAGCAGAAACCTATCACGACGGCTGAACAAAGGAGACATCCGAGCCTAAACCCCGTGCGTTTTAGACAGTGACATTTATTGGCTTCAGGAGGCATGTCCGGTACATAAACACCATCTTTAATTTTGTAATAAACTGCCTGGATAAAAACAATCACGGGAAATATATAAAGGTGGTCATCCCAATCGTATTTTGAACTCCACCATACAGTGAATTTTTTACATTTAAGGCTTAAACGTTTCAGTTAACCATGTGGCTTGCCGACACGCTACAGGAATATTTACATCCACTCAAAATTATATAAAATACAAGCATTTTTATTATTATTTTTTCGGTTCAACGGTATTGCTTAGAATTACAAAATACAGCAACGTCTGAAATACTGAAGGTTTCATAAAAGCAGCAGGTTTTCTCCCATTTCCAGTCTTAACTGTCCAGAAAATTACCAAAAAAATATTTGCTGTGTTACATAAGCCACAGACCTAGAAACGTGAACATAAAGTCTTAAATCATGTAACTTAAAACAGAAATCCAAAGGGCAAGTGGCAAACGAGCATGACACTGTCAAGGGCACAATAAGAAATCTCTGTGCATTACAGTCTTGCTTTATTCCAGTCCCCCACCCAAAGAAATAAATAATGGTGTGTTTAGATAGACATGTAGAAGGCAGGTTGGCTTTGTGATGAACACAGTAGTGCTTCTGTCATTAATAGTGCTGAACCACTTTGGTGACTACTGATGAACACATATGGCAAAAGAACCCTCTCAAGAACCTGGTGCAGTTCTTTCACTGCGATGCATCTATAAAGAAATACTACAGTTTCCCACACATGTGCTTAAACACACAAGTTCTAGAAGCTACAGGTGAAGTTTCAACTGCTGAAACGTACACTCAGTTCATTTTATCACAGTAGGAACTGTGTGTACTCACCCTGGTTAAATTTTGATGTAATCCAACTCTTCGGCTGTTTTTGGTCCTCATGTGCAAAAAAAAAAACCCCAAAACTACATGGAGCATTTTTCCCTTCTCCTTTTTCTTTCATGTTTGTCAAGGATAGATTGATTTTTATTTTTTTTTTTTTAGTGCATGACTCTTCAAGTAACTAGCATATGAAAAAATCTATAAACAGCCTAAAACAGCAGGAAGAAATTCCAAGGAAAAGCATTTTCACAATCAAAGATTTACATTCTGCACTTTTTCTTTTTAAAAGACAATATAAAAGGAAAGTGATAGTGAGTAGGCTCTCACATTTATATTAAACAAAAAGAACTCCTGTTGTATTCAAAAGTAGGTTCTCAGCATGGATCTTCCCTTTTTCATAATATTATTCAGAATACATTACTTTAGCCTATAAAAATACAGTATGGATAAGCTCTTCCCAGTCCCTGACATAAGGATTTACTATTTCAACACAAAAATGGTAAACTTTCATTACATTCAAAAGGGATTTCTTCAGTCTTTAGAATTTAAGTTCTGAGGTGTTGGCAGTCAGCTCTCAGTATACAGCAAACCTAGGTAACTGAAGAGCCTTTACACAGAAGTTATGAGAAACTTACTCTTCCCATGTGTTTTTTTTGTTGCTACCAGGAGGAAAAGAAAGGCTTCCTGCTGTGAAAGGTCTGTGTGAATGCATTACTCAGGTGAACAATTCGGCCCTGACTGCCAGTGCTGCTTCGCTCCACAATCACCCGCGGCATCTGAACAAGCTGAATGGGACTCTTCTCATCCTTTAATGCCTGAGTAAGGTTTAGGATCTACAAAAAGTAAAAGCAGGTAAGGTGAGGGCACAAAATAAAGCTGTGGTTAACAGGCTGATAAATTTAGATGCCATTCTTACAGCAATTTTATGAATGACTGTGCTGCAAATAGAAAGAAGTGATTTGCTAACATTACCACTTCCTGCTGCTGTCTGACTACACTTTGGTTCTGTACTTTGTTTCATGCAATCCTCTCTGAATATTTGGAAAGTGCCAGAAACCAAAAATCTGAGAGAATCAAAAAAATTGGCACCTCTCAAGAGTATTGCACCTTCAATAAAATTAAGAATTAAAATATAAAACTAAATGTAAGTAAAAACTAAGTAACACACACACACTTCCACAGACTCAAACACATGCACACTCCCACACAGAGGAGCTGCCACTCTCACTCACACAAAATAAAAGTCAATCAGTATTTATTTAACATGGGATCTATCAGGAGTTTAGCTGGAAATGATTTCCAGATCAGGATATATGAAGCCATATTACTAATCCAAACCAATCCTAGTGCTAGGATCCACATTCAGCTCACCACACACATTAACTGGGATTCTGTTTGACAAATGAGAGCTGCAGTCTTGTGCAAGGTACTTCGTGATGACTGCTATGAGGACAGGCTGAGAGAATTGGGGCTTTTCAGCCTGGAGAAGAGAAGGCTTTGAGGAGACCTTATAGAAGCCTTCCAGTATCTGAAGGGAGCCTACAGGAGGGACTATTCACAAAGTCTTGTAATGACAGGACAAGGGGTAATGGGTTTAAACTGGCAGAGGGGAGATTTAAACTGGATGTTAGGAGGAAGTTCTTCACAATGAGGGTTGTGAGACACTGAAACGGGTTGCCTGGGGAGGTTGTGGCTGCTCCCTCCCTGGAGGTGTTCAAGGCTAGGTTTGGATGAAGCCTTGAGTGACCTGTTCTAGTGGGAGGTGTCCCTTCCTATGGCACAGGGGGGGTTGGAACTGGATGATCTTTTGGGTCTCTTCCAACCTAAACCATTCTATTTGACACAGGAAACTTCAGGCATTGTGAATGTCTGGCTTTAAACTTCTCATGTTGAATTTATGAACACAGAGAAGCCAGTTCAAATAAATTCAGGGCAAATGAAACAAATTATGTACTCCAATTTCCTTACGTTTTCCCAAATCACTCTCTTACGCTCACAACAAACTAAATTTGTTCTTAGGACATCACATCAGTCTTACAGCTTAAAACAGCAAGAAGATGGAGCAACTCTTTTCCTCTTATTTCAGTGTTAAAAAAAAAATAATCCCCAACACTTAATTGTCATTAAAATTTCTGATCTGAAAATTGCTGGACTGGTTCCAAGCATGGTTCTGACATCTGCTAGGATGAAGGAGTTTTGCTACCTATTATTGCTTCATTATGAGACGTAATTCAATAATCGAGTTAAGCCTGCAGAATACTCACATTTATTTTAATAACATAATCAAATCACCTACCAAAATTTCCGTCCCAGTTTATGACTCTTCTCCAATGCTTCATTTTTAAAATACCATTTAAGGATATACAGCATTAAGTGCTCCCCTGCCCCCAACAAAAGCAAATAAAACCTAATCACATTGAAGAAAACCTACAAAAACAGCTTTAAAAAAAGCAGTATATACACTTTCTGCTGTCTCATCTACATGCAAATGAGAACAAACTCCAGAAAGAAATTTAGCCTTCTTAGACAAAAATCCTCCTATTTTCTTTCAGTTCGACAGGAATTAGGTTTTGTAGCTCCAAAAAAAAAAAAATTTGGTTGAGAAATAACAAAATTAAATAGAAAAAAAATAAAGCAGTCTTACCTGCCCTCTCATGACAGACATTTGGTTTTCAAAAGTAGCCTTGTCAAATCCTTTATCAGTCTTTAATAAAGAAACCAAAGAGTTATTATAGGAAACAACCTATTTTTAGCTATACATTTAGCACAAATTCATCAGTTTCCCAACACAAACAGACAAGTTCACCAATGTTATGATTATTACAGGAGTTTGATTTATTCTAACCACGGTAAAGATTTCAGCATCAGCTTCTGACAACGTGTGTGTGCAAAATTAAGTTTGTGAAAGGCACAAAGGGCCTTTAAGTTACACTAAATAGATGATTTCCTTAGGTTGCTGAAGTTTATCTTAAGCATAGCCACACCACAGGTATGTTAAGTGGGGATTTTACACAGATTTGTGTTATAACTGTTAATTAGCTTTAATTGATTACACAAAACTCAGTTTATAAGAGGTAATTATGTTTTTAGATGAGCTGACTACTATCAATTAGCCACATTAGTGGATTTCCTCTTAATTATGTACACCTTTTCTACCACACCAATGGTAAAGCTACATTAGCAAAGCATCATAGCACACAGAACTTAAATTTACACAAAGAAAAATCAAACTGTTTCAACTCAGCTATCAGTGATTTCAATAATGCTCAATTCAAAGAAGCACTCAACTCACCTTAAACAGTTCATAGAGATCTTCACAAAGGTCCTGCACGAAGTTCATATCAGAAATGCGAGGAAGAACTAAGTCTCTGATTTCCTGAGAGAAAGGAACTTTTGCTTGAGGAAGCCAAGCCCAGTGGAAGGGATCTAGTGCAGAAAAGCAGCACAATTAATGATGGAATTACTGAGGCTGCAACAGACCTCTGAGATCTTCAGGTCCAGCCTATGACCTAACACCACCACATCCACCAGCTGATGTCACTAACTGCCACATCCAATTTTAACTTAAAACACCTCCAGTGACAGTGACTCCACTACCTCCCTGGGCAGTTCCCATTCCAGTGTCTAAATCCCCCTTTCCATGAGGAAGTGCTTCCCAATATCCAACCTAAACCTTTCAGGTGCAGCTTTCGGCCATGCCCTCTCGTCCTGTCACAAGTTGCCCTGGAGAAGAGCTTGACTCCCACCTTACTACAGCTTCCCTTCGGGTGGTTGCAGAGTGTGATAAGGTCCCCCCTGAGTCTCCTCTTATCCAGGCTAAACAACCCCAGGTCCCTCAGACTCTCCTCACCAGCCTTCCCCTCCAGTCCCTTCCCCAGTCTTGTCACTCTCCTCTGGACTCACTCCAGCACCTCAATATCTTTCTTAAAGCAAACAGCACAGAACTGCACACAGTGCTCAAGGTGAGGTGGTTAACAAGAGGGGGAAATTAAATTCTCTCATGCTTGGCACTGATACCGTACTCTGCTGCCTACTGGAAGTTCTCGGGCACAGACCAATTTTCACAACATTGTTACCCCAGACACCTCTTCTGGCTACAGTTACAAAAAGCAGCTTTACAGCTATGTAGCCTTTTTCTCCCAGACAGTGAAAATATATTTTAAGTAATCAATATTTAGGAGAAACCTCAGTTTCATTTGAGTAAAATAACAGCTGCAGATGTTTCAGCTGTTTGATTCGTACTGAAGAATGAACAAATTGGCTGCTATTTTTCAGTAAAATTCTTAGTTTATTAAAATGCTCTCTCCTAAACGTGCTGAGAAAAGTATTTCTCACAAAATTGCTATTAAACAGCTATCCCAGTTCAGCCAGGAGCTCCCTGTTCATCCATGCTGAACCAATTCACTGCCTTTTTGGGAAGGCTGTTCTCTGGCTTTGAGGACCTCATCCTTCACAATCAACCAGCTCCAGTCATCAAGAAAAGGTGATCTACCTATCAAGATCCTGTGACTTTGAGCATTATGCTACAATTTTACCTTCACAGAATTGCTACATGCTTGTCCAACTGCCAAAGAATTCTTTCTAAAGGACCATCCAAGTTTATTACTTTCGATGCTCATGGAAAAGATGGACTAAAAAGCAATAACTGCCATGTCTCCAGAACAGCTGTAGAAATCACTGTAGCCAAGAGGTAAGTAGGACAGTAACTACTGAGTATCAAACTATAGAGTGCACAGAGCTCTGGGTGTGGTGATTTAGCAGCCTTGACAGCTACACCTACCCACACTTGATTGCTGTAATTACTTGATTGGCTAATAGTCCACAGAAGAAGTAATTGTAAACCCTGCTGGGCACTTCACTCTAAACTACAGGTAGTCAGAGCAATCCAGCTTTAACTGTATTATCAATTTTCAACCTGCTCAAAAATACTGAAGATTAACTTCTACAAAGTAAGCTAAAAGGCGAGAACAAGTAAAGATAACACCTATCTCGTCTGCTTGTTCACCTAGAGCAGAATCCCACTGTGAAGCAAGTTTAGTCATTAGAGAGAACCTTGTGCCTCTATATTACTCAATTAATTCCCTTTCACGTTTTTCAAGAACACACACATCAGAAACATGCTGCTAATTTTTTCCAATTCCACCATCAGTCAGTTTACATACAGTAGTATGTTTATCTATGTATTAATATTGTTTAAAGGTTTGTACCTTTAAAACATGAACACAAAAAATATGAACAAGGATTAACTAGCACATCCCACTGCAAAGCAGCATTTGTTGCTAATTTCCTTATTTAAAGATTCCACACATAACTGCAGTGATGATTTCTTAGTTTCTTACTACCAGTTACTTGGGAATTCATCTCCATAAGGAAAAGTGAGTGAAGAATGCAACACTTACATGCCCTCCATTCATCAGGATGCTTAAAAGGAAACGCTAAACCATTGTCAATTGCAGCAATTTTAATTGTAGATTCTTTGCTTATGGTCCATTGGCTGTCCTATGAAAAAAAATATTTAAAAAAGAAGTTATACTTCTGTGCTTACAACAACAGTGAAATATATTAAAAATACTAAACATACTTCTTAGCTTCAATGCTTAAAGACAATTTAAAGCAAGATAAAGGAGTATCCAAATAAACTCCAGCAGGTATAATTTTTACTCTACCACAAAGAAGCCCTTCCCCAAATACTAGATAAGTAGAGCACATAAGCAATACACTTGAGCAGCAGTAGATACTTTTATTGTAGGTCAGGCTAGTAGAGAAAACTAAAACAAAACAATAAAAATTACTTCTAGCTCTGTTCTATCCAGATTAAATTTAATCCAAAGAATTTACCCATTCATTTTGCCTAGAACAATTTGCAGTTGTCTTTCTTGAGTCCATGCACATCAACCCCTGCAAGACCAAGTTATGAAACTAACAACTGAAAGAATTTAAGTTTCAGAGTACCATTTTCTTACCTTATCTGCCAGATCAAGTCCTTCATCTGCTTTTTCATATCTGACTAACCAGTTGTCATTACCTCTGTCTTGAAAGAGGAAAAAGCATCTCACAACATGTTATTTATAGAGAAATTGTCCTCTAAAAGTGATACACAATGACTGATATTCTAAACTGGCAGTCTACCAAAGGAGTCAGGCAAAACGGTTCAAAAACCTTTTTCTACCACGTGTGTTTTAGCTTTACTGAAATCTACGAAGCAACTGATTTATTGGAAAGACCAAAAATGTGCTAAAGTATTCTTAAGCACATATTACTGCTTCAGCTTCTCTGACTGACTGAATACACAGCAAAGTATCAAGAAAGTTAAAGCTTTCTGAAGAAAGACTGACTGCAGTGTGAATTTTTTCCTAGGGAAAACCACAACAGAAAACCAAACCAAAGCAGTCAGCAACCAAAATGACTGAACTTTTAAGTTTGTTTTAATGCTGATGGGGAAAGGGGTAGGCCTTTCAAAATTTTAGTGTGAGCACAAATAAACAACCTTTCAGAAGCTGAAAATATCTGCACTGTTCAGACAAAGCTGAGGCATTGAAAGCTTCAACAAGGTCTTTCAATTAGAGGATGAGTGCGTGGATTTGCAGCTCCTTCTGCCATCTTAAGGTGCTCCTTTAGGTTTAGTTCAACATCCAACAGAAGATTTTCATGTTCTGTTATAATTGGATGTACTAGATGTAGATAAAAAAATCGCCACATAATGAGGTTGTGCATTCTGAGTAGTTTCCTTACAGTTGTAACAACATCACAAGACACAGTAACTGGAAAAGCTGGGTTCTATTTAAGAGCACTGACAGACCACAGCAGAAGCTAGAAAGTTTTATGTTCTTCAGAAACTCTTTAGCTTGCTTCTAAATAGCTTAGAGATACAAGTTAGCTGAGTTCTTTTCCAGTAAGTGAATTAAAGAAAGGCAAAATGAACTAGAGTGTGTCAGAAGAAGGATAAAGATGTCCACCTCTGACAACACAGCAAAGGAAGTATTTTAAATGTAACCCTGCTTTTGGATTCTTGTGGAAATCAATCATCTACAGAGCCAACAGAAGAATTCCAGCTTCCAAGTGAAAGAGGAATGCAGGAGAGCCAAGACAGACATTACAGTTGTACTTCAGTGTCTAATGCCAATGAATCTCAGTTATTTTGTGCTGTGCTGGTTTTGACTCCAGTTTAGTATAACAGAAATGGTAGTCATGGCTTCTCTTATTCTCTTATCCTGTCATACTGCAGTATTTAGTGTTTGAATCTAAAGTAATTTTTTTTTTTACATTTAAAATGAACAATTTTGGCCCTTCAATTGTGAGCAAAGCATCCAAAATGCATTAGAAGTCTCCAGGAGCAGCTTGCAGCCGGCCTTGCTTACACTTCTCTGCTTTACAAAGGCAGACAGATACCAAGCCACACCAACAAATACCTGTATTTCTGATGACATAATCCAAGATAACCAATCTTTCAAACTGTGTCTGAAATTCTTTCCTTGTGTTCTCAGGTAAAGGATCAGTTTCAAACTTCCTGAGCCAGTAGTCAGCTTCCTTATATCCTTCAACAAACAGCTGGAAGGAGCCAACCTGAAACAGCAAGAAACTGCATTTGGAAAATGTACCTGGGTGGGTCATGTAACTAATGTTAACAGAAAACCTGATTCTATACTTTCAAAGTTCAGAACACAGGAAGCAAGACACACAGAAAATCCAACAAAAAAAAAACCTGTATCAAGCTTTAATTTCTAAATTGTGGAGGTAAAAAAGAAGCAGGACTCCAATCCTCAACTTCTTTTCTGGTGGTTTCATTGCTCCTTTGTTTGGCTGGGTAGGGGAAGTTGTTTGGGGTTTTATTGTTATTTGTTTGGGGGTTTTCTGTTTGCTTGGGTTTTTTTGTTTGCTTTGGTTTAAAATATTTAAGCACTCAGGGCAGTTGACATAATAAAATACATTCAGACAACTCAATATAAATGAACACAGTGCTAGGAGCAATAGGTGAAACAAGCTAAAATAAATAGCCTATATTATTTTTCCTGTGAACTACTGAACCAAGTGCTTTTATGAAACTCAACAAAAATTACAAGGGGAATCCCTTCCTTCTCTGAAACATTGATGGAAACAGCAGCATTAACCATTTTTTTCAAGACAGAGCTTCTTTACATGAAAATGACTCCAAGGAAGAAAATGATCAACAGCACAGACCCCACATGTGTGGGTTCAGGAAAGGCCTTAAAAATTAAAATTCAAATTGTATTTGAGGTGTAAAATGCAGACAGACTGCACACGTGCAGAGACATGGACAAACACAGAGCACATGGAATAACCATGCTGATAGAAGCTTGCATAACATGAGTCACACGGATTGAAGCTGCTGGGAACTGACACAAGTGGATTACTCAAGCTGGACAGAACCTGTGTTTCAAAAGTTTAGGAGCAGAACACTGTGGTGGTATTTGGGGAATAAAATAAGGCTTATTAGGTAAGAAAGATGTGAGAATACCTGAAAGAAAACAACAGTAGACAAGGAAAAAAAAAAACAAACCAAAAAACACACAGGAAAAATGAAAGAAGCAGAAGTGTTGTGCTTAAATTGCAGGGGAGAAAGATTATGAGAAATGGACACTGAAGAAAAAAAGAACAATGAGCAACAAACAGCATTTTACTCTGTTGCTTCTTGAGCAGAAATTTAGATTGCAAACTGGGAGCAAGAACATTATAGTTCAAATGAAGGCAGGATGTAACAGGGTGGATAGATTTTCGCTAAGAACAGTCACATCAAACCTCAGAGGTAAGTTCTCAACAAGCAACAAGGGTTTTTTTTTTTCCTTCTACTGTTGAAGTTATCTATACTTTGAATTCAAAGTTTTGCTGAAGAATGAGGAAATGCACAACCTCTTTTTCACCTTACCTTAGGAGGTAGTCCAATTCGATTAAATTTTTTAGCAACTTTTGGCACTTTCTCCAAAGCATATTTTTTCCCTCTGGACTTTGCACGATCTATTGCACTGTAATTAAAGGTCTCACTGACAAGCCAGACAACCTTGAAACACAAAAGTTATACGCACAGGTCAGAGATCCTTACTGCTTCAAACACAAATTTACAGCAAATGTTATGGTCATTGTCAAAAAAAAAAAGAGAGAGAAAAAGGAAGGATCAGGCATTTCCAACACACAAACTTGACATGAAAAGGTATTTTATGTATCTCAAACAAAAAATTGAAGTCTTGATATGCTTCTCTTTTGCAAGTTTCATATTTCACTGTAGTGGTTCTGTGTATTACCTGCCCTCGTTCCCTCCAAAGAATTCACTCAAACTAAACTCAGTCAGATGGAAGTTAAAGAATGAAACTTTATATTCACAGCTTAGCACAATTTGTAAGCAGATATGTACAATATATTACAAATATTTACAACTATATACAAGTTAAAAGAAATACCAGAGCCCTTCCAGCAACCACAGTGCCCAGGAGGGGCTCCCAACCACCCTTTCACCTTCTTTCCACCCCTTCCCTTATCTCAGAATCTCCCTTACATTCAAGGTCATCTGGAAAGGTCAGCAAGAGGTGTTAGAAGCAGAATGATTAGTTGGAAGATGTGCAGGGTCAGGCAGAAGAGTTAATATGGCAAAAGCCAGGCAGAGACTGACTTATTTTTTTTTGTGTCTGTGTTTTTATATGTCCCAGCAGAACGAATGGGTAATTTAGACATCACCTTATTTTTCTTTTCACAGCCAGTAACGTAATTTTTCTCATTAAAATATTCCAATTATCCTCAAACCAGCACATTCACCAAAACACAAGGCACTGAAGTGCCACAAAATGCTAGAAACTGACACGATTCTGAAGAAGATTCAATTCAGATCTCAAAGTTATCCTTCAAAACAAAAATCAGAGTCACCACCTCTACACCAAACCAATATGCCTGTGGACTTGCAGAAACTTATCACCCAGAGATAATGCATGATATACAAAGGATGTCTCCACAAATACAGTCCAGAGACTGACAAATCTGTTGCTATGTATTTTTTCCATTCAATAATTCAAACTTTTACCTTAGTTTTAGGTACAACTCCTAGCCCCAGCTTGTCATCCACAAGATAGGCACCAGCTTCAGAGAGGTATCCCTGATTTGGAACGAGGCAGCCTCTGCCAAAGCAGCAAGGACAACAAATTTTGTGAAAATATTTGGTCCACTTTGGATTTAGATGTCCATAAGGCTCTTCAGATTTTGGTTTGAACACTCCAATAACTTTCTAGAATGGGGGAAAAAAAAAAAAAAGAATCCTTTGCATTGTGAAAGATTAAAATTACTTCAAAAAACAGTTATTTGAAAATACACTGGATGTTATACAGTGGATTTTTGAGTTGCTCTGTTTAGATGATGAAATAAGCATTCCAAATAAATTTATATTCAAATGCCTACTAATTAAGAATAAGCTCCTGATAAAATGAAAACAAGCTAACATTTAGTGAGTTTTTCAAAATGAAAGAGGACTGAATTTTAGTCAAAAAATCTAATGCTAGGTTTAGAATTGTTGACAAGAGTTCTTTCATTTTTCCCTGTTGAATCACCTGTTCAAAACCAGCTTGGCAGCATTTCAATTCCCAGGCCCACAGTGGTGTGTTTGGCAGTATATGCCAAGCCATTAATTACCACTCTGGACAATACTTTCCACAAATTGCTCATTTTAAAACGGAGCTTAGCTCGTTCCATTACTTGCCTGGACAGTGTGCTATAGTACCAAACGTAGACGTGGTCTTCAAGGTTTCACTGAAGTGAAAATCTTGCTAGATTTGGCAAAGCCATTGCTGTTGAGAACCAAAGCTGAACCGGAAAGCTCAATTCACAGACAACCTATCAAGGCAGTCTTAGTTTTGCAGGTCAGAAACAATTTCTAGACTAACTCCACTGACATTTTCAATTAGCCAGCAGGTAAACTATCAAAAATGCGTTGCAGAAAAGTTTGGAACAGCCACAATTATCTTTCACTTTATTGGCTACACAATGAACAGCAAATGCAGAAATATTCAACACTTCAAGTGTTGCTTAAGGACTGAACTGCCTTGTAGCAGTATACACCTATGCCAATAAGTGCAAAAAGTTAATTATTTTGATTAGGCAAGTTTAGTCTTATTTCACTAAAGGAGCCAAATCAGCGATTAGGATGACCTCATGGAAACAGACTATTTGACCTGCAACCTCCTATTAGTGTGGATAAAGGCTTCAGAAGCTGACCAGTAAGAAGGCTTAGCAAATCCTTAATAAGCTCTTTCCCAGCACAAGGAAGAGCAAATTACTCAAGTAGAAGAGGAGAAAGCAAGTCACAAAACTGGTCTGAGGCAGAATGATGCAATACTCTGTCAACCAGGATGTGAAATCCATTCTACAACTGGGAGTTGCACTGGGAGTGCAAAACGAAGTTTTATCAGACCTTTAACAGGGGAAACAAATCTAGACAAGCTCTGAAGTCAGTACATAGAACAAAAGCCAAATTGAAAGTCAGCTACAGGCTGAGTATCATTGCTCTCACAGCCCCACGCTGGCAAACACTTTCATGTTTTATCACTATTTTTTTCTAGCTCATATAAAAAACGGTGGGGGGGGAAGTTTTTTCAGTTTTCATTTCTCCTAAATGCTTATATTCAAATCAATGACCTGCATGAAGGAGGAGGCCAAGTCACTCCTAGGAACAAAAACAATACTTCATTGCAAGACAGAATTAAAACCATGCAAGGAAAATAAATCACCTTTTAAGAAAGAAGGTGCTTCACCTAAAATCCTGTGGTTACAAAAATGCTGTGTAAGTACTCTCTCACTAGAACCAGGGCACAGCGAGTCTCTCAAGCATTTGCTACTCACCAAAAACTGCAAAATCAGGCCAAAAAAACTTTGAAACATATGGAAACCCAGAAAAAGTAAGATTTTTTTCCTAAAGAAATGGGAAGTGACCATTTATATGATGCAGGGAAGAACAACAATCTTGAACATGTTCTGCAAACCCAAGCATATGAAGGGTTACAACTTCCTTGCCCGACACAATTGGGATCTTCAGAATTAATGAACACCTGCATCTACCCAAGACCAAAAGACTGCTGAGTAAGCTTAAAATAAAATCAGATATCACAAATGAACAAAGGTGTGGGGGTTGGGAGTCTTATTTTTAGGAACAGGTTGGTAAGCAAAGGTTTCCTGATGTAAAAACAGTGTGAACCTATGCCTAGAACATTTTCTCTGACTAAATGATGCTAACCAGGTGTTACTTCTCAAGCAAGATATTCAGGCAACTGTTACCTGGCTCTCCTGAGGTTACTTTCAAATAGAGCTCTGATGATCACTATTGGAAGTCCCATCTACCACTGTGGGAGGGGAAACTAAATCTTCAAGTTAAAATTTAGCAGATAAGCACAAGTAAAAAGGTAGATTTGTTTATATCACTCTTCTTGCCCAACTAACACTCACATAAGAGGAAGGAGACACGACCTAAACAAAGGACTATCTGAAAAGAAAAGATATAACAGAGGAAGCTTGGCTACAGAAACCTAAACCAACACCCCAGTCAGAAGATCAGTTTTGTAAAAGATCACGTAAAACAGGCCAAGAACAAAACATTATGATTCTGCACACAGCAATTCCTGAGTTGTTTTCAGATGTTAGAGAGGCTTTCTTTTTTATTTCTTTGGTGCAGCATCATTTAAAACACAGTAAAAGTCTGACAGAGAAATAATAGTTATTTTGGCTTAGCTTATGCTGCAAGACATAATTAGAAATCTAAATATTATTTGTGTTGCATATCCCAACATAGATTTGGGCACACCATAAATTATTAAACAACTCATTTAAATGAATTTCCATTTAAATAGGATCTTAACATTTCCATTTTAAACTCATTGCTGATAACGTCTCTGCTTTTGCAGTAATAAGCTCACCCCTTTTGGATCCTTGGCAAAATAACTCCCACTGGATCCTTGAGAGATTCTTTCTGGGAAAACTCCACACTCTATAGCTTGCTCTGCTCTCAGAATAATTTCTGCAAATTCTGGATCATCTAAAAATATATTTGTATCAGCAGCATGTCCTATATGCCCTGAAAAATAAGAAAACAAGCAACCTTCAGTGTAATTTTTACTACACATTATCAACAAGATAAATACACCCTGAAAAGCCTTCCCTGCTAATGCACATTGAACAGCAGGCTGAAAAATGTGGTCCATTAAATCAGCGCAAGCTTCCCACTGATTTACCTTTTGTTTAATCAGCCCACTCCGTAGCAACTGCTTTGAGAGTAGCACTGCAAAGTGCTTATACTTTTCAGGGATTTAAAAAAAAGTTTTGGTTACAGCCTATAAGGAAAAAAATCTCTTCAATATTATATCTGTAGGAAAAAAAAAAAATAGTGCTTAAGATTTTACCTTCAAGATCAGCCAGTTCCAACCTTCCTGCCATGGGCAGGGACACCTTCCACTAGCCCAGGTTACTCGAGGCCTCATCCAACATAGCTTTGAACACCTCCAGGGAAGAGGCATGCACAGCTTCACTGAGCAACGTGTTCCTATTACCTAGCCTAAATGTACCCTTCTCAAGCTTCAATCCATCCCCTCTCATCCTGTTACTACAAGCACTTGTAAAAAGTCCCTTCTCAGCTTTCCTGTAGCCCTGTTCAAATACTGGAAAGCTGTTATAAGGCTGAGCAGCCCCAACTCTCCCAGCCTGTTCCCGCAGGGGAGATGATCCAGCCCTTTGATCATGCTTCTGGCCTCCTCTGAACCTGCTCCAGTGCTTTAATATCCCTTTTACACTGGGAGCACCAGAACCAGATGTAGTACTGCAGGTGGGATCTCATGAAAAAAGAGCAGAGGTATGTATCTCTTTTGATACAGCCCAGAGTTGCCTTCTGGACTGTGAACATATTGCTGGCTCACGTTGAGTTTTTCATGAACTGACACCCCCAAGTCCTTCTCCTCAAGACCACTCTTGAGCCACTCCTCTCCCAGCCTATGTTTGTGCTCGGGATTGCCCCAACCCAGGTGTAGGACCTTGCATTTAGCCTTGTTGAACTTCATGAGGTTCACTTGAGTCCACCTTCCAAGCCTAAGCCCCTCTGGATGGCATCCCTTCCCTCCAGCATGTCAGCTGGACCACACATCTTGGTGTCACCAGCAAACTTGCTGAGGGTAACTCAATCCCACTGTCCACATTCAACAGCACTGGTCCCAGTACTGACCCTGATATTGTCACTGGTCTCCAATTGGACATGGAGCCATTGATTGCAACTCTGAGTGTGGCCATCCAGCCAATGGTCCACCCCTCATATCCATACTTTTCCAATGTGGTGACCAGGATGCCAGGCGGAACAGTACCGAATGCTTTACACAAGCCCATGCAGATGCCATCAGTTGCTCTTCCTTTATCCACTGATGCTATAACTCCATCATGAAAGCCACCAAGTTCGTCAGGCAGGATTTGTCCTTGGTGAAGCCATGCTGGTTAGCACCATTCACCTCTTCATTTTCCGTATGCCTTAGCAAAGCCTTCAGGAGGATCTGCTTCACGATCTTGCCAGGCCCAGAGATGAGACTAACCAGCCTGTAGTTCCCAGGGTCTTCTTTTTCACCCTGTTTTAAGATGGGGGTTCTTCCCCCTTTTCCAGTCAGCAGGGACTCCACCAGACTGCCCTGACCTTTCAAATGTGATGGACAGCAGTTTGGCAATTTCATCTCACAGTTCCCTCAGGACCTGT
Source organism: Psilopogon haemacephalus (assembly GCA_013396835.1). NCBI lineage: Eukaryota > Metazoa > Chordata > Aves > Piciformes > Megalaimidae > Psilopogon > Psilopogon haemacephalus. The sequence continues at coordinate 1,760,482 of VWZI01011138.1, read as the reverse complement.
AGGGTGGATCTCATCAGGCCCCACGGACTTGTACACCTTCAAGTTCTTTACTTGGTCACTATTTTAACATGATTAAAGACAGTTCCTTTTACCAGTTCCATCTTTTTCTCTACAGTCTCCTATTCTGACCATAATTCCATTATGCAAACACTCTTTTTGATGCAATACCACCTGTTGCATGTTTGTTCCACCTGACACATGAAACAATCCTGTACCTTCAAGTGTTAGACAAACAGACAAGGTGAGGAGGAAACAAGAACAAGAGATGAGATGCTGAGATCAAGCCCCATTCCGAGATTTCCTTACATACTCTTGCAGCAGATGCCAAACAGTGCTTTGCATTCACCACCCTAATTGTCCCGGTGGTGCAAGACCCACAGCTCTAATCTCTGCTTTGAAGCATCGCTGCTATGTTTTGCTAGAAGCATTCTCAGCAACACATCTAAAGCTGTGTGGGAACAAGGCAGAACTCTTAATATTTTAACAGCCTGCTCACATGACAGGTTAGGTCTACTCTTGAGATCAGTGGATAAAGGATGAGATTTTCTCCTTATGGTTAAGCACAGCACCCTTGCAAAAGCTCTCTGTAGCTATTAAAATAAAAACCTTTAACAGCACAGAATGGTTTAGGTTGGAAGGAACCTCAAAGATCATCTAATTCCAACCCCCTGCCATAGGCAGGGACACCTCCCACTAGAGCAGGTCACTGAAGGCCTCATCCAAGCATAACCTGTTTTGTTCAAATTGATGCAGTTCCTGATTGTTTCTTTTTTTTTTTTTCCCCCCATGTGCTACCCTTGCAAAATGAACAATTTTCACCACTCTCTGGCAAGAAATTCTACACCGTAATTACAATAATAAACACTATTAATGCCAGAAGCCCACAGATTTCTGACGGCAAACTTCTCCTCGAGGTACATCTATCTACAAAGCTGCAGAGAATCAGAAGGTTTGAAAGCTTAAATTAAAAAGCCCTAAATACCGAGTAGCTTATCACCTTCCCCATATATTTAGAATGGGATAACAGTCGTGCTTATGCTGCTTTTCAACTGATAACTCTGCTCTTGCATTTCTGAGCTTTCCCAGCACGTTTCTTCCCCTCTTCAAGACTGCATTTCGAAACCTTGAAAGCAGATACGTTTTTATGAACACCTAAAATGTGACAGCAGTGACAGTACAAAGAAGTGAACAGATGACTGGGATAAAGAACAGAGTAAAGGATGAAGGAATGGGGTTTTCAAGCAAGTAGCTGATGGAACAGACAAGGCAAGCAGAAAACTCGAGAGAAGCAGCAGCCGGTCCCACCACAAAGCCAGAGGTTTCAAGGGATGTGACGGAAGCAAAACAAAGCCCAACAAAATAAAAGGCAGCGAACAAGGATAAGTTAACAGTGGAGATACTCATGAAGATGCAAATGAGTTTCTGCAGCGCTGCATGTAAAGCCTTGAAACGCTGAGCTTTCCGTAGCACTTTCCCTTCAGAGACCATAAGCCGAGCAAGGGCGAAGCACCTCTGCTCCTCGCCTTCGGACAAAGGCTCATAAGAAGCTCCCTCTGAGACAGGGACTGCTCAGAGAGGCACCAGGCATGGCTCATGAAGCGCACTTCGGTCTCTTCAGGTGCTTCTTTCGCCTCGCTGGCAGGACAGGGCAGAGGCTACCTCTGCCAGAGAAGACACCCGGGCCTCCATCCCTGGCAGAGCCAACCTACCCCAAGCCCCACACCCCCCGCAGCTCCCCTCCGCGTCCAGCCAAGTCCAGCGGGGCAGGCGGCGGCCCCGGGCCGTACCTGCAGGGGCGCGGGGCTCCTTGTCCCAGGCGGCGCACGCCCGGCGGCCGCGGCCGGTACCCGACGCCCGCAGGAGAGGCTCGTCCTCTCCATCCCCCTCGGGCCCCGAGTCCTCTGAGTCCTCCTCCCCCTCCTCTTCCTCCTCCTCGAGCCCCGGCTCCCCACACAGCCTCACAGCCCCGCCGGGGGCAGCTTTTGCTCGTTGCGGGTCCCGCCAGGGCGGCCCTATGCGAAGCACAGGCTCGTCGAAGACCAGCAGCCGCTCATCGGGGTCCTCGGCACCCAGCTCCGCCATGGGCGGCCGAGGGCTGAGCGCGGTAGGAGGCGCCTCCGGGCGAGCTCAGGCCCCTCCGCCGCAGCCCATAGCAGTGACTGCCGCGCGGCGCCGCCACCGCGGCTCTTGTCACGGCTCTGCGCATGCGCGGCACCGGCGCCCCACCCGCCGCCGCTACCTGCTTAAAGGGGCCGCGGCGCCTCCCGCCCCCCTCCGCGCTGAGCAAACAACTGCGGGTGTTGAGCGGTACTCGGCCTTGGAGTGCTGCAGGGCGTTCTGCAGGACAGCCTCCGGTCATGGGGCTAGCTCGGCAGGCTGCAGAGAAGTGACGCCTCTGAGCACGGCCGTAGTGGGGGAATGGCAGGGTTTGCTCAGCTTCCAAAAGGAAGCCCAAAAACAACAGGTGTGAGAACAACACCAATATGTTGTCATTATTTCCGTGTTCCCACAACTGTCCCTGTGTTACCGACTCTAAGAGAATACAACTAGAGGGCCAACAGACTGCCCTAGACTTTGACCTGAACGCCTTCTCCTACACTTCTATAGAAGAGTGCTCCAGTACCCTCAGTGCAGTGCCCAAGGATTTGGGTGGAATTGCGGGAGAAAGCTATTGGAGTTCTCTATAGAGCTGGGATTGTACTGGGAGCAAGTCAGCTCCTAGCTAAAATAGAAACCACATGCATTTATTAGTAATCGTTCTTACAATTACTCTTGATAAAAGGATTCATTCTACATCCTACCTGGATCATGGAAGGAGAATTAGTCTGTTTACTGACAAAGTGAAACCTTACTGAAATGCTCGACTTGTGTTTGTTTTGTCTCAGGTTACCTGTCAACCAGTGGACTTTGGAACTAAGTTCACTGTCCATTACTTACATTACATAACTATTAATTTCGGTAACGTTTGATAAAATCTGTTCACGCTTGCATGTGTTTCCATTCTTTTCTATGAAAAGTGAACATGCTCAGTCAACTCAAACTCCAGGTGAGCAGCCACTTTACGCCTAGCAATCAAGCATAGGAAGGGAACAACAATTGGATGTAACTTTCTGAACAGAGAACTAGACCAGTGTTAATTCCAGCAAAAAGATCAGGCTAAAAGGGGAGAAATCTGATGTTTTCCCCAGCTTTTAAGGAAGACTACATCTCCCTTGAGCTGCATTAGTTATGAGTTGCAGCTGTTTCAATAACATCCTCAAACAGTTCATCCATGGGTTTCTAAAACGTATGAAAGTTCTTGCTTTTGAATGAAGTAACCAAGAAATAATTCGTTAGCTATTTCTTCTGGTTTAAGGATCAGCGTACAAAAGCTAGTATATGTCTAAACACAGCTAACTTAGTTTCCATTTTCTACTGCAATCAGAGTTCTGTAACTTGCTCACAGGTCTCGATCTAAGAAGTCTTTGCATTTCCTCAATCCTCAGTAGCGCAGACTTCAAACAGTACAACCGCCCACAATTCAACAAAACACACATTGCCAGCATCGTTATTAACAGGCTGTTACTTTTAATTCTGAGTCGCTAATACTCTCAATTAGGCACTCGGAATAAAATTACTAGCAATTAAATCATGCAAATAAGTTTGATAATTTTCCTCGTGCTAACGTTTTTGTCACTCTCCCTCTAATCCATGGAGCATGCTTTGTCATCTGTTTATACTATGTACCTGAGCACGGTGTCGAAACACCGGAGCGGGACAAAAGAGACGAAAAAAGGGAAATACCTGGAAACTGAGCGCTTTTGGCTTTGGGTGAGCGCCCTCTTGTGGTACTTTAGAGAACAGGCGCAACAGCTGCTGAGAGTTTGTGAAGAGCAACACCACCACCTCACACCATAGCGATCCAGATACAGCACGTCTCGGGGGGGGGGACACGACTAAAAGGCAGGATAATTCAACTCTTAGAGCTTTTACGTTCAAAGGGACCGTGATAATTATAGTCTGAAACAAGAATTCAGACGAGTGCGTAAGAGTACTTTGTCAGACTGCCTAAAAGATCCTAATCAGGCTAATTAGACCTACAGAAGCAGGAGGGTCACTGTGTACTTTTCCTCATGTTAGCCTTCCGAGCTTGAAATTGTGAAGCAGAAGAATCAGATTAAGACTTCCTAAACAAATTCAGTTGATCGGATAGAGGCTGGTTAAACCCAAAGGTTAGGACATGTGTAACTAACACACCCCTTCAGTTTCTGTACACCGGTGATTTAAGGCAGGCAAATGGCAAACTGCCAGCTCCTGTTGCTGCCTGAGTGCAAGGGACAGGGAAGGAGAGCTGGGGGCTCCAGTGCCCTGAGGAGCCCCTGCGCTCCAGGGAAGTCAACACTTGCTGAAGATTCAAAGGATGTGATGGCTGTCCCAGAATTCCCACTGCTGTTACTGCCTTTTCCCAAATAAATCAAATTAGCTATCTCCTGGCAGCGTGTACCTCTACCTGTAACGCGGTGCTTGCACCGCCTGCACAGCCCTGCCAGGTAGACCAGGCTGAAGCTGCGCCAAGTCAGGTGATGGCTGTTTTTGGCTGCGGACAGTCACACAGCCACCTCTGCTCACGGAAAAAGGCTCTTAGCCTGATAACAACCTTACGGGGAGTTACGTGGCTCTTCTCCACAATCCAGTACGAAGATTTGAGGGAACAACTCACGAAGAGGTTCCTTACAGCCAAGAAATCTAAATTTTGGTGGGCTACTCCCTCCCCTCACGCAGGGACCCGCACAGCAGCTTCGGGCAAAGGATGTCGGACGCCCTTGCAGGTTCTGTACCATCACCAGGAAGACTAGCTCAGCCACAGAGAGAAGCCAAGCCCACTCGTTCTCAGCAAGACAGCGGACGTCGGGGCGGGTACGGCCCAGCCTCTGTGAAAGGCGGGGCCCCGGTACCACTCCGTAGCGCAGGCGCCGCGTTCCCTCCGGCGGGAAGTAGTAGGCCCGCAGGTTGGGCAGTTCCGTAGGCGGCACGGCGCGGCACGCCGCCGAAGGGGAGCGGCATCGGCACCAGGAGCCGGTGCTGCCGGGAGCGCCGCGGCACCGCCCGCCCCGCAGCCATGAACGCGGAGAACTTCGGCTGCGGCGAGCGGCTGGTGACGGCAGCCTACGTGCGCCAGGGGGCGCAGGGCCGCCGCGCGCACGAGCTGCGCCTGCGAGCCCTGCTGGAGCAGGTAACCGCCGGGGCCCTGCGGAGCGCCGAGGGCAGCGCTGAGCGCCGAGGGCAGCGCGCACCGCTCGCCGGCACGGCCCCCACCCTGCATGCTCGGCTTGGCACGGCCGGAGCGTCCCCCCAGCCCCGTGGTCGCGCAGGCCTGCCGGGCCCCGCGGACACCTGCCCCTGCAACTTCCCCGGTGGGGTCAGGGTCCTCGGTAACACCAGCGCCTGTAGGCAGGGGCAAGGTCCGGGAGAGGAGGCTCGGGAGGGCTCCGTACGCTTTGTCGTAGTGGCAGAGACCTTACGAAGCTCCAGAAAGAAAGGTGGCTTGTGGGAGGGGGAAAAAAAAAAAATCACTACTTTGGGCTATGCGTTTGCCGGGAAAGACAAGAGAAAAAAAAAGGTAAAGGAGTTTTTAAACGCAGCAAGATGCTAACGTGTTGTTACAGAAGGTAAAAACATGAGTTTGTAAGGTGCCTAACCAATGTATTCCCCTGTCTCCAATGTAAAGAGAGAATTCTCGGTGAATTCTCAAATGTTTTAGTTTTTCAAGTCCCTTAATCGCGTAATCCATTGTTCCGAACTTAACTTTGAATTCACGCTTCAGGAATTACCTAGTTCCTCGCAATTGTTTTACTGTTCTTGGGGCAAACGAACAAAAGCCTCTGAAAGGCTGAGCTGCTGTAGTGATGCTTGGTGGGCTTGTGGAGCCCTTGCACCTGAGGATCTCATCAGCTCGCAAGGATGAGTGCAGTTCTTAACACAGTGAAGGCTCAGGAGCATGTCTCTGGCTGCAGGTTTTGACCTGTTTATATTCTGTAAGTGATTTCCTTATCTGTTGAAAAATAGCTAGAAAGGAAAATGCAACTAAGGTGCTATGTTGCAAGTGAAGCTGTATTTCCCTTCAGCTCATAACTTTTTTTTTAGGGGGTCTGTAATACCCAGTGGTCACCCTTTTATCTATTTTTTTGCTCTGTTGAATTCCCATAGTAGATTGTTTGATGTATTCTGTAGTGTTCTAGGGAGTAATTAACGTGTATGTGCTGCAGGGGTTTTGGTTGTCCCTAATATGCCTCTGGTGAGACCATGCCTGTGTCCGGCTCTCAGGCTCTCAACACAAGAAGGACATGAATCTGATGGTCCAGAGGAGTGCCACAAAGATGATCAGAGGGCTGAAGCAGCTCTGGTGAAGACAGGGTTAGAGAGTTGAGGTTGTTCAGCCTGGAGAAGGCTGCAGGGAGGTGTTACAGCAGCATTTCAATACCCGAAGGGGGCTACAAGGAAGCTGAGGACGGGCTTACACAAAGGCTTATAACACCAGGACGAGGGACAACGGTTTTAAACTAAAGAAGGGTGGGTTTAGGTTTGTTGGTGGAACCCTGTCCCGGGTTGCCCAAGGAGGTGATGGAGGCTGCGTCCCTGGAAACATTCAAGCTCATACTTGATTGGCCTCTGAGCAGCCTGAGCCTGTCGCGGATGTCCCTTGTTAGTGCTGGGACGTTGGACTGGATGACCTCTAGAGGTCCCTTCCAACACAGTGCATTCTTTGATCCCTATGATTAAGGAACACTTGAAAGTAAAAAAATATCCTGGCTATCTTAATATCAAGATATGCTGATATAATTGCACTTAATACATCGGTAAATCACTCCAAATACAGGATTGTAGCATTTTGTAATGTCTGATGGCATAATGAAGCACAAACTCCTGTTTGGTGTGAGAAAGAAGGGCTGCAGCAATTTAACAAGTGGCATCGGGTTTTTTTTTTTTAATTATTTTTAATTCTTGTATTTACTTTTATATTATTCTTCTTATTATTAAGGGGAAATGCCCAGAAGATGGTTGGGATGAAAGCACCATCGAGCTCTTTCTTCATGAACTTGCTATTATGGATAGCAATAACTTTCTGGGCAACTGTGGTGTGGGTGAGAGGGAAGGAAGATGTGCATCAGGACTCGTTGCCCGAAGGCATTACAGGTACAAATTATTGGCAGTTTGAATTACTCAGCTTTATTAATCCTGCTTTCAAATGGCATGTTTTATTCTTGTCTGAGACCTTGGTAGCATTTGAGGAAAACAATGGAATGCTATGCTGAATTGATACAAGTTTCTGTATCGAATTTTCATTACCAGCTCATTAGAAGGTCTTAAATGAAACAAAAAATCTTTTCTCAGGGTCGTGTCCTATATACTGAGCTGGTGGAGGCTTAAGATGTTGAGTTGGTTGCATGCAGGGGAAGCAGAGATCTTAGTGTTTTAAACTAACCTGTGCATGTCTTTCCTTTTTAAAAATATTACACAGCTTTTCTTCTGTATGTTATTGAAAACTCCTGCCTATTGTAGCTGTAAAAGTATCAAACTTTCCCAGTGAGCAGCTGTTTCTATTTTGTTATTTTCATTGATATCTTTATAATGCGATTAGTTGATGTGCAGGTGAAAGCCCACTCCACCTTTAATAGATTTAATAAGGAGATGTATAAAGACATGAAGAGCCTTTAATAACTTGCCAGCCCTTTTGACATTTGATGGGTATGTTGGATGCTATAATTCTAGAGGCTCTGCTTTGAACTTTTTGTTAATATACTCTTCTTAGCATAAAGTCCTGTGCTCAGGACCTTGCTGCGATGTTTTATCTAACAGGAATGAAGTGAAATTTCCTACTATGTTTCTCCTTGAAAGGTAAACACAAAAGAGTGTAAGAAAACAGAAATATACTAAACTTTACCATAGAGGAGTTGAATAGCTTAGATTTAATGGTTTTCATAAGCCAAACATGGAAAAAGTAATGAATAAGGGCAGGTATACATCAGTTCGTTTTCTGTAGTCTAGGATATGTGTGGAGAGGGAGGTAGAGGGTCACACTGGGGCAAGTATTCAAGGGATTATTGATTTCTGACAGTGCTGGAAAAAGCATGCCCAGATTCTGGCCAGACTAAGCCTGGGCTGGCATTTGGCTGCTGTTGGTCTGATGCAGCTCAGTCACCTGGCATCTTGCTTTCACCTGTGAGCATCATCAGTAGCAAGGGAGGGTGCAGAAGCATCATCCACTGAGTTCCGCAGTGCATTTTACAGGTAACTTCAGGAGTGATGGAGGTAGCAGGAGATGGTTCTCAAGCTGCCTTTAATTTCAGCTTAATAAATTCTAAGGGCCAGTGTTAGGGAAGATTGCTCCTTAGGAAGGAGTATGTACATGCAGAAAAGAAAAAGTAGTAAGTATGAGAAAGCTATTAAGAAGGTAGCAACAGGAGCAAGAGAGGAGAGTATTTTTGATGGACTGAGGATTATGTGCAAGTTTCATTTAGTTGCCAAGCTGTTGTTGATCTCAGCCTATAGCTTGAAACAGGGAAAACAATTTAAGCTGTAAAACTATGCTCCAAGAAGTTCTGAATTCCATGCACTCATCAGACTGCATTTTACTCTGTTGCCAACACAGAACTGTCAAAACAGAATTAAGGCCATAAATAGATGGGCATTGTTACTGGCTTACTTGAGCAGCTGCTGCATTTCAGCTGTGGGTGAAGTTCGTTCTGTGAGCTTAGATTTTAGAAACTATAACAGGATCCTTTGCTCTTGAAAGGTGATGAATAATATCCAACATTTGTAACAAACTCAGTTTATAAACATAATTTATAAGCAGAATGCAGAGAGAGAGAGAGAGAGAGATGGTGTTGTGTAGTGCATAATACTGATTAGCAGACAAGGCAGATGAAGTGAAGATGCAGAAAAAGATGGGTAAAGTGATACATTCACTGTCTTTCAGGATGTTTTGTCACAGTATAGATTATTCCTCTGCCCTGTGGAGGTGAAGTGTTTGTCAGGGGAGGGTCTGTATATAATACTATGGCTCTGGGATGCTACTCTGTAGGCAGCTGGCTTTTGTTTGCCTTGGAGCTGTGTCTGAGCATGTCAGCATTTATAATGCTAATTCATCAGACATCAGGAAGTGCTGAGCTGTGCTTTAAAGGAAACCTGCCGTGTGCTAAAGGTGTTGCTACTATGGGTCCTCTCAAAGTTTTTACTTGCATGTTGAAACATTGCTATCTACTCTTTTTTGGGGAAAAAAAAAAAAAGAGCTAAAAATAACAGTTTGATGTGAATAGCTGGAGTTTGCTATGGAACTCCTTATGATAACTAATGATCACAGAAACATCCCGGTTGGAAAAGATTCTCAGGATCACCAAGTCCAGCCTATAACCCTACTCTACAAGATTCACCTTAAAACCATATCCCTAAGCACCACGTCCAGACAACTCTCTAAATGCATCTAGGGCTGGATACAGTATTTTTCACAATGCTTTCTTAAACTTAATTCTCTTCAGCCAGCCAGCTTTGGGATGTGAAAACAAAAAAAAAGCTGATGCATGTTTTCAGCCTTTTATTTTTGTTTGTTTAGGCTGATCCATGGAATTGGAAGGTCTGGTGATATTTCTGCAGTCCAGCCGAAAGCAGCAGGGTCGAGCCTTTTGAACAAACTTACCAATTCAGTTGTTCTGGATGTTATAAAGCTGGCTGGTAGGTATGACTCTAAAAATACCTCCTGTCATGGCTCCTTCATGTTCTGACTTTCTTTTTGTGTGCAGGTGTCCGAACAGTGGCCAATTGCTTTGTGGTTCCTATGGCAACTGGCATGAGTCTGACTCTCTGTTTTTTAACGCTGCGGCACAAGAGACCAAAGGCAAAATACATTATTTGGCCACGTATAGACCAGAAGTCCTGCTTCAAATCAATGATAACTGCAGGTAAGAAGCAGCTGACTGGCTACTCTTGGTGTTCTTCTAACTTCACCTAGTAGTGTGCTCAGTTCATATGCTTACAGTAAGATCCAGAGAAGACCAAATGTGTGGTGGTTCAAGTGGAGTAGAATAGAACAAGCCAGGTTTATTTGTACACTCCTGATTCCTAGTGTGCAATCACACATAGGGATTGGCTTCTTAGTGCCTTGTGAAGTGCAGGTGTTTGCTGAGCTACAGAGGTGTGTAAAGTAGTCAGTAGAGGACACAGTACTAAGGAAGTTACAGTTCACTGCCAGTTGCCTAATTTGCTGCCTGGACCATTACATAAACCCAAGGGTCATGATTCAAGTCTCCCACTTAGGTTTATGTAAAAAGCATATGTGTCCTAGGAATTGTGGTCTGGTGACAAGCTGTCTGATTTCCACATTCTTTCCTTTTAAAACATGGGAAGTGTTAGGTGCTCTGTTTGGTTTTTATTGTGCAGTGTCACTCAGCTCACTCAGGAAATTAGGTTGTTGCCTTCCTTTGTTCAAACTGAATGTCTTTCAAGTGGAATTCCTTGTTTACCAGACTGTAAGTAAGCAAGAGGTAAAAGTCTATCCCTCCTCTGAAGCTTTCCCCTCTTGAAGGCAGATGTATGGGATCAAGGAGAGGGCAAGTAAGGGAGAGCATAATTTTCCAGCTCGGTGCACATACCTGCAGGTGGTGGCATAGATTCTGGTCCTAGTTCCTAGGACACTATTTTTTTGCACAAAAGCCTCATTAGATATAAATGACTAAACACTTGGAAGCAAGGACTGGATTCTGGCCAGGTGAGAGGCAGAAGTGTTTAAAATGAATCAGGTCAGAACAAATAGAACATGTATATAAGAGAGGTGGGAGTATTTTTGGAATGTTCTGCTCAGTTTAGACCATCAAGCCAAGGAAATTGCCTGTACAATGGAGGAGGCTATGGGGAAATATAATTAATTTGTTATTTTTTTTAATAGTTGAGATAATTATTTTAATTAATTATTTGATAGCTATCAGCTGAAAATAGGAGAGAAGAAGGTATCAGATTATCTGTTAAATGCAGTCTCTGTCTTCTGGATCACTAACTGAAAACCAGAGTAAGGCTAAGAGTGTCTAATCATTTCAAGCTCTTCTCAGGTGTTTGAGCCTTAAATTTCCATGTTGAGGCATGGTGTTGAGTCATGAAGGAAAAACTCCCATAGCTGCTGCCATGTTACACTGTTTTGGAAGTCAGTGTTTCCCTTTACCCCTCTTTTGCTTTCGTTCAGTAAAGTGAGCATCTTCTTTGTTTTTAAGAAAGTCACTTCAGCTGGCATGGTACTGCTGCCATGCCACACTTGTTTGAGGAAGGGAATGTATGGTTACCAGTGTTTTATTCTGTAAACAAACACTTGCTGATTTATTTATTATTTATAAGCTACAAAGTTGAGCAACTACTATTGACAGAATAGTTGGAAGTGACATACAACAATCATCTAGTCCAACTGCCTCACCACTTCAGAGCTGACCAAAAGTTAAAGCATCTTATTAAGAGCATTGTCCAAGTGCCTCTTTAAACACTGACAGGCTTGGGGAGCTGACCACCTCTCTGGGAAGTCTGTTCTGGTGTTTGACCACTCTGTCAGGAAGGAAATGCTTCCTAAATCCCAACCTGGACCTCCTCTGGTACAGCTTTGAACCATTCCTATGTGTCTGGTCACTGGATATCTGACAGAAGAGACCATCACCTCCCTCTTCTTCACCTCCTCAGGAAGCTGTAGAGAGCAATGAGGTCACTTCTCAGCCTCCTTTTCTCCAAACTAGACAAGCTCCAGAGTCCTCAGCCACTCATCATAGGACACTTCCTTCCAGCTCTTTCGCTAACTTTGTCTGCCTCCTCTGGATGCATTTGAGCACCTTCACATCCTTCTTAAATACACATTCAGGTCTTGCTCTCTTTTCTTTTTTTTTTTGGTCAGGTTTTGAGCCTGTGGTAATAGAAAATGTGTTAGAAGGTGATGAGCTGCGAACAGATGTCGGAGCAGTGGAGGCTAAAATCAAGGCTCTTGGTGCTGAAAATATTCTTTGTGTGCATTCTACAACATCTTGCTTTGCTCCAAGGGTACCTGATAGGTGAGTAGTTGTGTTGTTAGTGGGGAAAAAAAAAAACAAACAAACAAAATAAACCAAACCAATGAAACCCCCTTGCATTATTTTGAATATCCTTCTTCCTACAATTGCTGCCAATGATTAGTAAAGAGACTTTAATCACATTGCTCAAGGAGAGTGGCAAGTTGAAACAGTGTTCCACTTGCAGAAAGTTGTGTTAAAAAGGTGAGTGTAATGCAGGTTTTCATCCCACTGCATAACTGAGGTTAATGATGAGCTCTTGTGGAATGTCATTTTGGCAACAGTTTTCTTATCATTTCATGGAAGTGGTAAAAGTAGGCTTGCAGGGAAACATAGCCTAGGAAATGTAGTTCCATAGCAAATGTCACGTCTCAGTATCACTGCTGCTTTTTCTAGTCTTTTCTTCTAGACAGTAAATTTCCCAGGCCAGAAGGCTACAACCAAATTTAAAATCTTTACTTGAATTACACTTTCAGTATTCCAGTGATGTTTATAGAGCTAATGAAGATACTCTGCTGTTAAGAAACTCATGAGACCATCTAGGGCAGATGTGCTGTATAACATAGAATGGTTTAGGTTGGAAGGGACCTCAAAGATCATCTAGTCCCAACCCCCTTCCATAGGCAGGGACACCTCCCACTAGAAGGGTTGCTCAGGGACTCATCCAGCTTGGTCCTGAACACCTCCATGGAGGTTGTGGAGCACAGAATGTGATCAAAGATCACATTGCTTCTGCACTCCACAAGCTCCCTGGGCAACCTGTTCCACCCTCACTGGAAAGAACTTCCTCCTAATACCCAGTTTCAATTTCTCTTCTTCCAATTTAAATCCATTACTCCTCGTCCTGTCATTACAAGACCTTGTAAATAGTCTGTCCGCAGCCCTCCTGTAGGCCCCCTTCGGATACTGGAAGGTTACTCCAAGGGTTATGGATTAGAAGTAGACTATCTGAGACATTATTGCAATGTGTGGCTTGGTTATGAAGTAGCTTGAAAAAATTCCTCCTTCTGCAAATGTTTGATTGGAATGGAAGTGGCTAAAGTGCTCAGTGTATTGAGTCACTTGTCCAAAACGAGCACCCTTGTTACTCACAGAGCCTTTATTTGCTTACAGAAAGTGTCAAGAAGCAAAGTACAGGTTTTGGAATGTGAACAGGTATATTTTTTTTTTTAAGGGCTTGTGTGTAGTGCGCTGAAGTGTGAGGTGTTAGTAAGACGACTTTGTTTTTGCATGGATTTAAATGTAGTGGCTCATTTGTTCTACTCGAATTTTTAATTTATCACAACCTTAAAAAACCCTGAGGTCTAAAGCTCTTCTGCAGCTCAGGTTTTGGGTTTTTTTTTTTTTTTGTTAATTACTGTGCTGTCTGGCAAATTTTAGTTGACTATTTCCAAGTGCAGGAAAGAAACATTATTGACTCTGAAACACAGCAAGTAAAGATATGTTTCATTCTGTTTTCCTACCCCTGGAAAAAAAAAAAACCCCACAGCCAACCCAGTATTTATCATAGGTTAACCCAGTTGCTAGAGGGACGTTAAAATGGTATAATTCTGTCAGAATACCATGAACGTGGCTTGGAGTTGACTTGCAGATTTATTGGCTGACTTAAATCACAGCTATCAAAATTGAATAGTCTATTTTATAGCTCGGGTAAATGAATCTTTTTCCTTATCTGCCTCCTCTTTTTGACATGCAATTGTTTTGTCCTCCGCAACCAAGAGATGAATTATTAGGTAGTGGCACCGTGTTATGATATACTACAGATATAGGAGGGTTTGAAAGCACTTTCTATTTAAAGGATACTGTCAACTATCGAAGGCCGTAACATTCATCTTCCTGCAGGAAGGAAAATCCCATCCAGCATTTCTGGAGGGTTCCATTTTAAATGTCTGCTTCTTAAAAACTTTGCTTTTGCAAGGCTTCGTTTAGTCGCGGTGGTGGCGATTTCGAATTTTAAGTGTCTTAAGGAAGTGTTCAGAGGTCAGGTAAGGGTTTTCTGCCTGCGTTCTGGTAGCTGCCCTTTCAAGTGTCATTTAACTCCGAGGCAGTAATTTCACTGGTGTACAAACCTCCTTCCTCAGGGAGGCATCTGTTCTTAGTGTTTTACCTCCTGTTGCTGGGAGTTGTCTCTGAAAAAAAACCCGAAACAAAACTACTGTATTTAAAACAGCTAAAGGAAGCAGAGTGTCTTTTTGAGTTTGTGTGCTTAGCAGAAGTCTGTATCTTTTTGCTAGACACAGAAGAAAGAGCAAAGCTTCCTTCTTAGGAACTTTTGCAGGCAGGAGAGAAAGAAAGAATAAGCGGAAAATATTTCTTCTAAGTCCCATTGGTGACGTTTATGAGCTCAGGTGGTAGCAAACCTTACCTGAATGCTTTTATTTTTCCAATGTAGCAAACCTTACCTGAATGCTTTTATTTTTCAATGTGGCAAACCTTACCTGAATGCTTTTGTTTTTCCAACGTAGCAAACCTTACCTGAGTGCTTTATTTTTCCCATGTAGCAAAACTTACCTGAATGCTTTTATTTTTCCAACGTAGCAAACCCTACCTGAGTGCTTTATTTTTCCAACGTGGCAAAGCTTACCTGAGTGCTTTTATTTTTCCAACGTGGCAAAGCTTACCTGAGTGCTTTATTTTTCCCATGTAGCAAAACTTACCTGAATGCTTTTATTTTTCCAGTGCTACTAAGCAGCACTTTTACTGGTTCATTTTAAGCCCTGGAAGCAGGCAAGTGCTGTGCATAATTACATACTCTTTTCAAACTGTGGCACTCTCATCCTGTGTTGTAATATGGACCTCATTGTTCAGTAGAATATTCTTAGGAAAAGTAAAGATACTTTTCCGTTTTCAGTACTTAGAATCATAGAATCAGTCAGGGTTGGAAGGGACCACAAGGATCATCCATGCCCATGGGCAGGGACACCCTGCCCTAGATCAGACTGGACAGAGCCTCATCCAGCCTTGCCTTAAACACCTCCAGGGAAGTCTCCCCAACCACCACCCCAGGCAACCTGTTCCAGAGCCTCACCACTCTCATGGTGGAGAACTTGCAGAAGCTTGCTTATTGCTGCTTTAAGTCTTGGTGCCCTAGAGATAAAAAAACAAAAAACAACAAAAAAAAAAAACATTTGCAGCAGTACACCTCCTATTATTTCCAGCTTGCTGGAAAATCTTTACCTGTACTAACTGTTTGCCTTTGAGTCTCTGTGGAAGGTGAGGAATGAGCCTGATTAAGATCAGCAGATCGGAAGGCAAAAACTTTGCCCTGTGTAGTTGTTCTGTTTCCCGAAGTATTCTGTTAACGTTAACATATCCTCAGGATTGAGGATGTTGATAAATGTGAGGAATTATTGGGCATGCAGCTCCTGCTGAGTATCCTGAGTATGGGAGATCAATACCTCCATTATACTTACTGGTGTTTCCTAATCATTGAATAGCTGTGATTTCTTCAGGGGTGATACAGAGATGATGATGTCTTCCTAAGGACTGAGGTTCGGGGAGGGGAGGGAAAAAAAAAATGTAATCCGAGGCTGGCAGCTGA
The DNA here is from genome assembly GCA_013396835.1 of Psilopogon haemacephalus. Taxonomy (NCBI): domain Eukaryota; kingdom Metazoa; phylum Chordata; class Aves; order Piciformes; family Megalaimidae; genus Psilopogon; species Psilopogon haemacephalus. The sequence goes on along the minus strand of VWZI01011138.1, from coordinate 1,744,891 downwards.
ATTCTTTGTGTTGCAAAATGACACTGGGCAATGGAATAGAAGTAGAATGCAAAGGAATGTCACCTCTTGGAAAATGTTTTCATACTCTGTCAAGTTTTATATGAACGTCAGTAAATTACAGCGAGAGACTGCACGAAAGGAGATAGAGTAAAAAAAAAAAAATAGCATTGGAGGCTTAGAGTTTCCTGATTTATTTGAAAGAAAAAGAATATNTTTTTCAAATACATTTTATTTTTTAAAAAATACATTCACAATTCTGGGGAGAATCAAGAGGGGATTTTTTGTTGTTTTGTTTGGGGTTTTTTTGTTGTTTTGTTTGGGTTTTTTTGTTTTGTTTTGTTTTGAATGTTTGGAATATTTGCAGTGCTTCCAAAATGGGTGCTAAGTACATGCATGCTTAAAATGCTAAAGGCCCCTTACCCAAAATGACCTGTGTAGTCACCTAAATCCCAGTTGGACTGGGAAATCAGTCCAAGCTGAGCTCACTGGGATTTCCAAAGGCAAGATAAAGGCTGTTTTTATTTCTGAGTAAAGAGCTGAACCCAGTTTTAATTTGTCATTCTCCACATTCAGGCTTTTTAGGGCTCTCAGTTCCTTTGAAGGATGTATTTGCTGTTAATCAGTTTATCTGAAATAAACTGATTATCTCTTTATCTGGAATGAAGGTTTCAGCCAAAGGGTTGAAATATTAGTTCCTTAAGATAAACAGAAGCACATCTTAAAAAAAAAAAAGCTTCCTGTTAGATGATGCTTTTGATTCCCAAGATGTGTCTTGAAATTTCCATTTTTTCCAGGGCTGAATATTAGTAGAAAAGGTAAGAATCCTAGAATCAGTCAGGGTTGGAAGGGACCACAAGGATCGGCCAGTTCCAAGCCCCCTGCCGTGCCCAGGGACACCCTACCCTAGAGCAGGCTGCCCACAGCCTCTGCCAGCCTGGCCAAAAACACCTCCAGGGATCTGGCCCCAAACACCTCCCTGGGCAACCCATTCCAGGCTCTCACCACTCTCGTGATGAAGAACTTCCTCCTCACATCCAGTCTGAATCTCCCCACCTCCAGCTTTGCTCCATTCCCCCTAGTCCTGTCACTCCCTGATAGCCTAAAAAGTCCCTCCCCAGCTTTTTTGTAGCCCACTTCAGCTACTGGAAGGCCACAGTAAAGTCACCTGGGAGCCTCCTCTTCTCCAATGAAACAGAGAATAGCTAAAGCTCTCTTAGTTGTCATTAAAGTAGTATTTTTTTTAAATGCCTCTATCTGCAGCAGAATGAGTTGGGATCTTTTTGCTGGTTTCCAGACAAAACTTCCAGCAAGGCATGAAAAATTTCAGCCCGGGTCAACAGTTTGCAATAGTTGTAAAAGCTAACAAGAATTTTCTTCTTAATCTTTATAGCTTAAAGTGACAAGAGCTGTCTTGAGGTACTCAACAACCAAAAAAAAGAAAAAAATTAGTTTCTTTTCTCACTCTGACCTCCTTTCAGCCTTTAAATGCTCTGACTTGTAATGTGAGTTAGTTATCACTGCTTCTCTCAATTGCAATTTTGTGCTCACAGGCTGGAAGAACTGGCTGTGATTTGTGCTAATTATGACATTCCCCATATTGTCAACAATGCCTATGGAGTTCAGTCTTCCAAATGCATGCATCTTATCCAGCAGGTAGGAGCTGTGCATTTCCAATAATAATTCTTTTTTTAAGAAGTATAAGCAAATCCCTGATAATAGGCACTGCTTTTATCAGGTGTTTCACAGCCTTGAGACTAATCCCACGTGTGTCAGACATTTGAACAGTTTCCTGACAAAGCAGGGCAGAGGAAGATAGAACTTCAAAATGCCATTTGTTGTTTCTATTATGTGCTTTTCGTGTAATAACCCCCAGTACATTTCAGTTTTGTTTATGTTCAAATGTCTTTCTTAATGGGGGGGG
>VWZI01011138.1:1724300-1742912 GCA_013396835.1 Psilopogon haemacephalus | reverse complement strand
AAAAGTGTCCTTTAAAAAACTGGCTAAAAATATTTCCTAAACTTAAGGATAAAAAAAAAAAAAAAAGGAAGGATCATACTTGAACAGAGATTAAGCCCTCAACAGAATGTGAGTTAGAGATTTTCAATTGAAAAGCACAGGATTCTACAGCAGCACTTGATAGATGTTGTCACTGTTCAAATATTATTGGCACAGAGGAGAGCTGATGGAACTGTGTTAAGTTCAGTGTTCTGTTCAACAGAGTTTAATTTCTGTTGCTGTTCAGTTTGGAGAGGAGGTTGCTTAATATCTGAGATCAGCCATGGAATTCAGAACTCTTTGCAGGTTTGCTTGCTGCAGTGGACGTGAGCTGTTTCTTCAGTGTTTGTCTTTTCTCTCTGTTGCCCGCATCATAGAATCATAGAATGTTAGAATGGTTTAGGTTGGAAGAGACCTCAAACATCATCCAGTTCCAACCCCCCTGTGCCATAGGCAGGGACACCTCCCACTAGATCAGGTCGCTCAAGACCTCATCCAGCCTGGCCTTGAACACATCCAGGGAGGGAGCAGCCACAACCTCCCTGGGCAACCTGTTCCAGTGCCTCACCACTCTCACTGTGAAGAACTTCCTCCTAACATCTCGTTCAAATCTCCCCTCTGCCAATTTGAACCCATTCCCCCTCGTCCTGTCATTACAAGACCTTGTGAACAGTCCCTCCCCAGCCCTCCTGTAGCCCCTTTCAGATACTGGTAGGCTGCTATAAGGTCTCCCCAAAGCCTTCTCTTCTCCAGGCTGAAAAGCCTCAACTCTTTCAGCCTGTCCTCATAGCAGAGGTGCTGCAGCCCTCTGAGCATCTTTGTGGCCCTCCTCTGCACTCTCTCCAACAGTTCCATGTCCTTCCTATGCTGGGGGCTCCAAAACTGCACACAGTATCAAAAGAACAGGAGGGTTAACACTACTGTGAATTTAAAATAAACTGGTGGTTTGGTGTTTTTTTTTTTGTTTTCTTTTTTTAATGAAGAATACATGTTATTCACTGGCACAGTTTGCTATATAGTCACAAGAGTCAATTTGCTATATAGTTACAACAGGAACATCACCTCGGCGTTCTGAAGTCTTGAGGGAGTGGAGGAATTTGACAAAGCTTGAATTGTAATCGTGTGACCATTATGGTTGGGAAGATCAAGTCCAACCATCATCTAAATTCTGCCAAGTCTGATGCTAAACCATGTCCCTCAGCACCACATCTCCACATCATTTAAACACCTGCACCCCGGGGAGCCTGTTCCAGTGTCTGAGAGTCCTTTCAGTCAAGAAGTTTTTTCTAATACCCATCCAGAGGAGGTCCACGAAGATGCTCAGAGGGCTGGAGCAGCTCTTCTATGAGGACAGGCTATGAGAGTTGGGGTTTTTCAGCCTGGAGAAGTGAAGGCTTCCAGGAGCCCTTATAGTTGCCTTCCAATATCTGACAGGGGCATACAGGAAGGCTGTGGGGGGAACTATTGACAAGGTCTGGTAATGACAGGATGAGGGGTAATGGGTTTAAACTGGCAGAGGGGAGATTTGAATGGGATGTTAGAAGGAAGTTCTTCCCAGTGAGACACTGACACAGGTTGCCCAGGGAGGTTGTGGCTGCTCCCTCCTTGGAGGTGTTCAGGGCCAGGTTGGATGAGTCCTTGAGTGACCTGTTCCAGTGGGAGGTGTCCCTGCCTATGGCACAGGGGGGTTGGAACTGGATGAGTTTTGAGGACCCTTCCAACCTAAACCATTCTATGATCTTAAATTCCTCTAGCGCAACTTGAGGCCACTTCCTCTTGTCCTGTCACTTACTGCTCCTGAGAAGAGACTGATTCCAGCCTCCTTTCAGGGAGTAGTAGGCAGCCAGAAGGTCTCACCACAGCCTCCTTTTGCTGCAGAAAAGGAGGTTATGTGATCTCCTTTGAAGGGCTGAAGAGATGTGTGAAACAGAAGATGGCAAATGCTTTGTTTGGAGTGGACTTGGCTACACATTTGTTGTATTTAACTTGTTTAATGAAGCCTTAGCATGTGGAATTCCTGAGCTCTACTGCACAAAATACATCTAACGATGATCTTTACAGGCTAGCAAAAATAGAACTGTTACTGTGCTGCTTTCTGTGTTGTTTCTTGGCTCGTTGACAGGTTGGGGATTTTTTGTTTGTTTGTTTGTTCTTTGTTTATGCAAATGTAAACATTTGAGCTCTGGTTTGTTTATTTACCAAAAAGAAAAATACTTCTATGATAGCAAATGTGCTGTCTGTGAGGAAGCAGTCATTAATGAATGCTTAGGAATATGTACATGGCTGAGCACAGTGTGAACAGAGCTTGAAAGAGTATCCCAGGAAAAGAGCTTCTGAGCCCATTTCATTCCTCATGCTTTTGCCATGGTGGTCTCCTGTCAATTAAATCAAATGACAGCTGCTGGCCTTCATCTTCCTATCAAAAAGCTGACAAACTTGGAGTGCCTCTCCCTGTCTCTTGTGCACTAAGGTATGAAAACATACAAATAGCAACTGTGAGCTAATTGGAGCTGCTTTTTTGGTTTTTTGGTTTTTTTCCCCCAGTCTTTTTGCCATAGTTATTAGTGTTTCATTTTGAGTACTTTAGAATCATAGAATCAGTCAGGGTTGGAAGGGACCACAAGGATCAGCCAGTCCCAACCCCCCTGCCATGCCCAGGGACACCCTACCCTAGAGCAGGCTGCCCACAGCCTCTGCCAGCCTGGCCAAAAACACCTCCAGGGATCTGGCCACAAACACCTCCCTGCAGGGGCAACCCATTCCAGCCTCTCACCACTCTCATGCTCAGCAACTTCCTCCTCACACCCAAACTGAATCTTTGCACCTCCAGCTTTGCTCCATTCCCCCTAGTCCTCTCTCTACCTGATAGCCTAAAAAGTCTCTCCTCAGCTTTTTTTTGTAGCCCACTTCAGCTACTGGAAGGCCACAATAAAGTCACCTTGGAGCCTCCTCTTCTCCAGCAGGCACAGCCCCAACTCTTTCAGTCTGTCCTCATAGGAGAGGTGCTCCAGCCCTCTGAGCATCCTCATGGCCTTTAATATGTATGGATTTGAAAAAATACTTTAATATGTATATTCTTTTACATACTTCCCAGCTTCTCTCGTGCTGTTCACTTTTTCTTTGTGCAGTTCACTGTAGCAAATTGCTCAAACTGAAGGTGTGCTGCTGAGTCTACGTTTTCCACTTCAAAAACATCCAAGGGGCTAGATGTAAGGATGTTTTGTTTTCTGTGAAGTGGGGAAATCTGCTTTAGGAAGTTACCTGGGTCTTGATTTTGCAAGCAGCCTTATGAGTTTCTCTTGTGCTGTTTGCTTTTTCTTTGTGCAGTTCACAGTAGCACATTGCTCAAACTGAAGGTGTGCTGCTGAGACTACGTTTTCCACTTCAAGAACATCCAAGGGGCTAGATGTAAGGATGTTTTGTTTTCTGTGGAGTGAGGAAATCTGCTTTAGGAAGTTACCTGGGTCTTGATTTTTGCAAGCAGCCTTATAAGAAGTGCTGTTACGTCTCACTTGTTTTAATTCCCCGTGTATCAAATAAATTTCCCCGTGTATCAAATAAATAAATAAATAAAATCTTTGCTGCTAATTCCTTAACTCACAGCCACTTGCTGTGAAATGTTAACTGCCTGGTTCCCATTAAATTCTGAGGGGTTTCTTTTTTTGCTTGTTGTTGAAAATAAGCTACATTGAGGCTCGCGGGAACTGAAAATCAATATTTTAAATGACAGCAGAATGGGAAATTGTAAAGTACTGTGTAAGCAGACAATGGTAATAACAGTGAGCAGTGCTAAGAAAAGGTGGGATTATGATTTTTAATTTTTCATCCCAAATAACATTATCAGAGTTTCTGGAACTGTATTTATTTCTGTTTCATTGCCGTGCAATTAGGATGCTATTGTGCATTTTCTTTTTCCTGATGTATGCTGCGGCTTACAGGGGGTTTTTGTGTGTGTTTTCGTTTTTTCTTTGCTACAGGGTGCTCGAGTGGGCAGAATAGATGCCTTTGTTCAGAGCTTGGATAAAAATTTCATGGTTCCAGTAGGTGGTGCTATCATTGCTGGCTTCAACGAGTCCTTCATTCAGGAGATCAGCAAAATGTATCCAGGTAAATAGTTCATGGACTGATTCCTTTCCGTACGAAATAGCCATAGAAAACTTGATTATCAGCTTTCTTTCACATCGAATTTATTGCCCCCCCCACACACAATTTAATCTGTATATTGTGGTGGTTTTTCTTTTTCTTTCAGGAAGAGCATCTGCGTCGCCTTCCTTAGATGTCCTCATTACGCTTCTGTCCCTCGGTGCCAGTGGGTACAAAGAGTTACTGAAAGAAAGAAAGGTAAGCTCTTTGGCAAGTGGCAATTTCTTCAAGTCAGCTGTTAGCAAAGTCTTGTTCAAACCTGCTTTCTGTAGTAAATCCTGTTTCTGTCTAAAAATCCACTGAGCTCACAGCTCTGCACCTGGAGAGGCAATGTGATGGAATTGCTGCTTGCCTGAAGTGCTCATGAGTGTCCAAGTTCAGGGCCATGAGCTACCCAAGACCTGAGCACAGAAATGATTTTTCTGGTTGCTAATCTGAGCCCCTGCCCTATCTTGTGCAATATTTGTATTTGTTGTTCTAAAGTGTGCCTAAGACAGCAGAGTTTTGCCCATAACAGCTTAATCTGAGGAGCAGTCTGCTCTGTTACCTGGTCGTGCTGCCTCCAGGACTAAAGTATGAGCTTGGATGCTCAGAACTAACCCAGGAGTGTCTCTTCTTCCTCATTTGGCCTTATTCTGCCTTTGTGCTTGGGTAGTGTTCAATTAAATGCTCAATGTGCCATGTTCTCTGGAGAATCACAGCTTCTGCTTTGGTTATGAATACTGTGCATGGCCACAAAAAGAGAAGAATCCTGTCATTTAAGGTACTCACCTAGATACAGAGCTAGACTTGTTCTCTGCCTCTCACAGACTATGTTTTATATTGGGTATGAATGCATTGCACAAATACTCAAGTTGTCTAAAGCTTGGAACCTGCACATCTTGAGTTGTCCTTAATTCTGGACCTTGTTTCCTGTCTGTATATTAACACAGATTCTTTTTGTGGAGGGTTTTAGGTAAGGAAATGCTGTGAATTAAGTGCTGCTAAGTTAATAGTCTTTAAGTCACACATGATCTGTTCCATTATTTCATTTAGAAATGATGTGCCAATTGTTTCCTGCTGCTGTTTCTGATTACCTGGCAGGGCACTAGTGCTGGATGCTGTGAGTTGTTTCTAGCTGCTTTTAGAGGCATCCAGAAATTCTGTGCTGGAACTGAGATCCCATAGGAATAAATAGACTGTAGAGAACCAAACCAATTTAGTGGCCTTATGACTAGGAAGTCACCTGTGCAACTGAAGTGAAAACCTGGCTTAGGGAGTTATCTGCCCCCCAACACTTTTGAAATCATCCAGACTAGACTCAGCTGGCTGGAAGTTTATGAATGAAGCTTTTATATTTGCAGCTTTGCACAATAAATAAGCAGATATTTACAATATATTACAAATATTTGTGGTTATATACAATAAAAAGGTAATACAGAAACACCACAGCCCTCCCAGAAATCAGAATCCCCAAGAGGGGCTCCCAAGCACCCTGCCACCTCCCCCCCACCACCCAATCTTATCCCAGTATCTGTCTTACCTGCCAGGTAAGCAGGGAAGATCAGCCAGGGTGGAGTTAGAAGCAGGAATTGCTTAGTTGGATTACACAGATCCAGCTGGAAGGCAAGGAAAGGGAGAGAGCAACAGCCCAGAGCTGAGCCCAGAGCAGCTCTGCCTTGTTTCTGTTTGTGTTCTTACTTTTGTATCTATCAGCAAACCTATGAGTGAAGGAGACCTCACCAATGTTTTCCTCTCTCAGCCTATAATCTAATTTCTCTTATTAAAATATTCCAGTTAGCCTCAAACCAGCACACTCAGGAAACACTGAAAGCAGTTACCACTTTTGCCACTATTGCAGTGCAATTTCTGACTTCATTCTGACTTGCTGTGTGTATTGCTGTGTATGGTTTGTGTTTGCATTAAAAGCAAAGTGTATTTTTTCCCCCTCTTTCACTCTCATCTCTGAGAGAATCTCAAGTGAATTTGCCATGTCTTCTGCAAAGCCGATGTTGTTTTCGGTTTGAAACTTAGCAGGCACATAATGGGCAGCATAAATATTCCCCAGGCCATAAATAATAATTCTTTGGTAAAGAAAACGTCTCCGTGAATAGCTGCATATTTTGAATAGTCATTTTCTGGGAAGTAGGATTCTAAAGTGAATAAAACATTATATTTTTACAGCTTCAGGTCTTTTTATTTCAAATCTGAGTGTACTCTATAAACACAGCCTTATGTATGGCATAAATATGTTTCTTTTATTGGATTTGCTGTAGAAATAGAAACCTTTCTTTTTTCTTCTTTTTTTTTTTTTTCTTTTTTTTTTTTCCTTGCTTAAATCTGTTTGTTCCTGAATTGTAAAAATGTAATAGTGATAGTTTATTGCCTGTGCTCTGTGAAGGCAGAGGCAGAGCTATTAGGCTCCCAGCAGGAGCTATTTATAGCTTGACATTGAGTACTCCTTTCTATATCGGTGCAGCTACACCTCCTCACACAAAAAGTCAGCTATAAAAAACTTCAGTTTTTGGGGTTGTTTTTTTTTCCCCCCCCCCCTCCTTCTCACTTTTTGCCTTATTGACATTGGTGTTGCTTCACATAATTTGAGCTCAAGCTAGAAGGACAACAGTATTACTGGGAAGAGATTCACCTCTGACAACCGAGGAAAGAAGTAGTCTGCCCAGGTTTTGTTTTACGTGGATGAACTGTTTAATGTGGGAAAAGTGTATCTGAGGGAGGGGAGTGTGTTACGTAGGGTAGGATTTTCTGACCAGCTGGCAGCTGTGGAATGTGCAATAGTTCAAGAGTATGAGATTATATGTTATGATATGAAGGAGTAAAATGGTGCAATGGGGCCAGAAGAGCAAGGGAGTAACTCACACGTGCTGTTGTGTCTGAATAAAAGGGGCCATAGGAGGCTCAGGGCAGACCTCGTTGCTGTCTACAGCTGTCTGAAGGGAGGTTGTAGCCAGGTGGAGTTGGGCTCTTCTCCCAGGCAACCTGCAACAGAAGGAGGGGACACAGCCTCAAGTTGTGCCAGGGTAGGTTCAGGCTGGATGTTAAGAGGAAGTTCTGCACAGAATGATTGGCATTGGAATGGGCGGCCCAGGGAAGAGGTGGTGGAGTCCCCATCCCTGGAGGTGTTCAAGACAAGCCTGGATGGGACACTTAGTGCCATGCTCTAGTTGATTGGATAGGGCTGGGTGCTAGGTTGAACTGGATGAGCTTGGAGGTCTCTTCCAGCCTTGCTGATTCTATGATAGATGAAAGCTTAATGAGGAATGCTTTAAACAAGGAATGTTTGCAGCAGTCTTACTTAACCTTGATGTTTCCAGAGCAAGGGTGGAAGGAGGCCACCAACAGTAATGTTTTCTAACGATTTAGAATCATAGAATCAGTCAGGGTTGGAAGGGACCACAAGGATCATCCAGTTCTAACCCCCCTGCCATGCCCAGGGACACCCTACCTTAGATCAGGCTGGCCAGAACCTCGTCCAGCCTGGCTGCAAACACCTCCAGGGATGTGACCCTCCTGGGCAAGCCATTCCAGGATCTCACCAAGCCATTCCAGGGTCTCACCAGTGTTTCTTTTCACATGTTTATGTGAACATGTTTAGAACATGGGCTTCTGATCTCAGGTCTTTTTGTAGTGCAGATCATGACAGGTGGTAGCCAAATTTGTTAACGTCTTTGCTTTTCAGGAACTCATAACACTAAGTAAAGGTGATGGCTTTTGTAGCAAATACTTCTGATTTTCTCAGTGCAGGTTTTGTTGTGTCCATATCCTGCACTTAAATCTCTACCTTTATGCGTATGTGTCAGAGCCAGGGCACATGTAGCAAATGCAGTGCTTAGACTGTTTGAACAGTGGACTTCAACTGTCACCTCAGAACTGATGGAAAGCTACGATCCTATAGCCAGAATTTGCAGGTTTAATACATTTTCCAGCGTGGCCTATGCATTCTATTTCTTAATTATTTGACTGGTATTATCCAGGAGCTGACGGCTTCATTTTGTTATTAGCAGTTAGGGGTTAGACCTCCCTTAACAATATAAGCATCAAGATAATTCTGATTTTCTTAAAGGCATTCCTTTGTTACTTGGGATGCGATGCAGCTTTTTAATATCTGTATCCATCTGTCTTGAGCGCTGCCTAAGAGTGATTAACTGGAGTAATTTTTATGTCCTTATGGAGTACGCATCTGAAATATTTAAAATAGCATTAAGTGAGAGGGAATTATTTGGGCTTTACAATTCAGTGGAATATTTGGTTTATGTTTCGTGGTTTATCATTGATATAATTATTCCGATAGGACTAAATTATTTGTACAGTTTTTAGTGTGAGTTTATATCACTGCTCTACTTAAGACTGAATTTAAGAACAAGAGAGAAGACATTTAGCAGCGGATATTAAAAATGCAAAAGATCAAATATTCTTACAAGGCAGACATTTATTACTCTTGGTGTGTCTGGGCAGCTTGCTGCGATGTAGCTTATCAAACACAGAGGAGCACTGCAGGATTTTCCTGGTTTGAAAGATGTGGAACCACACTCAAATGCTGAAGTGGCTGGAGACAAGACAGTGTAGCTGAATGTGATCACTCTCAGATGGTGCAGTGTTGTTAAACAAGTGCCAGGTAGGAATGGAAGCTTGCAGCATGTGTTAGAGAGATATAGCCTAAAAAAAGAGCCTGGGATCAAGGTCTTCCAAGTGCTGAAGAGAAGATCTGTTGGTAAGAAGCGGGAGTGTGCTGGTTGTCAGCATCAGTGTTAACCATGTCAGGTTGGGAAAGGCTTGCTGGGCACTTTCTGTTAGGTTACTTCTATACGATGATGTAAAGGTTCCACAATTAAAATCTTGAAAACTTCCCAATATTTTATAAATTCCACCATAATTTTTAAGCTGGCAGTGCAGGTGACTCTCTGAGGGTATGTGCTGTATGCAGCTGTCACACACGCAGGGGTAGTTTCTGTGCTGCTTTTGACTGGATTTGAAGGAAGTAGTACAAGGCATTTTCACAGAATTGTCAGGGTTGAAATGAACCTCAAGGATCATCCAGTTCCAACCCCCACACCATGGGCAGGGACACTTCACACTAGAGCAGGTTGCTCAGAGCCTCATCCATCCTAGCCTTAAAAGCATCCAGGGATGAGGCTTCCACCACCTCCCTGGGCAACCTGTTCCAGTATCTCACTACCCTCATGGTGAAAAACTTCTTCCTAACATCCAGCCTGAGTCTGCCCACTTCTAGTTTTGCTCTAGTTTTTCACACAGTTCAGTATTCACTTCACAAGTCTGGTGAGGTTTTGTGCTAAGAAAGAGCAAATTAAAGGATGAAACGGAACTGCTTGGGTTGTTCAGTGCAACTTTAGCATAATAGTTTGCTGCTTTGGAGAAAACTTGAGGGCCCACCATGGAAAATCAATTATGTACGAGCTCATTTGTATAGAATTGCTCAGGGTGCTTATAAATTTTCTCTGTAACAGAAATATTTTATAATAGAGGTTGGTTATAGATTTGACCTCACAAAAATACTGCTTCCCCTCCCCCCCCCCTTTTTTTTTTTCTTTTGGAAAGGCCTTTAATCTATTTTGCAGCAAACTGCTTAGCTTCTGAAACTATAAATTATCTAGAGGGCTTCCAATGGAAGGATGCAAAGTAAGGTGGTTCATAAAATAGAGTTGAAATTTGTGTTCAGGTAGCTTCAGTCAAACTTAATATTAATAGTTGGGATTTTTTGGGGTGATTTTAATTCTCTCCTGTTTTAGGAAACTCCTTTGTGTTAAAGACTCATCTAGTTACCTAGCTATTTAATCTTCATACATTTATACAGTGGGCAACTGGTTATACCAACTCGTAGTCCTTTCAGCAATGAATACTGTAGGAGATGCAGTAGGAATTCCCTAGGCACAACACACAAAACCTAATTAGTGGGGAATTTGTTGCTGCTCCAGTGCAGCTGCTTTACTCAGTACTGGTTTCACCAATAGCATCTCCATAGTAGACACATTGATGGATGTTTCTATACTACTCTGCTGCAGTCAGAGAAGGAAGTAGCCAGCAGAGGGAGCAGAAATTAATTTATGATTTGGATTCCCAAACAGTTGCTAACAAAATGGGTAACACATTGGCTTTGTGGAAAGCAAATAACAAACAGGCAAAGTGTTATGGTTCTGTTCAGTGAGGGACCAGAAGGAAGGCAGAAGTGGTTCCAGTTTTGGAGACACAAATGGGTTTAAACTGCAAGTGAACTGTAAATAAACTCTGTCGAATTGGGACCATAAATTCACTTCATTTACAAATGCCTCTGGAAAAAAAAAAATGGTTTTTCGCACAGATTTCAAGTTCTGATAATTAATCGTAGATGCCTCCCCAAAAATGTTGTTGTTGTTGTTGTTGTTCCAAGTGTTGGAAAAGCTCTCGTTGATGCTTGAACCGACAGCCAAATGCATGTAGGCAATGAGATAATTCTCATTCTCTGGCTGAATTAATTCTGTGGTATTAGGAAGAAGAGGTCAGGAGCTGTGCTCATTTGGTCCCTCACAAAATGAGGCAGAGTTCATTGCAGCCTCTCAAGGAAAGTTACCACAAAGTTCATTTGATTTTATAAAACCCTGGGGAGGTTCTGCTCGAAAAGGTAATTTTGATTGCAAGCTGTAATGTGTATCTGTCAGAGTGCAGAGGTCAGAAGAGGATAGTGGTCTACAAGCAGAAGAGGCAACTCTATTTAAAGAATGAAAAATCACTTGTCAGGTCCAGAAATTGATGAGGATGCTTAAACAGGCAGTCACATTGAGGCAGATGAGCAGGACAATCTTTATGGCCAGAAAGAGGGGAAAATCTGGTTTTGAGTATCTTTGAAAAAGACTACCCAGTCTCTGGGTCTCTTTGCTAGTTTTTATGAGAGCCTGAGCATTAACGAGGATGGGAAAGGAGCCAGAGGAGACAATAAGAAGAATGGTGTTTATTCTCCCTCTGTCCATAAGTGTTTCGAGCTGATATGTGAAGAGGAAGATATTAAACTGAGGAAGAGCATGAGCAATTATTGTAGATTATTGCTGGGGAAGAAGGGGGAAATAAAATACAGATGAAGTAAGAGAAGCAGCCTTTTATGTGCAGTGGATTTGTATTTGAGCCAAAACATTTATGCATCTCAGTTTTATGACACTTTCACAATAAAGGTGCAATCTAATGAAGTGGCAGCAGAAAATTCAGATGTCTCCCTTCTTCTAGTGGACTTGAAGAGGATGAGTTGGAGCTGAGTATCCAGGAGAGTAGCATATATTGTGTGAAAAAAAGCTGGGGAGGCTATCAGGTAGTGACAGGACTAGGGGGAATGGAGCAAAGCTGGAGGTGGGGAGATTCAGACTGGATGTGAGGAGGAAGTTCTTCATCACGAGAGTGGTGAGAGCCTGGAATGGGTTGCCCAGGGAGGTGTTTGGGGCCAGATCCCTGGAGGTGTTTGCAGCCAGGCTGGCAGAGGCTGTGGGCAGCCTGCTCTAGGGTAGGGTGTCCTTGGGCATGGCAGGCGAGTTGGAACTGGCTGATCCTTGTGGTCCCTTCCAACCCTGACTGATTCTAGGATTCTATGAAATAAAATAGGTTCAGATGTGCGTTCTCTATAATTCTGTGATAAAAATAGGTTCAAATGTAGGTTATGTGTGATTCTGTGTACTCATGGCCTTACTTGGGTGTACTGATTGCTTAGAAGCCCAAACATGAGCTGTAGATGCACTCCTGCAGCCCAGAAGGCAGTGTCCTAGGATGCATCTAGAGGAGTGTGGCCAGCAGGGCAGGAGTGTTCTGGCCATTTGCTCTTGTGAGACCCCATCCTGAATACTGTCTCAAATTCTGGTGTCCCCATCATGAGGAGGACACAGCTGTTGGAGCAAGTCCTGAGGAGGCCCACAAAAATGATCCAAGGGTTGGAACACCTCTCCTATGAGGCTAGGTTAAGGGAGTTGGGGGAGTTCAGCCTAAAGAAGAGAAGACTTTGAGAGTACCTTATAGTTGCCTTCCAAAACCTGAAGAGATCCTACAGGAGTGCTGAAGAGGGACTCTTCATAAGGGTGTCTAGCAACAGGACAAGGGGTAAATGGTTTTAAGCTGAGGGAGAGTAGGTTTAGACTGGACCTTAGGAAGAAGCTCTTCAATATGAGAGTGGTGGGGCTCTGGAATAGGCTTCCCAAGGAGATTGTGGATGCCTCCTCCATGGGGATGTTCATGGCCAGGTTGGATGAGGCCTTGAGCAGCTGAGTCTAGATGAGAGACATCTGTGCATGTTGGAGTAGATTAAGGTCCCTTCCAGCCTAAGGTGTTGCATGATTCTGTGCTCCTTAAGAGACTGTTCTGCCATTCCATACAGCACAAGTGCACACCGTGTCCTTAGACACAGAAAAGCAGAGTAGGTGCAGGTGGTGATTGTGCAATACACCGTGACAAAGGGCACTGCTTTTGGTCTGGAGTGTGGCAAAGTGGAGAAGACAAAGTAAGGAGCAGTTTGCCATGACATGGCCATCTGTGAGGGTAACAGTTTGATCTCTGTGCCTCGAGGGCTAGGGGAGAGGGAAGCTCTTGCAGGAGTGGGATGGGTTAAGACTTGCTGTGCAGTGGGAATTGTTTTAAGATTTTTCTCTCCCTGAGATTCAGGGCCAAAGAGAGAAGGGTTGACATCCCCAGCTCATCTATTAGGCCAGCCAGAGAGCTCTCTACCAGCTTGAGGAGCAAATGCAGCATTCAGAAAATGGATCCGTTCCCTTATAGAATGATTTCAGAGAATTGTCTGGGCCACTTACTTGTTACACGTGAAAAGAGGATCAGCTGAGCATCTGTAAGCCATAATGGAGACTTAACAGTTGTGTGCAGTAGGTTCTGTTTTCTCTGACAGCTTATAGCAAAAATATTGCATTCTTCTTCCAGGAGATGTTTTCCTATCTTTCAAGTGAGCTGAAGAAGCTGGCAGATAACCACAACGAGAGACTGTTAGACACACCACATAATCCCATTTCTCTAGGTAATTGTTGGGTTTGTATCTCTTAACATTTTTTTCCTCGTATACTGTGCATTCCTAAGACACTTTGGCATAGAGTTCCTATGGATTAAACATTGTTCAGTAGACTCCATTAAATTGCTCTTCAGCTGACATAAAACCACTGCACCCAGTTAAGGCAGGCTGAAAGCAGAGCAGTGACTTGGGCCTCGGAACTGTTATGAAATTGTTCATGTCCAGTGTATTTTTGTTGTTGTAACCAAGGCAGGCAGAAGATGCTAATGTGTACTTCATTTTTTAAAATTTGGTTTAAAAGCAGTTTAGGGTAGAATTCTATTACTCTTCATCCTACAGTGCTGTAAAACAGATTATGGCATTCCTGCTCGAGATATTTGCTCTAACTAAAAGTTCTGCTGAAGACCAGAGCAGTAGTGCCTGCCTGTGCAGAATGGGGGTGACCTCATTGCTGCCTACAACTACCTGAAGGAAGGTTATAGCCAGGTGGGGATTGGACTTTTCTGCTAGGCAACCAGCAACAGAACAAGGGTACATGGTCTCAAGTTGTGCTGAAAGAGGTACAGGATGGATATTAGGAAGAAGTTCCTCACAGAGAGAGTGATTGGCATTGGAATGGGCTGCCCAGGGAGGTGGTGGAGTCCCCATCCCTGGAGGTGTTCAAGAAAAGCTTGGATGGAGCACTTAGTGCCATTGGCTAGGGCTGGGGGATAGGTTGGACTGGATGATCTTGGAGGTCACTTCCACCCTGGCTTGTTCAGTACTGTTCTGTGACAGCTAGTGGGAGAATTTAATTTGCATTTCTTATTTTCGTTGTGTCTAAACACAAAAATTTGGGTAGATTTTCGTTGTTGGATAAGAGATTGTCCTCTGTGGTGGTTCTTTGGAGAAAAAGCAGCTTTGTAGTCCTCCTAACCTGACCTTTTGTTGCTTTAGCCATGTCACTGAAGAACCTGGATGAAAATAACGACGCTGCCGTTACTCAGCTTGGATCTATGCTTTTCACAAGACAAGTTTCTGGAGCAAGGTGAGGATGCTATGAGTCTGGAAAAAATACCCAAACTTTGTGGGGCTGTATTAACATGGATTTTATGAAATTCTGTAATGTTTTGTTGTGTCATGACAGGACAACGAGTCAGAAAGTAATAGACCCTCCTTCATCGCTGCCAGTAATGTCTACCTGCCTGAGTTAGCAGTGAGGGCATCCCCTGCTAGGTTGGGTGGACTAAAGAGATAATCTATGCCCATTTAATTTAGTGTCATTATTCCCTAGTACCCCTTGGTTTCAAGCTGTTGGCTGATCTTATAGTTAAGTTGTAAGCTGCTTAGGGAAGGTCTTTGTTTTGTTTATTGCAGCACCAATGTGGTTGTGCTAAATGTCAGGGGAATAAGCTTTTAATACCCTACGTAGCTTTTGTCATATGGAAGGAAATCCTGCTTTCTGGAACTAATTGTGTTTAAACAAAAATTAGAGGTGTTTGGGGTTGTTTTTTTTATTTTATTTTTAGATCTGCAACCAGAGCCAGTCTGAGCTGAACTTATTCTTAGAGACACTGGTACCTGGAGATACAATCAAAGTGATTTTTTTGCTTTAAACCTTTCAGAGGAAGAGAATGATTTCAAAATCTCTTTTGGCAGAACTTCTTAATCTGAATCTCACTACTNTTTAGTGTAATTTTTTTGAAAATGTATATAGTACCTTTTTTTTTTTTTTTTTTTTTTGGTAGCAGAGCTGAACCTTTCCACAGCAGAAGGTGTGCTTCATTAGCTTGGATTATCCCACTTCCTGCACAGATGAATGAGATTTAATCTATGTGCACTCTAGTTAGATGCTCTTTTTAATTTCCCTGTCCTAACCTTGGCTGGTCCTGCAATTTCAGCCATCTTTGGCTGAAATGATTCAAGAGGTTCAGTTTTTGAAGTTTAAGCTGTATCAGGCTTTTCCCCTTTTTGTGTGTGTGAGAGTAATTCTTTTGTAGTATGTACAGAGACTGGCCCAGCATTTCAGCAGATGTTAGATGTTAGCATGTGCTGAATGTCAGTGGTAAGGAGTAGCAGCTTCCTGCTTCAGCAGCATACAGGCTTTGCATAACGTGGTCAGAGCAGTTGGACGGTGCAAGGATCTAATCCTAATGGTGTTTGTCTAAGTGCAGTTTCTTTTATGGACTGCAGGGAATGTTTCTATAGGGGTCATAAATTCTTATCAATTGATTGGTGTTAACTGCTTCTGTAGGCTTTAACTATAGCCACGGGGCAGGTTGTTCCTTTAACAAGTGAGGATGTGGATTAGTGTCTTGATTTATCAGGGAGTGGAAGTGCTGAGAAATTCACTACCAACCATACAGGCTTGCAGAGTGAGGAAGAGGTAGAAACAGTGACAAAAAAGTGTCCACTACAAGATTAATGTCATAGGATGGGAGAAAAGGGAGATGCGGTAGGAAGGACAGAAGGAAGTTGGGATCCTGAGCCCCCTGAATCACTTGAACCCAGAGAGTTTGGGTCTGCAGCACACTCTAGGCCAGGCAGATGCCCTGACCCAGGTCAGAAACAGAGCAGGTCAGATTGTTATGGAATAGAGAAGTTTGCTTGCATATGTGTTTTCCCCCACAGCAGGGTGTTTATAAATACCAGCAGTAAAATGCTTAACAGTTCAGCTGAAGAGGGCAAGAGACACAGGCATATGCACACGGATTTGAGCAAGTCAGGATCTGCTACTGCTGACATCCTGATACTGGATCACTGTCTTGGAGAATGCCCAGTGTAAGCCTGCATGCATTCATTTGGTTAAGTGTTAGCAGATACTGCCCTGTGTAGGAATTTGTTTTAATATGTTCATGATAGGATGTCCCATAAAATATTCCAGGCCTCTTTAACCAAGTGACAATTCTGTTTGTTTCAGAGTCGTTCCCTGTGGGTCCGTGCAAACAGTGAATAACTACACTTTCAAGGGCTTTATGTCACATGCAAATGACTATCCCTGCGCCTACCTCAATGCTGCCTCAGCCATTGGAATTAAAAAGCAAGATGTAGATGTCTTCCTGAAAAGACTGGACAAGTGTTTGAAGGCTTTTGGAAAAGAAGCAAGGAAAGACAAAACTGCAAACGAAATTGGTAGCCCCGATACAGACACGGAACTACTCAAAGACTAGAAGGCACAGACTGAGTAGCACAGATACATGCTTTCGGTTTGGAGCACGTCAGGTTTGCATTAGCTTAGCACTGGGAAATCTGCCGTGCAGAGAAGTGATTCCTGATCTCAAAACGACAATAAAGAGCTGGGTGCAATTCAGCTTTAAAGAAAGTAGGGCGATGCTCTCTCCGAGGCAGAGGGGCCAGCTGCAGGTTCTTCACGGCATATAAACGTGCTCCCTATCTGCCAAAGTCAAGCTTTAAGTCCACAAAGATCTGGAGCTGGCCTTTCAGTCTGTGGGGTGACTGCCTGGACCAGTCTTCAGCCCATCACAGAATGATCATCCACATCTTTTTCATTAGCAAGATTTTCTGCGACAGCAATTGAATTCCACCCCAGGTTTTGACCATCCAGCAAGAGATGTGTTCCTCAGAATACCTCTTGTTTCTCAGCACTACACTTGCCACTTTTCGTGTCTTTTCAGAGATCTGTGTGTGTTGGGAGAGCCTTTAGGGAACGGGATGTTAAAAACACACGAGGAAGAGCCAGAGTTGGAATTGTAGTGGCTTTCAGGTGTTTCCCCCACCTTAGAATACCTCATATCCTGTCGCTACTCAGGTTGTTGGAAGCGTTTGCGTAGTTAAGCAATGCCAAGGAATTTCGGCAGTTAAAGCAGGGGGTTGTAGAATGGAGAGGCACAGCTGTTTTCTTTTTTTTTTTCTTTCCCTTTCTTTTTTCTTTCTTTTTCTATTTGATTGTTTCTTTAATAGGGCAGTCAGGTCAGAGACCCTCTGAAAAAGAGGAATGTCTCCTAGGATTCGTGCAGCGCTTTCAAGAGCCACTCAGACCTGAGGGTATTTTGGCATTTTTAGTCCATTGTTGTTAAAATTTATAGACTTCCAGTTCTGAAGTGTCTTTTGCCATTGGCACTGTTGTTTCTGTGGCCATGTGCAGCTGCTGATTTGAATTCATTAAGCAAACAATAGATTCAGAGTCTGTTCCTGAAACAAAGGTTCCACATCAGCAGAGTGACAGTGCTGTAGGTTGCAAAACTTGTGGTTAATTATTCTTGTGTGCAATTCCTGCGTTGCATGTACTTTTTGTGTCATTTACTGTTCGACATGAGCCCAGTGTTTAAAAAGACATTGTCTGGAAGGCAGCAGTACTACTCCACTCTGCTGAGACCCCACCTTGAGTACTGCATCCAGTTCTGGAGCCCCTGTTACAGGAAAGATCTGGATGTGCTGGAGTGTGTCCAGGGAAGGACTATGAGGATGGAGCAACTCTCCTATGGAGACAGACTGAGAGTTGGGGTTGTTCAGTCTACAGAAGAGAAGGCTCTGAGGAGACCTTGTGGTGGCTTTCCAGTACCTGAAGGAGGTTACAGGAAAGCTGGGGAGGGACTTTTTAAGAATGTCAGGTCGTGACAGGACTGGAGAGAATGGAGCAAAACTAGAAGTGGGTAGATTCAGACTGGATATTAGGGAGCTCTTCACTGTGAGGGTGGTGAGACACTGGAACAGGTTGCCCAGGGAAGTCGTGGAGGCTCCATTCCTGGAGGTCTTTAAGGCCAGGCTGGATGAGGCTCTGAGTGACCTAATCTGGTGCAAAGAGGGAGGTTGGAACTGGATGATCCTTGAGGTCCCTTCCAGACCTGACAATTCTGTGCTTCTGTGAATACTTGGGACACCACACTTAATGACTTCTAAACGTCAGGAAGTATCACAGTGACTTTGGTGAGATCTGAGGCACATATCCTTCAGAGCCCTCTGCAAATTGCTTAATCAAAGTGATGGTGCTTTTAAAAGGATTGTCTGTGCAGCCTGTGGAATTAATTGATGCAAGGGGAGGTGATGTTCATCTGCAGAAGCTAATGGTGTGCTAATCATGGGGAAGGTGCTCTCACTTAGAGAGCTTCGTTGTACCTTGAGCTTAAATGGAGCTGCTGCTTCTGCATTGGTACTGCTGCAGTTCCAGGTTAGATGGATTAGAGCTGGTGAAGGTCTGGCTTCCGGGACTGCACTCACAGCTGTTATTGCTGTGCAAACACATCCTAGGAGGAATGTAATGTAACTTGGCTACTGAGTCCTTGTGGCTATAAGGAGATGTAAATTCCAATTCCTTTCTTTCTTTCTTTCTCCCCCTTCCCCACTTTTTTTTGTTTTTTTTTTTATAAGCTGAGATCATGCTATACCTCATTTTTTCCAGGCAGGAAACCTCTTCTGCAAGCTTGGAAGCCAAAGCTCCACAGCTTACTGCCTGACTATTCAGTATATTGGACCAGCCAGTAAAAACCACAAGGCCTTAGTGAGACCTTTCTTTTTTTTTTTTTTTTTTGTTT
>VWZI01011138.1:1709965-1721391 GCA_013396835.1 Psilopogon haemacephalus | reverse complement strand
TGAAGGGAAAACAATTTCTGTACTTGACAAATTTCTATTTAATTTTTTTTTTTTTTTAAACAATAGCTATTTGAAGGCTTGAATTGCTTGCAAAGAGACTCTCCACAGAGAGAGAAAAGAAAAAAAAAAAAAAACCTTTGTTCAGCCCTTTTTAATTCTGAAACCAGTGCTTGAAAAATTGTGCTCTCTGTGATGTGTAAAAATTGTTTTTCATGTATTACAATTTTCTTTCCCTTCAAAGATAACAGCATACACTTTAGTGCAGTTTAAGAATTTATTTATTTTTTTAATTTTAAAATCCCTAGTTTAAAAGGCATTTGCTCTGTCACTCATCTAGCATCTGTCATATCAAAGAGCTAATAATATATTTATCTTGATGGATAAGCTTCAGTGTTCTGGACCAAGTTCAGTGTAACTGGACCAAGCTTTTCAGTACTCCCGTGGGGATCCTAAAGTCAGGTTCATGCTCTAATTAAGATCAGTGTGATAATTATATCTGCTGCTGAACAGGACTCTTTCATCATACCACTTTTCAAGCAAATTCTTTAGTGTGGCATCAAAGCCAACCCAGTTCAGATGCCGAACAGCTTTCATAGCATGGATGGGGAAATTTAATTTGCCTTCAGATCCTGGATTCAAATCCAGGCTGACTTGGCTATAGCAAAATTCTAACTCGTAGCTTTTTTTTTTCCCAACCCAATCTGAAGAGTGGTCTCAGCTGGGTGCTACCTTTCCTCCTGCTTGTTCTTGAAGAGCTGTACCCAATAAGCTTCCACCTTACACTTTGCTGCTCGTTGGAGGGGAAGGAGTTGATCTTGTACAAATACCATGAGAGCAGCAGAAGTGTCTGCATTATTTCTCTAGGTGTCCCAAGCAGGAACACACCGATGGGAATTCAAGGTGAACGTGCAGTGTTTCTACTGGTCTCTAAAAGCTGTTTGCTGGGTATGTGCCTTGAGGTGGGAGGGTACCAGAGGAGCACGTGGTGAAAATACAGGGGGGAAAAAACAAGCCCTCCCACATCTGAGGAAGTTTCTAGATTGGTTGTATGAGTTTGGCTTTTGCTATGTGTAAAGCTCCTATTGCTGTCTCAGCTCCTGAAACGCTATTTGCAGCCATCTAAGGCTCACAGGATGTCAGGGGTTGGAAGGGACCCAAAGAGCTCATCCACTCCAACCCCCCTGCCACAGCAGGACCAGACAATCCAGCTCAGGGCACACAGCAACACATCCAGACAGAGTCTGCAAAGGCTCCACACAAGGAGACTCCACAACCTCTCTGGGCAGCCTGTGCCACTGCTCTGGGACCCACACAGGCAAGAAGTTGCCTCTTGTGTTGAGCTGCAACCTCCTGTGCTGCAGCTTCCATCCATTGCTCCTTGGCCTGTTCCAGGGAGCAGTGAGCAGAGCCTGTCCCCCCCCTCCTGACCCCCAGCCCTCACAGATTTACAAACATTGATTCAATCCCCTCTCAGTTTTCTCTTCTGCAGACTAAGCAGCCCCAGGTCCCTCAGCCTCTCCTCACCAGGCAGTGCTCCAGTCCCCTCAGTATCCTCATTCCCCTCTGCTGGACCTTCTCCATCAGAACCCTCTTCAACTGGACCCCAAAACTGAAGGCAGTACTCAAGATGAAGTCTCACCAGGGCAGAGTAGAGGAGGAGGAGGAGGAGGATGAATCCAGATGAGTCCCTTCCCTGAGCTGTTTGTCAACAGAGGTCAATGCAGTGGTTCCTGTGTAAGTGCTGTTGATGCCCCTTGTCCTGTCATTGGGCATCACCAAGCAGAGCCTGATTCTGTCCTAGGCAGAGGAACTACAAAAGGCTTAGTAGGTGGAGTGGCTTAGGGTACAGTTAAAGCCACATTTTTTTAAGTGGGAGAGGAGAGTGTCTAGGAAGCTTATGAAAATAGAACTAGCCTGAAATACTTGCTATGTAGATGAGGAGGCAGAGAGGCTCCGGCAAGCTCTGAGCATTTGCAGTAAGGTCTTGACCAGCTGCACAGCACAAGCACCAGAAGCCACTGCCAAAACACAGCTCTCATTCCGTGGCGGCAGCAGCCTGCTCTGTCGTACTATTCATTTGCAGTTCTCCTTTTCCCCCTCACCCCACTGAGTGGTTTGCTNGGGGGGGGAAGGATGCCTACCGAATCCAGAGCCATGCCCACTGGTGCAGAACTTCACAGGCGAGCAGTCAAGCGGAGCGCACGCAGGCAGCAGGTGCGAGCGCGCATGCCGCTGGCTGCTCCTCTTTGAAGGGTTCGTAATCAGTAGATGGGCTTGGAATACAAAAATATTTTTCAACGGTGACAGAACCGATGCTATCAAAACTCAGGCTCCTATTCCGTGCAGATGGCACCAACTTGTCACGCTCCGGTTTGCTCTTCGCGTTTGTTTCTAACCGTTTCAGCCCAATGTGAAATCTGTCTCGGGGCAGCACAGAAGATGCTCACCACTTTGGTCCAGCAGTAAGTAGGTGACCTTGCCGGGACCCACGCAGCATCTCTCCCCTCTCTGGTGGCATGCTGAAGAATTTCAGCCACGGCTGGCTCCGGGGCTTTTTTGAAGTGAGACACTTCTCGGTGACTCTGTCCTCAAGAAGAATCTCTGGTGGCTGCTGGTGGTCTTTGCATGTTTCATGCACTCTTTGCCATGCCTTGTGGTGACTTCGTGCCGTCACAGAATACCAGCGAGCCTGACATTCTGTGGTTCTATGAGATTTCTATCCCTGCAAGTGGTGGTCAAACTCAACTCTATTTAGCATAGATGCTGCCTCTGCTTGGCACAAGCCTGGAAGGTCATGGCAGGGGCAGAGCTGTGGGGAATCAAGCCGGTTGTTTGCACCTTCCTCCAAAGGGCTGGGAGGTCAAACATCCTTCTCCTGTCCACACTACTCTGCCATTAACAGCTGTTAGTGAGTGTTAACGCATCAGTTCTTCTTTTCCCCCCGGAGGCTAAGCACATTATCTCTACAACACTCCAGCACCTTGCTGGGAACATGCCACAGTTCTGTTTTCAGAGCGTTTTGTTAATGCTGGTGACCTTGGTGGTGTGACCACAACACCTGCTTTACTTGATAAGATCATTAATTTTTTTTTTCTCTTCCCCCCCCACCCCGGCCCCTGCCCTCAGCCTTTATGTTGAGCATAAGCAAATCTTCACTTGTAGCTGGAAAACCTTGCCCAAACATCAGGTTGCTGGAGCACTGACCTGTGACTCCTGGTATTTGTTTAAAGGTGTTAAAGAGGCAATTTTTTCCAAGGTGTTAAAGGGGCAATTAGAAGAAATGGCTTCGATCAAAGGCAGAACGAACTGGAGCCCCTCGTTAACTGCAATGGAGCAAGCAGGGCTGGGAATCAATGGGCAGCCTTTCAGCTGTCACTCTGCTGCAGCAGCAGCTGCCTGTCAGCCGAGGTGACAGTGGAGAGCTGATCTATATACTCTGAGCTGAGCTACTGAGATAAGCTGCACATGCACAATGAATGCGTTTCCCCAAATAAAGAGCTTGGGAAGAGCAGGGAATTTTTTTAGTGATAAATCTTCTCGCCCTTCGAACAGTTCCTGCTCTTTCCTCCTTTGTCGCTTTGCTGTCGCCCCCTGCCCTTCTTTTCTTGCGGTGGCTGTGAGTCGTTCTGACTTCTACATTAAGGGTTTGAGGTTCTGCAGGGTGCTGCTTTGTTATTCTGTGGCTGCATTCACCTTTCACATCCCACCTTTGGAGAGGAGATGTAGGTGGTGCTGCACTGGACCAAGGTAACCACAGCTGGCAGTGCTTCACTGGTGGTGCCTGTGAAATGCTGGCTGGAATTGCTTGGAGAAGGTCTAAATAGGTCTGAAAGTTGGTGCAGAGTAGAGGAGCTGGAACTGCAGAGCTCATGAAGGGGTTATCCTACTTCAGTTGCTTGTGCAGGCAGGGCTGCAGGAGATTTTGGATTTGCTTTCGCTTCTTTATTGATCAGGCCTAAGTTTATTAAATAAGGTGGCTCCAGCTTCCCCCTTGCCACTGTTTGCTCTGGTTTTGTTGTTCTTCCACAGCAGTGCTGACATTATTTGCATGTACAAGCCAGAAATCCTGGGCTGTGGGTCTAGCTACATGCCCCAAGTACATCCTGGTCGTATGTCCTGCATGACCAGGCTGTTTAGGCTCCTTTGCTCTCCAGTCATGCTGGGCTTGAGGTTGCTCCTGGTTTTCTGTCTTACTCTACAGTAGCAGGCATTTGATTTTAGGAGTCTGTGAGTCTTGGGTGACCTCATTCCCTCAGTAAAATATAGCAGTGTAAGCATTGTGTCATGGAAGTGCAAGGAATGATGCTGCTTCAGAAGACTGATAGTGTCACCGGTCCAGATGTATGTCATGAGGAACTTGCTTCAAGGCCTTCCAAAAAAGACCACGAGAAAAATAGCAGCTGGCATAGAAAGGGGGAAAGCTGATTTCAGAGAAACCTTTACACATAGGGAAAAAAAAAAAATTAAAAATTTTAAACCCTAAATATTTTAATTTAAAAATCCTATTTCAGTCTTTATTTTATGATCTTGGTTGTGCACTTGCATGTGTCTTTTAAAGATTTGCCTGAGGTCTACAAAGCTGAAATGGATTTCTCCATCCTTCTGTGACATGGAGCTAAGTGAGTGCCCTTCCCATTTTTTTTTATAGGGAAGAAAGTAAAGACAGAAGGATCAGCTCCAAGTGGCAGTTGCCTTTTGTGTAGCTGTGCTGGTTGGTGCTGGTGATGCCCTTTGGTTCAGAGAAGCAGGTCAAAGCCCAGGCAGCTCAGGCCACATGCTGTCCCTGGCCTTGCAGCTCTGTCTTTAAGGTTTACTTCAACTCTTTCATTTTTAACTGCTTTCATTTAGTTGGTTGGTTTGGGGTTTATTATTTATTTGAACAAGGGTAAATACGTTGTTGCCCAAATAAGATTTCCTATAGGATTCACCAGAGCAAATACCAGTTCATGGCACACACAGGGGTGAAATCAGCAGCCCCCCACTTTGCAGGCTGATGATTTTGACTAGCTGGCTCCTTTTGATAATTTCAAAGGACCTAAGATAAAAGGAGCTTAGAAAATACAAAAGACCTCTGCTTTCCTTCCACAGGTACAGTGGAGGAGCAGGGAAGTGACACTGAGCCATCACTGTTGCTTTAGCTGGCTGACTATGCACTGCCAGAAAAATGCCACTTTTCAGGTCAACAAATATTTTTCTGAAGTATCTGAAGGAGCTCAGCACCGATGGTTGCACAGCCCTGTGCACGCTGCCAATCCTACCTTTGAAGTCCGTGGTTTGAGCAGAGTTTAATACATCTTGCTTAAAGTTAGGCAAATAGTTCATCCAGGTACAATAAAGGGCTGGTCATAGCATCATAAAACGTTCACTTTTTTTTTTTTTTTTTTTTTTTTTTAAAGCTGTTAGTTGGAGCTTTTCAGGAAACAGAGTGTCCAAACCAAGATTTTGAAGGCAAAAAGTTCAGCACTAGCAGTCAGTTGTTTTGGCTGCTGCTGCTTCACAGCTGCTTGACCCCTTCCCCATCCCCCTTAAGGTTGGTTTTTTTTTTTCCTGTAATAGTTTGTCCTCATGTTTTTTTTTCCTGTAGTAATTTATCCTTTTTCTTTTTTTTTCCTTTTTTTTTCTTTTTTTCCCCCTTTTTTTTTCTTTTTTTTTTCTTTTTTCTTTAATTTTAAAATTTTTTTCCTTTTAAAATCTCTTTTTTTTTTCTTTTTTTTTTTTTTTTTTTCGCTGTAGTAGTTATATTTAGTTTAAAATATAAGGTGCTGGAGCAGGCACAGAGAAGGGTGATGAGGCTTGTGAGAGGTCTGGAAAACATGACCTATGAGGAGCAGCTGAGAGAACTGGGTTTTTTAATTCTGGAGAAGAGGAGGCTGAGAGGGGACTTTATTGTCCTCTACAACTACCTAAAAGGAGGCTGTAATGAGGCTGGTGCTGGTTTCTTCTTCCAAATTACTAATGATAGGACAAGAGGAAATGGCCTCAAGTTGTGTCAGGGGAGGGTTAGATTCGACGTTGGGAGGAAGTTCTTTATTGAGTGGGTGGTCAGGCACTGGAAGGGGCTGCCCAGGGAGGTAGTGGAGTCACCATCCCTGGAGGTGTTTAAAAAAAGAGTGGATGTGGCACTTGAGGCTATGGTCTCCATCCTGGTGTTCCTTTCCATCCCTAGTGATTCGTAGTGATTAGATGTTGTGCTGAGGGATTTGGTTTAGTCAAGGACTCATCAGTGTGAAGCTAATGATTGGACTTGATGATCTTGAAGGTCTTTTCCAATATAAGAAATTCTGCAATTCTGTAAAAATTTTTTTTAAATTAAAAAAAAAAAATCTTTTTTCCTGACATTCCAAAAATCCATGTTGTAGTGGTGTTTCCTCTACCGGGGGAGGGATCTGCTCTAACCAGATACATTAATTTTGGCCATTATAAAACCCCCTTACTCATTGGTAACCCTCCAGTAACCATCCCTATAACAGTGACAAGAGCCAACTAAAAGCCCTCCCCCAGAACAACCCAAGAAATCCTAGTTCATGGCCAAACTGCTCCTAGCAGTGCAGGTTCTGTGATGGATGGAGCCTTATTTGATACCTCCTTTCCCCAAACAGCACCAGGATGCCAACATTTGTAAGCTTTGCTCACACAGGTCAGCAAATATAATAGGCAAATATGCAGAGGAAAATGCATTTTGATTGATTAGATGTGCTTTGGGGAGAAGGCACCGAGTTCTTTATTACAGATATTTATCTTCCAGCCTTTTCCACTCTGCTGCCTGTTAGTGCACACAGAGCTTTTTGCATACATTTCAAAACCCTAGTGAGTTACAGGCTGCCCAGGGGAGTTGTGGAGTCTCCCTCTCTCTGGAGATATTCAAAACCTGCCTGGATGCATTCCTGTGTGATCTGGTAGAGGTGGTCCTGCTCTGGCAGGGGGGTCAGACTGGATGAGCTTTCAAGGCCCCTTCCAGCCCCTGACATTCTGTGAGTGTGAGAGCCGTGGGAAAGGCTTTTCAGTGGATTTTCTCTTATTTTAATTGAAATGAGGTCAGTTATAATGCTGCCCTATTCATGGCTTGTTAAGCTCAAGCCTGTGTATTTTCCAAGTGCTTAGGGCATAATTAGAATCAACCTAAGGGACAGAACCAGGGGATTGTTGTGGCTGAAAAAGACCTCCAAGATCACTGTGTCCAACCATGGAGCCGTGGCCATTAAACCATGTGCCAGTGTGCCACGTCTACATGTTTCTTGAACACTTCCAGGTATGGTGTTTCTCTCTTCTCACAGGGATTTGGAGACAGAACAAGGGGGAATGGCCTCAAGCTCAGGCTGGGGAGGTTGAGATTGGACATTAGGAAAAAGTTTTTCATGGAGAGAGTGGTCAGGCACTGGAATGAGCTGCCCAGGGAGGTGGTGGAGTCACCCACCCTGAATGTGTTTAAGAGTGGTTTGGATGTGGTGCTTAGGGATATGGTTTAAGATGAAGCTTGTAGAGCAGGGTTCCAGGTTGGACTTGGTGATCCTGAGGGGCTTTGCCAACCTGGGGGATTTTGTGATTCTGTGACTCCACCACCTCCTTGGGCAGCCTGTTGCAGAGCCTTGACAGCTCTTTCACTGAAAAAATCGTTCCTAATGTCCAATCTAAACCTCCCCCGACACAACTTTGAGGCCATTTCCTCTTGTTCTGTCATTTGATGCTCTGAAGAAGAGACCAGCCCCTGCCTGGCTGAGGTTGTCCCTCAGCCTCCTCTCCTCTAGGCTGAACAACCCCAGTTCCCTCAGCTGCTCTGAGAGGTGCACCTATGAATCACAATCTTTATAAATACTCCACAATCTTTATAAATGTCCATTATAGAAGCAATGATCAGAGTAGCAATGACTCTTCCCTTTTATCTGCATAAGTGTACCTGGGAATATGCCAGCATTTTCCCACCCCCAACTGCTGGTGCTAACTTATTCCCAATTTCAGTGCAAGGTTCCTCAAGCAAATTCTCCTCACCTTCCTGGCAGATCTTCTTCAAAGCCTATTGGTAATATAGATGCAGTTCCCAACAGATTAATCTCATCTTTTTCATATTTCTTCTCTGCTGCTGTGACCTTTAGTCACTGTTGCATGCTTGTCTTTGGGTTTTCCCCATGTTCCAGTTGGTCGCAGCCAACTGCCGAGCAAGAACTCCTGCGCCCAGAGCTTTGGCTGCCCTCCTGAGCATCTTACCTTTCTCTTTTGTTCAGGGGCCTTTGATCTTCACTGTAATTTTCCAGTCTTTCTGGAAATAGGTCTCAACGTTGCTCCAAAACAAAGAACTCATTTTTCACTCAAACTTCTCTTTAAAACAGCTTTTTAAAAAAATTCTGCTTTCTGAAAGCAAAAGGGAAAATGTAAAAGAAAAGAAAGGTCATACAGAGCAAAGTCAGTGGAATGGTATAGAATAACTCTGGTGGCTTCAGTCTTTCAAGCGAGGATTGTCTTTTAGCTCATTGATTTGGAATTCAGATCAAGAGGGAGTTTCTGTTTTCAGCTACTGCTTCAGAGCAGTCTCCACTTACTTTGGCTAGCACAGCACTAATTCTCCCCATGCAGGTCATGACATTAGATTTGTGTGGATGGGGAGAACCAGGCTGGTCACTGTTGAGCTGTCAGCACTGCAGATGATGTTGTCCTGAGCCCTGGGCAGGAGCTGAGAAGGACCAGTGACTGCTGGACCAGTGAGGCACTGCGTGGACCAAGCCTCCGCACCAGAGCACACCTCCTACTGCAGCTGTGGTGCCCAGGCTGTGTATTTGCATATTGCCCAGCTGATGCCTCAGTTCTTTAACCCAGCACCTCTACATCAGGTGTTTCCTTTTTTCCCCCTTCCTGAGTTAGCTGTTGCTACCAATCCATGCTCCTGCCTGCAGGAGTTAAGTCTTGTGTCCTCCAAGGTCCATCTGATGCTTTGCTGAGGTTCTGGTGTTCTGCAGCTAGACTTTGAACAGAGAGCTCCTGGCTTACCTTCCTAGCCTGTCTTTTTTTCTGTGCCTGAAAGATACAACTCCTAAACTGCAGCTCCTAAACTGCAACTCAGAAACTGCAACCACGTGTGGCTCTGGATAAGATCTTGCTGACTGTTGTAAGAAGCTTAACAAAGAAAGAAGTTATTTTGTTGCATCAGTATGATTTATGAGTATTGAAATGTAGACAAGGATCCCAGCAAGGGAAATAAAAATCTGATATGAGGAGGAGAGATGATGTTTGGGTATACAAGCTGGAAACATCAATGTCCTCATTACAGCCCTGGAGAAGCCAGATCAGGTTCACCATATGATCCAAAACACGATGGAGTGTCTGCATGCATTTTGAACACCTCAGTGAACCACTAAGTGTCTTGAAGGGTGAAATAAATGTCCTGAGCTCGAATACTCATCTTTGTCTCCCAACAGAACTGTGTCCAGTTCTGGGCCCCTCAATTCAAGAGAGATGTTGAGGTGCTGGAAGGTGAGCAGAGAAGGGCAGCAAGGCTGGGGACGGGCCTGGAGCACAGCCCCAAGAGGAGAGACTGAGGGAGCTGGGGGTGTGCAGCCTGCAGAAGAGGAGGCTCAGCACAGACCTCATTGCTCTCTGCAACTACCTGAAGGGAGGTTGTGGCCAGGAGGGGTTGGGCTCTACTGCCAGGCAACCGGCAGAAAGAGGGGACACAGTCTCAAGCTGTGCCAGGGAAGGTTCAGGCTGGATGTTAGGAGAAAGTTCTTCCCAGAGAGAGAGATTGACATTGGGATGGGCTGCCCGGGGAGGTGGTGGAGTCCCCATCCCTGGAGGTGTTCAAGACAAGCCTGGACGAGGCACTGAGTGCCGTGGTCTAGTTGATTGGTTGGGCTGGATGAGCTTGGAGGTCTCTTCCAACCTGGCTGATTTTCTGATTCTGTGATTCTGTTCTATGAAGGGCAGGCTGCTCTGGCAGCTGGGTGGCAGAGGCAGCAGCACAGATCCTGAGCTCAGTGGCTTGGGGAGGGGATGGCTGGGCAAGTGCCAGCAGCAACACCAGACACAGGTGAGTGGAGGAGGAGACCTGCTTCTCTCTCTGCCAGTTTGGCATGAGTGGGATGCAAATATGACAGCCTTCTCTGAAAGGTCATCACAGCCTTTTCCTGGCTTCCCTTGAGCAAGGCTGAAGCATTTTGGCTACGCTGCCAGAAGTACCCTTAGCCAGAGCAGGGCACCTGCTGTGGGGCAGGGCACTTGTCCTCAGGGGAGCAGGGGTGCAAGTGTGCACTGCAAGCAAGGCTGCACGTCCTGAACAGAGCCTGGAGATGATGCACACACGTGGAGGAAGATGTGGCCAGCTGCTTTTCTCATCAGCCAGCCTCTGCCTCGCACTTAGCTAATCAATCCAGAGGTCCCGAGGAGTTAAATGCAGTTAGAATTCTTTCTTTCACAGCCGGCTGGGGATCTGCGGGCAGAGTTCAGCCAGGAGGCTAAAACCCCATTCAGGCAGAAATGTCACGTTATTTACTTACCAAAACTATGCTCTTGTTACAAAGACATGTTAGGAGTGAAAATATGACAGTGTCTATTTTAGGTTGTCATTGATCTTTAATTTGCTGTGACCTGAAGGTTTTCCATGTAGTCAGTGCTTTTTGGCCAAAATATATGACTGCAGGGAAATGAGTAAATGAGTGCCAGAGATTTTTTCCTCCCCCTCCCCCATTTTTCCTATGAAAAGACAAAAATTGCTTTGTGTAAATGTGTGGAAAATGCTGATATTTTGCTTCTATAAATACTCTTGCCTCCTGCGTGCTGTATTTCATTTGTGCTGTTTCCTAGGAGTATTTGGCTTCTTATCACTTTTACACAGGGTGCTGAATACAAATGAGCTACAGTTTACCCAGCAACCAAGCTGTGGAGCATTTGTGGGTGTTGTGCATTTCCTGAGCAAGAGTAACTACTGAATGAGGCAAGATTAGCCCTGCAGCCTTGCAAAACACCCGAGGATTATAAAAACATGCATTGAGTGGATAAATACACAGAGGAAGATGCACAGACACGCTCTGTTTCTATATATAAGGACGTGTGTGTATATTAATATAGCTATATGATGGGGGGGGGGGGTTGGAACCAACTTACCATGAAATAATCCATCGTTTTTTAATGAGAATTTAAATATAGGAAAGAAAAAAAAAAAAACCCAACAAAAAAACTTATAAGTTGCATTTCTTATTTTCAGTGGCACCGCCTACAACCAGGCTCCTTCTTTATGGAGCCTATAAACAAGGCTCCCTTACCGCAGGCTTGTGCAGGGTGATTCAGGCTGGGAGAAACCTCAGGAGGTCACTAGTCCAAGCTCTGCTCAGGGCTTGATGCAGTTGTTCCTTGAAAGCCCCAAGAATGAAGACTGCGCAGCCTCCCAGGGCATCTGTCCCACATCTACAGGGAGGTCATCAAGGAGGCAGGACCAGGCTTTT
>VWZI01011138.1:1673395-1705828 GCA_013396835.1 Psilopogon haemacephalus | reverse complement strand
TGTGAGTGCGGGGGTAACGCGGGGCCGGGAGGCTACGGGGGGATGCGGGGCGGGCCCGCCTGACTGCCGGCTGCTCTTTTCGCAGGAGCCTGGTGAACGGGACGTTCTCCGAAGTGAAGGACAGGATGTTCTCCCACCTGCCCTCCCTGCAGCTGCTGTGAGTATGGCACTGGAAAGCCCGCGGCCGGCGGCAGCACTTTGCCGCTTCCTCCTGAAAAGGGTTCGGAGTGCCCCTGCAGAAAGGGAGGTGGTGGGTGACCCCAGTCAGTGCAGCCCTCCTGGCTGCAGCTGCTGTTTCATAACGAGAGATGCTTTCTCCGCTCAAAAACTACTTCGTAAAACGAGCAGGTAGCTGCTGAAGGAGGACGGAATGTTTGCCGGTGCCCTAAGTTCCTTTTCTTTGGTTAATTTCAGCTTTAGTAAGTTTCCCTCCGGAGTCATGTGGTGGCTCCCACTTGTACTGATTTTGTGCCCTGGAGTCTCACGCTGGCTTTGGGACGTTGCGGGCGAGTGGAGGCTGCTGGGACGCACCTGGGAGGAAGCCTCTCTGTGCGAAGCGCTGCTGCCGTCTGCAGCGCGATGCCCTGCTCCAGCATCTGGCTTGGAGGGTGGACCCTCGGCTGCCTTCTGACCTGATGGTCCTCTGTGCTGAGGGACTGTGATCCAGTGCCCCACAGCCCCACTGCCATCCTGACCCCAGGCAAGTCACTTGGTCGTGCCCAGCCTGCGGTCAGGTGTGTGGCTACAGCTCCTGTCGCTTACCCACACTCGCATTAATTTAGCTGTCCCGGGGGCCAGGAGTGGGCAAGGCACAGAGATACAGGGTGCAGTACATCTGCCCAGGGGAGCTCAGATGCTTGCTTCTCAGGTGGCCAGCAGAGAAGCCATGCTGCTGCCTCTGCTCCGTGCAGCCTGCCCGTGATGCCCCATACTGAGCAGAATCTCCACATCTCCCCAGTGAGAATGAGACTACCCCAGAGCAAAGGCACTCTGCAAAGGAAAATTGGCTAAAAGATGCAAGGTGTGCCAGAAACCCAGGCTAAGTGGTTGCCGCAGAGCTGGGCAGTACAATTTGCCTTAGCCAAAGGAAGGCCCCAAAGGCATCTGGTGGCATGATGGTGACCCTCCTCTTCTCAGGCATCCCCTCCTTGTTCTTAAAGGCCTGACTCACTGCTGGGGCTGGCAGCACCCCATGGCAAACACTGGGGAGAAGTGGACAAAGCAAGCAGTGGGGAGGCTGTTACCTTCTTTACTGTGGCACCAGTCCCAAACCCAAGTTTTTTGTGGAACTTGGGGATCAGCACAGTGGCCTGGGTGGAGGGCAGGGGGATTTTGCCCACTTGTGAATGGAAGCTCACAACAGGCTCTTGTCAGCTGGGAAGAGGAGGGATGAACCCAAGAGTAGGTTGAGAGAAACTGTGGGTGAAAAGTTGGAGGCGAGGGGAATCTGGCTTGGTTTGGATGGTGCTACGGGGAAAAGGGATGAATTGCAGATGAAGGTTGCCCCTTTGCTTTAGCTGGGGTGGTGGGGCAGAGGTCAGTTGTTGAGAAAGTCAGCAGCTGCCCATAGCACTTTATGCAGCAGATCAGATGTGGGAGCAAGAGGGGTTTGCTGTTGCCATCACCACTACCTTGGGCCCTGACAGAGTCTGTTGGTTACTGTCATTTCTGAGTCTGCCCTTCAAACGTGAGAAAAAGGAATGATTAAATGACAAAAGAGATAGATGCATAATTGAGGATCTCAGGACTGCATCTGCTGTGGCAAAGCAGCAACACGGGGATTTCTCTTTGAGGTTGCTCTGCATTTTCCTCAGATTTATTTGGGATAATTTAAGGAGCATTTGTCTGGTGTTAGCATTTGTCTGGTAAGTTTGCATTTCACATTCGTTAGTCTTCTAAATTAATTGTAGTGAAATGCCTAAAACCATAAAAGAAAAGGATTGATGTTACTGTAATGAAGAGATTAGTGCAGGTATCTCCACTCGTAGCAGAAAATTCCAAGATTTCCCCCAAATTATTTCTTTCAAGTAATGTTTGGGGTTTGGACTTGAATAAGAAGTTTTTCTGTTTTTTTTTAAAAGGAGATTGCTCTCTGCCTTGGAATATCAGCCCTGGGGATTGTTATGCTTTGATACAGCAAAGGAAGAATTTTGCTGGCAAAGCCTTTCCCTAGCATCCTTCTCCCTGCTTGCCTGCTCCTGGCTCAGGTGACAGCTGCTCCAGTACAGTTCTAATGCGCTTTTGTCTCTGAAGTTGACAGGGGGAGGGTGAGGCAGTGCCTGGAGCAGGCAGCACCACAGCTCTTCCTCGCTGCCTGTGGACACAGGGTTTTGCTTTGTGAGGGCAGCAGGACTGTCTCTGGTGGTTTGGGCACATCTTTGTTGCCAGCTGATGAGCTGGCTGCAGGAGCTGTGTGCCCTTCTCCCACGCCATTGGATCACCCCCCTTGGAGGACAGCATGAGTTAGCAGTGATCCACCCAGGCTGTTCTGATGTGAGCTGATACTCACTCCTTTTTTTGCTCAGGAATGCTGCTGAGATGGCTTCTTGAAAGCTTTTTTGTGTGGCTGATGGGATGGGGGACAACTAAGGTCCATGTTCAGCAGCCTTAATCCTTGTATGGATGGCTTGTCCTGCTCAGGGACCAGGGAGTGGAGGGCCAGGTTGGTTTTAACCAAGGTGAATGGTACAGCAGGCATTTTTCCTGGCAAGCAGTGAATGTTAACTAGCACCACATTATGCCTTTGAGGGTTTCTTTTTATAGACCATTCCACAATATTTTATGTGTGCTGCATTGGTGGGGCAATATGGGCTTGAGTCAGTAGGATGAGTTTGGTCACGGGCAATAAACACGATGGGTATAATCCACTGTGTCAAGCTTTAATGTGCCTTCCTAATACCTGCTCTTCAATTCCAGCTTGCTGAACTCCAACTCCTTCACTGTGATACGAGACGATGCCTTTGCTGGCCTCTTCCATCTAGAATACCTGTAAGTTTGGGGCTTTATGTCTCCCCTTGTCCTTTCTCAATCAAGATGTTCTGATCAGTTGCCAAGACTCCTGCCATGGCATCTTCATTGCCGCTCCCAGGAGCAGGGGAGATGAGGGATTTATGTCTCCCTCCTGTGCAAGTGTCCTTCCTGATGGCTCACCGTTTTTCAGAGCTTGCAGTGGATTTTTAAAATCTGCTGTGAAGGCAGCGTGGCTGTGTGCAATTACAGTGCACCAAAAACGCACTGCTGAGCAAGAGCTTATCCTGCCTTTCCAGAACAGTGCCGTCCCTGAAGGGTTTTCAACCCCAGGAAAGACTTGGGGAGGGCTCTCCTGGCTTGCTGGCAGCCTGAAGAGGAGGTGCAGAGTGTCTGCATGCTGCCCTCAGTACCAAACTACTTCTCCTCCCTTCAGCTTTCCTCTCCAGCTTCATCTTTGTGCTTCTATCCCACTTAATGCCTCTGACATTTTTATTTATATGAATATATCAACATATTTCATATAATATGAACCATGGTCACTATCTGTATTATTATTTAAATTTATTTGACTCCCCTATCCTTAGTTCACTTCCTTACTGATTATTTTACATCATCTTAATTTCATAACCCTTTTAAAAAATATTTTTATTTTTTACTTTTTTTTTTTAACTTTAAAAAACATTTTTTAATGGTATTTTTAGTTTGGGGGTTTTTTTAGAGTTTTTTATGTTTAGGGTTTTTTTTTAGTTTTAAAGGGTTTTTTAGGTTTAATCTTTTTATTTTATTTGAGGTCTTTTTATGTTATTTTAGGTCTTTTTATTTTAGTTTAGTTTTTTAAAATAAAAAGACCTAAAATAACATAAAATTTTTGGTCTTTTTATTTTTGGTCTTTTAAAAAAAATTTTGATTTTTTTTTAATTGTAGGGTTTTTAAAACTTAGGTATTTTAAAAAATTTTAGGGTTTTAAAAATTTTAGGTCCTTTTTTAATTTTAAGTCCTTTAAAAAAAAATTAGGTACTTTTTATTTTAATTTTAGATCTTTTAATTTTAGTTGGGGTTTTTTTATTTGTTTGTTTAAAAGAAATATTAGTCCTGGTACTAGGTTGTCCTTGCTTCATACTCCAAAGGACTGCCTGTCCTCTGTGTTACTGGACATGAACTGGTTATGTTTGACACTCTGAATGTGATCTGAAAAAAACAAATAATTTAATCCTTCCACCCACCTTACTGTGCTGCAGAGAATATTTGGTAGCTGTGGAAAATATTTCTGTCTTCCTCTGAAGCAAGACCAATGCTGACAAAACTGATTCTCATTGAAGCCTCGCAGGCAGTGGGTACTGAGGTAGCCTATACTCAGCTCTGCCGCATGCAGAGCAGCCAACAGTGGAATTTGCAGACCAAGAAATAGAGCAGAATAGCTGAAATCCACAACTGGGCTGCATCTGGGTTTTCCAGCAAGAGGCAGGTGTCTAATCCTTCTCTCCTCCATGTGTCTACAGGAAAAGGTGTCATTTGCAGAGTGTCTGCAAAAAGGAAGCAACCCTTTGCCTGTTGTTTCATGAATGACTTGCTTTCAGGTGCTGGTGGGTCCAAAGTGGAGCTTGTCCCAGAAGTGTACCCAGTGCCAGGGGTTGCACTGGTAGATGGAGCCAGCCCCCCTGTCTGAAAGAGAAAAACCTGCCCCTCGTCAGCTGGTGGGAGGCAAAATCTCTATCCCTGGGTGCCCGCTGCAAGCCAGGGAGCAGAGGGAAACTTGGTAAAGCCTTATGCTTTCAGCTTCTTCTAGGAGCAGCTGAACAAGTGGTCTCTGTTAATGCTTCTCCCTCCCTGCCAAGTCCTCAGAGCTCTTCCTCTTCCCATCAAATCACACTTCAGCTTTTTGGGAGCTGGGTCTGAGTGGCCTTTCTCCAGAGTTGTTTTTGGGCATGCAGCTATAACACCATTACAGCTCAACAGCTCCTGTCTCAGTTGCCAGTGATCAGACCTTGTGGAGAACAAAAAAACCCCACAGTGACAAACAAAATTGGCAAATTGCTTTGTGTACAAAGTCTCCAGATGAAGAACAGCTGGAGAGCACCACCAGCAGATACCTCTGCCTGCCTATGTCTGTATCTAGCTGTGCCTTGCTGCACTTGCAGCACTGGTAGTGGCATTCTGTGCACCCTTTGACTGTCTCCTTGTACAGAGTCAGGGTAAGACAGGTCTGGTAAAGTTGAGAGCTTTGCTGGTGATCAGAGTGGTGTTCCCTTTGAGGCCAGGTGAGGAGACTCAGGAATCTGGCAAATGGCTGAATCCCAGCCCAGGTGTCCATCATCTCCCTGCAGTGTGCCCACTGAAGCTGTGTCTGTTTGCAGGGTTGATGAGCTGGGCTGTGGGTTGGTGCCAGGTGAGGGTGTCGAGAGGCAGTGGCTCTCTGCTCTGCCAGGTTGAATTCGTGTCCCCAGGCAGCCTTGTAGCAGAGCAGGGCTGACCCTCTTCTGACATCTCCTGTACATACACCACCATTTCTTATTTGCAGCATTTGCCTGCAGTCAGGGTCACGGTCACTTCACAGAGGATTTTGGCTACGTCTAAAGCTGTAAACCCAGCAGAACTTGTCATCTCCTGCATCCGCATTTTGACTCTCTCAAGAAGAAACCTTGGCTCAGCATTTCTCCTCTCTTTCCCTGGGAGGCAAGCAGGGCTGTGTAGGAGGAGGAAAGATACTTTTTCTCTCTCTAAACGTTTTATAAAGTCAGCATGCAGTTGTCTTCATTCAGCTACTGCTGTGCCACACAGCACCTTGGTGGCCACCTGGCTGCGGTGGCTTTGCAGGGCTGATGGCGTATTTAGGGATGTGCCCTCCGGTGCTCAGGGGTCAAAATGCTCAAATATCAGCTCTTTCTCTTTGTGCTGACGTGAGTCAGGAGGAGCAGCATGCTCCTGGAATCGATATGTGCCTGTCATTGTTTTCCCTGTGTACGGGGCTTTGACTTCTGTGCCGCTGGACACCCTGCGGAGGTGGTGTCCTGGCTGCAGAGAGCAGAGCTGCGGCAGCAAGAGGGGAAACAAGGCAGCACTCTTGCCTCTTGTGCAGAGACCTACCAGTCTGCAGCTGCAGTTCACATCAGGGCTGTGTGGGTGCAGAGCAGCCACTGGACCTGCAGGCACAGGAGCTTCTGGTTGGAATGTCCCTCTGCAGCCTGGGCAGCCCTGGCACTGCTTTAAAGTGCAGGTGATTTGTGAGGGGAAGGTGGGACTTTAGCTTCTAAAGTCCATCTTAGAGGCCTCTCCTACACAAGTCTCTTGCCTCACATAACACACCCCAAGAGGATTAACCAAGAGAGGAATTAGGATTTTTGCTTTGTTAGTTTTCTTCCTCTTCTGCTGGAGATTTGTGTCATGCACTTCCCCTTGTGCTACATCATTGTCCTTGTCCTGCATCATTCGTTCTGATCCACCTGAGAAAAACGAGCAGCTCTACCGAGACTTCCCTGCCCTGAAGTCTGAAGGGGTGGCCCAGGAACCTGCTGTACTTGGACAACATAGGTTTAAAGCATAGGTTCGACCCTGGATGTGTTTAAGGGTCGTTTGGATGTGGTGCTTAAGGGTATGGTTTAAGGTGAATCTTGTTGAGTGGGGTTATAGGTTGGGCTTGGTGACCCTGAGGGGCTTTGCCAACCTGGAGGCTTCTGTGATGCTGTGTGAAAGCACTGATGATGCTAATAAAGCTAATTAAAGTCTTTCACACATTTAATTTTTATTTTCTGTCTAGATTCATCGAAGGAAATAAAATTGAGACCATTTCAAGAAATGCATTTCGTGGCCTTCGGGACCTCACTCACCTGTAAGTTATTTTAACACTTGGTAGAGTAATTTGCTGGTTTTCCTGCCACACAGAAAGCCTCCCTTCCCTTCTGTGCATCCCTTTCCTCCTGCTGTCAGCAACCTTCCACAAACTGAAAAATGGCCTTAAAATCTTCCTCCTCGGGTAGCACTGTGCCACGCTGGGCTGCCTGTGCACACTTGCAGCTCATGCTGGGCTGCAGCTGAGACCTGTGGATGCTGCACCGGTGCCACCATCACACTGCACTCCCCGTTTGGTTTCAGCCTGCTCAGTGATTGCTCTGTGTGTTGCATTGGCACCTGGCAATAAAAAAAGCTTTATGCGTTTTACTTTTGTGTAGGCTTCCAGCAATCTCCCTTCTTGAAGGAGAATAATTAATGCATGCCTCTTCTTCCTGACCATTCACAATGCCAGGGGCGGTGCTCGATAATTAACAACCTGTGAGCCCAGCCTCAGTAAGAGGGAGGCAGACAAAAGACAGCAATAATACTAAGCTCTTAACTCTCTTTTCTAGTTCTTTGGCCAATAACCACCTCAAAGCTCTGCCAAGGGATGTCTTCAGTGACTTAGATTCTCTAATTGAACTGTAAGTAATGAGACTCTTCCTATTGACTGCCTGCTTCTGTCACTCTTTGAGTGTTACCTTCTGGCTTTGTGTGGTTCTGTGTCTGACCCCAGCACAGGAAAGGGAGTTGGCATTTTGTTGTTGTAGCTTTTCTCATTTGAAAATTGTTTCTTTGGTAGGACTCCTGTAAAAGAACTCCTATTTCTCAAATCCCTGTTGCTCCTTGTGATGCTCTCCAAAGCTTGCATCCATGTCCTTCTTTCTTCTGGATCAAATAATTTGTTTTTTAGGGAAAGGGGGGCAAAGACTTTTAAAATCTACAGTTTCTCTTAACCTTTTTTTTTCTGTTGCATGCATGCCCTGAGATGATTTTAGTAAAAAGCATTCATTAAAGAAAAAAAAATCTTTTTTTGTTGTTGTTCTTTCCCTTGATTTTGTGCAGCTCTAGCATATTGCTGACTTACTGTCAGAGCTCTCTAGAATAGAATAGAATAGAATAGAATAGAATAGAATAGAATAGAATAGAACAGAACAGAACAGAACAGAACAGAACAGAACAAGCCAGGTTGGAAGAGACCTCCAAGCTCATCCAGTCCAACCTATCTCCCAACCCTATCCAATGGCACTAAGTGCTCCATCCAGTCTTTTCTTGAACACCTCCAGGGATGGTGACTCCACCACCTCCCTGGGTGTAACAGCTGCTAGTCAGCTTCCTCTGTTCTTTTTTGGTCCTAGCTCTCCCAAACAGCAGAATGTAATTGTAAGCCATAAATATAGCCAAGGGATCAAAGAACAGGTACAGTGTTGAAATGGCAGATCTGTTAGGAGGAGGAGGTTAAATCAACTGCACATCAGCAGCAGCTCTAAAACACAAATCCTTATATCTGTACTTTGTGTAACATAGAAGTGGTTCCAACAAGGCCATTCTGTGGTGCTGGAGTGGAGAGCTGGGGTCTGTCTAGGTCAGTGTAGATGGTGGGCAGGAGACTCACAGCAGACAGCCAGACCAGCAAGGTTTTAATAAATTACTAATTGGAGCCCTATTCCTATGAAAACTTCCAACCACGAGGACCCCAGTGCTCTCTTACTATATGTGAGCACATACCCTAAACTGAAACTGATTTTTTTTTTTTTCCAAGACCAACACTCAGAGCAGAGGAGTCCATAGTAAGAAAGCCCAAATAAAACTTAGGAATCTTCCCTTTCCCATTTTAAAACCAAGCCAAGGCTACTCAGGTGTCTTTCAATTCAGCATGTCAAGGTGATAACAGTTCTGTAGTATTCATATTGCTATCAACCTTTTCAAATATGTTTATTTCTGTGTGTTTTTTTAGAGATTTAAGGGGAAATAAATTTGAGTGTGACTGCAAAGCCAAGTGGTTGTTTTTGTGGTTAAAGATGACAAATTCCACTGTTTCTGATGTCCTGTGTATTGGTCCAGCAGAATATCAGGATAAGAAGTTAAATGATGTGACAAGTTTTGATTATGAATGCACCACTACAGGTATTCAGAATGTATATTTCTTAGCACACTACCAATGGTTAAATATCAAGAAGTTTAGACTATGCCCTTTTGCTTCTGTGAGCATGACCTGGGGGGGAGGAAAGGGTTACACACAAAGCACTTCCCAGTGCTAGAACGAGCATAAAATGGGAAAGCTACATTTGGAAGCCAAAGTAAGTACTGAGTTTTCATTTGGATTAAGTGATAATGGGCGAAGAGCTCTGACTATTCATGTTCCAAAAGACTTGATTATGACTCACTTTGTGACTTAATTTTCATCACAGAATGCTTTCTATTATCTGGAATAAGTCCATATAGTTCTGGCAGATGAGCTTCTCCGGAATTTCATAGGGAGCAATGAAAAGGAGTTCAAAATGATGTGGCTGTATCTGTTATCTTTATTCGATAGGCCACAATTTAATAGCATCAAATGTTGCAGCAATACTGCCAGCAGTTCTTCATGAAACTCCATTCACTTGGAGAGAAATGTCCAATAATATTCTGACCACTGTCTTGTTTAGGATCTTGATTTTTATTTTAGGTAATGTAAAGCATGCTGAAGGATGCGAAGA
The DNA here is from genome assembly GCA_013396835.1 of Psilopogon haemacephalus. Classification (NCBI taxonomy): domain Eukaryota; kingdom Metazoa; phylum Chordata; class Aves; order Piciformes; family Megalaimidae; genus Psilopogon; species Psilopogon haemacephalus. The sequence continues at coordinate 1,696,391 of VWZI01011138.1, read as the reverse complement.
GCAACTTGCATGTGGTTATGCTTATATTTGATGGCCAAACAGCTGCAGTTACCTACCTCTAAGTGTAGTCACATCATATAACTGAGAACAGCTGCGAGCTTTGTTTTTCATCTTTTCGTCTGTGTGATGTCAGCACTCTGCCTTGTCTTCCACCCAGTAGCATCAGAGGCTTCTGAGCTCTCATCTGTCATCAAGGCAACATCCCATCAGCATTAAGAGGCAGTAGAAAAGTTGCTTACTAATAACATAAAACAGAGTTTCTGGACGGAGCGTGAAAGGTAATCAAAGGGCAGAATGTAAAGGAAAAGAGAATGAACTCAGAATTCAAAAGTATGTCAGAAGAGCAGCAGAGGTAAAGCACAATTACCTGCTACATGAAAGGGTGTCAGAGCCGGGGAAGCAGTGCAAGCGGTGTCGGAGCCGGGGGAGCAGTGCAAGCGGTGTCGGAGCCGGGGGAGCAGTGCAAGCGGTGTCGGAGCCGGGGGAGCAGTGCAAGCGGTGTCGGAGCCGGGGGAGCAGTGCAAGCGGTGTCGGAGCCGGGGGAGCAGTGCAAGCGGTGTCAGAGCCGGGGGAGCAGTGCAGCTTAGAGTGGTACGAAAGTTGCATTCTTGCGTCTGCCAAAGGACTGAGCTGCAGAAGCACAAAGTAAAAGCAGATTTGATTTAATTTCAATTTGGTTTAACCAACTGTGCAACTCCAGCACTCTGAGAACAGGCTTTACCTACCTGGTCCTCAGACCTGTCCTGACCTACCTGTCCTGTGTCATCTCTTTGTCCCAGAAACCTAACTACAGAAGTTACTACAGGCACAGTTCACCCTTTCTGTCAGTCCTTTTGCCTGCTGTAAGCGAAATCACAGCAAGCACAGATCTAATTCCACATGCTGTAGAATTTGCTGGGGAGCTGAGGTGTTGTGTGGTGCCAGGATTGCCCAGCCGAACGTTTGTTGAAATGCCATCACAAAGAAGTGCTCTTGCAGCACAGCATTTTGCTGTAATACGTTCTTGAGATGGGAAAGGACATGTTCAAAGCAGTCCTCCTCTGGCTGCTGTGAGGGAAGGCTGTGCACTTGACCTCCGGCATGGGGGTTGGCAGCAGCAGGCTTCCCAGGGCTCCATTGCTCAGTCAAGTGCAGGGTGCAGAAGATGTGGAGCTCCGGCATCTGTACAAAGTGTCCAGGAGGGACAGTCTGTCTGCGTGCAGAAGTGAGCCATGAGACAAAGCAGAGATGAGCAGAGTAGAAATACAAATGAGTTCAGAAATGTATCACCCCTGAGGCAGCATCGTGTGCCCTGCACGGAGCTGCAACTGCCTTGCTTGAGCTCTAACCCTCCCTTGGCCTTGGCAGTCTGTGGTGTGAGGCCACAGATGCTTTTTCCTTCCCTGCCATTGCCTCCCTCAGATCCAAAGGAGTGCAAATATTTGCGTGTGTATCCCTTGAGGATTGATTAGTGACAGACTGAGGTTTGTACCAGGTTCTGAAGTAAAGCAGCATACCCTGTAGGTGGTATTCTCCTTTCCCGCTTGGTGCCAGGCAGTGCTCTGCAAACCTTTCATTCCTGCTAGTCTTTACTGTTGTACTTCCCTCTTTGCCAGGAGGGCAAAGGACTCAGACTTCCCTGGTAACGAAGCAGTTTGCTTGGTTGTGTGCATCTGGGCATCTCCATCAATACATTGCATCCACTCAACTGCTACCATGATAACAGGAGGAGAGGTGAAGAGAGATGCTGCTAAATAAAAAAAAAACAAACCAAACTACAAGCCACAGAACAAAATGATTCAGTTGCTTTTTCACAGAGAGAGGAATTCCCAGTGCTAATGATCTGCACTTGTCACTTTTTTGGTGAAAGCATCTCTCTTTTCCATTTCTCACAGCTGGCATCATGGAAGCAGGCTCAATCATTTCACTTTTTCTCTCGTTGTCCTCCCACAGCAGTGTGTGAGAGGCTGTGCTGTGGCAGTAGCCATGGCATGGGGATGTGTAGATTACCTCCAGGAGACTGGGAAATGAGCCTCATGCTCCCAGTCACTGGAGACAGGTGGTATGCATGCATGGGACTTGCCTTGCCCGGATCTGCAGGCAGGGATCATCTCACTGAGCTCTAGAGGCTTGGTTTCCCCTTTCTTTACATAGCTGGGACTGCCTTCTGGATGCGGTCCTCTCTTCCTCCACTGGCTGGAAGGAAGGTAGTTTGCAAGTTAAGTTACCTGCTCTGTACTCACTCTTGTGCTGGAGATCACCTGTGCTGCCAGGGTGGGAGCCAGGAAGGGCTGCCTAACACACCCCAAAGCACCCCCAGCTCCTGGGGAGTCTCACCTGGAGCAGAAGGGATGTGAGGAGAGTGGACCGAATCATAGGATGCAGTTGAGGAGCTGCTGCCCATTCAGACCATTGCTCCCTTTTCTCTTTAGTGTCCTCCATCCTTCCCCTTGTGCTCCCTCCTGCTCTGCCAGCATTGGCATTCCTGTGCCAAGCATGTGGATCTGCCTGTAAAACTGAATCAGGCCCTCGAGACCTCAATTTTTGGCATGCCTGACGTGGCAGCAGAGAGCCTGGTGTTTCCAACTAGTGCTAAACCCAGCATTTAGTGCTCTTTACTGGTTAGGACTGATTTTGCTGCCCTTTTTCACTCAACCAGTGATATAAAGAGCCCCAACACAGGTACAGGTGAAAGCAGCTGTGCTAACTCTTACCTGGCAGTGGGTTTTAATACACAGGCTGCCTTATTTTGATTCACAGATCACCTTAATCTGTGATTTCAAGAGATGTCTCTTTCAGCATTAAGATTTTTTTGGGGGGGTTTTGTCAACTTTTAAACGTATTTTGATTTTTCTGTGACTGTATCTGCTATTGTTCCATCCTTAGCTACCTTCCTTGATTTATTGCTTGCTTTTACTTTCTGCATTATTTGGTGTCAGTTTTCTCCAGTCCTTTTATTTTCCCAGTGACAACGAAGATAACTTTCTTGTTTTCCTACCAGCATTTATGAATCAAGCCCAAACTCTATTTATAACAGTCCCTCGAAGAATGGAGACTGTCATTCCTTTTGCAGCTCCAGAATCTGCTCTGTTTGTTTAATGGTAGTCATCTATCTTTATTCTCCAGAAGTGTAACTCCTCAAGGGCAAAGGCTTTCAAGCAGGGAGAGGCAGAGAGTTCTCTATTAAAAAAAAAAACAACAAACCAACAATTATTTCGTAATGCACCAAAATGAGGGACTCGAGTGAGGACTTAATTACCATTTCACCACCATCCCTGCATGCTCAGGGCCCTTCCAGCGTAGGACTGAAGGCATCTAGCAAGTGGAGCTTGAAACAAGAGTGGTGGATGGCTCAGCAGAGGAGCACCACCCTAGCAGAAGATGCATTTCCTTTTTCTGTAGATCTGTAGCTGTACATCACCTCAGCACAGGCCTTCTGCCATCATCTAGACCCAGGTGCTGGCTTTTCTTTGCCAGCTCTGCTACGCTGGATTCTTTTTCTGATAATAATGACCTTGTTCAGCTCTTGGGCCAAAGATCGTACTCAGACCCAAATCATAGAATCAGACAGGTTGAAAAAAACCTTCAAGATCATCTAGTCCAACCTTTACCCCTCCTCTGCCAAGTCCACCACTAAGCCATATCCCCAAGCACCACATCTTACACAGCTTTTAAACACCTCCAGGGGTGGTGACTCAGCCACCTCCCTGAGCAGCCTGTTCCAATGCCTGACAACCCTTTCACTGGAAATATTTTTTCCTGATGTTCCCTCCCTTTGCCCAGTATCAGCTCTGTGCTGACTGCTGACGTCGCCCAGGGTGAATTTTAGAGTTAATTCTACAAAGGCACTCGGGGTTTAAATTTTGGAGTTACACTCCTCGTCTTTACAGGTTGCTCCAACTCCTCAGCCTTAGTGTCTAGAATAGTTTTTCCACTGGATAGTAATTTGCAGGTTGGTTGTATTTTATGCCTAAATGACTTTACGGTGCCCCATAAAACGTTGTGTTAACTGAGGCTTTGATTACACCATTTTGTCTGTGGCCCAGCCAAAATGGGGTTATCCCCAGGCAAACCTCAGATATCATTTCACTTTCTGCCTGGTTTAGCTTAACACAAATTGCTGGTGATTAAATTTGCATGACTTAAGAAGTTATTGGACTTCAGCTGGAAGTTGCTGTCTCTCAGCTTGAAAATGATTCTAGTAAAAGGCCCTTTCACTTGATGGGAAAGCAACTTCCAGCTGTGGGGAAAGAGACTTCTCTCTTGATGCCCTGGCCTCAGCCAGCCTAGCTGGAGAACCTGATTTCTGACACTATTTGGTCTCTTTGGCAACTGTGTTTCCAGATGCCTGAAAGCAGGAGGAGATGCTTTCCCCTGTTGCTGCATGCCTAACCTGAGCACTGACACTTCCATGCTAGTCCTATACAAAATCCAGACTCTTTCACTCTTTTTTTTTTCCCCTCTAGTGTAAATTATTGTAACCAGCCACAATTTACTGTGCATGTTTCCAGCAAGGATGTTTCCTAACTGTTGTAAATGTGTGTTTCTAGATTTTGTTGTTCACCAGATCTTGCCCTACCAGTCGGTTTCAGTGGATACCTTCAACTCAAAGAATGATGTGTTCGTAGCCATTGCACAGCCCAGCATGGAGAACTGCATGGTGCTGGAGTGGGATCACATTGAAATGAATTTCAGGAGTTATGACAATATCACAGGTACGTGAGCAGTGGGATTCCAGTCGTTGGTGAATTGTTGGTGTCTCACCAGGGTGAGATTCATGGCTGGAAGCAGCCAGTGGGTTCTGTCCTGAGTCATTGTGCTAGTTTGGGAGTTTCCTGCCCCACCAGGAATTCACCAGACTGACTCAGCTGGCTGGAAGTCAAGGAATGAAGCTATAGTTAACAGTGTGGCACAAATATACAAGCATATATGCAGTGTATATCTATCTATATATATATGTCTATATATACACACAATAAATATATTTACAACTGTATACAATTATACACAAGTTAAAAGTAATACAGAAATACGAACCCCCTCCTGAACAGCAAAACTGCCCAGGAGGCCTTTCAAACCAAGTCCTCTCCCCCCATCCTTGTATCAGAAGTCTTACATGAAGGGGTCAGCTTGCCAGGTAAGGAGTTAGAAGCAGATTGATTAGTTTGAGTTATAGAAGTCCAGGCAGAGGAATTAGTGAAGCAAGTGGCAGCCAGACAGAGACTGCCTGACTTTGTTATTGTTTCTTGGTTTTTCTGTCTCTAAGCAAAACCAATGGGTGATATAGACATCACTATTATTTATTTTTTTCACAGCCAATGATCTAATTTCTATCATTAAAATATTCCAAGTTAGCCTCAAACCAGCATGGCCTGATGAATCTGGCAAATGTAAATGTCTACTGTTTGGCCATGAGTGACTTTGTGGGGTAGTGCACCTCGTGAATACCTTCATGTCTGCCCTCACTGTAGCACTCAAACTGGGCTTTTTGGGTCTGACCTGGTAAACTGAAGTCATCAGCACTTGCCATGGACATCATGTTGTGGCCCAGCTCAGCCTGAGTCACACTTGCAAGTTAAGGTATAAGGTGCAAGAGTTCTCACTCTTGCCAAAGTGCCTGCGAAATAGAATCTAAAAACATTCTGCTGCTCGCAGAAAGGAATAGGTCTCGAGGATGCCTCTTGTGTGGGCTGGCCAGGAGAGGATGTTTCACAGCTGCAGGTGACATAGAAATGTTCAAGCTGTGGCTGTTACCTAGAAATGTGCTGGAAAGCTTTCACATTTACTTTCCATTTACGAACAGGCTGCATTAGCATCCTGGCCAGATTACTCATCACACAAAATGCCCACGTAGATGCCAAGTGATTTTCTAATGCTAGCAACCATTCCTGTCCCTAGCCGACACTCATGGTGCTCAGTCACACCATGACAGCAGGGACAGAGTCTCTAGAGCTGTTATATGCTGCCTGATTTCCCAACTACTGGTTCTGAAGACTCAGGAGCTAAATTTATCCAGGGAGCATCCTTCCCTCCTGCTCCTTTTGTATGTGAGAGATTACTTTTTACCTTGCATTTTTGGAAACAGAGTGTGTGGTGTCCTCACCTTGTGCCTACAAAGGCAGCAAGCACCCAGTGCTGCAGATCAGCTGTGTGTATCTCTAACAAAAGTTTACCAAATGCTGCCCCTCTGTCAGGAAAAGTGGAAAATTGAAAATGTTGCTTATTTAGATTTCATTGTGTTTTGGTGGGTTGGGGGTAAACATGTACCGGCGGCTGTAAATTGAGAAGCTGATGGTCCTGAGAGAGCTAGAAAAGCTCTGGAAATGAATTTGAAGGTTTAGGGGAGAAGCTGGCTGTGTGCTCCATGGGGAGTTCCATTACTGAGTGCTTGGCATTTGGCTGTGGAGCTGAACTAGCAGTAAAGGCTGCCCTAACAGTCAGCATGGAGGGAGGAAGTGTTGCTGTCCTCTGCAAAAGGAGATGTCCACAGGCCAGTTGAAATCTTTTCCAGAGGGCTTTTTGACTTAAGTCAAACCAGAAAGGGCCTGGATGATCAGCTCAAAACATTCATGTCTGTGCTGCAAATACCTTATGCACTTGAGATAAATCACACACCACGTGCATGGGAAAGTGGTAGATAATCCCAGGCTGGCTGTGAAACAACTATGGCTAGGGAATCAGCAGAGCTGTCAGGGAGAGCCTCCTCACCCTGCACCTGCAGGGGAGTCTGTGCAGTTATGCTTCAGAGAGGAATTCCAACAAAACCTTTCAGAAATAGTCTGGTTGTTACTTTCTTCTTGTGGCTCTTGTACAGTAACCTGACATTCTCAAAACAGACCATAACCTGATCTGATCTGGCAACTGCAATGTTCCCAGATATTTCTGCTTTAACATACTCTCAGAAACACTGAAGGGAGACAACAGAGTTAGATTTATCTTTTTCATCCTGCTGTCAGGTGATATATTCACAGGATGCATCAAGATTTCTATTTGGATGAGCAAAAAGCTGACTCTGGCCCTCTTGGAGCAAGAAAAAAATTAGACCGTGTGTCATTGTTCCAGTTAAGCTGGGAGGACAGACAGCCCAAGAATAAGAGAATTTCAGATTCCTGCTGAATCATGAGATGACTTCGGTTTTTTATTATTTTAGAATGATAAAATTTGACTTAACTCATTCTTTTGGGTATTAGGGGGAATGTGTTTGGGCAAAGAAGAGGAAGAAAAAGGCTTCTGGATTAAAAAAGAAAAGAGCATTTTATTTGCACGCTTTGAGGGATGTGGTAGGTCTGACATTTGAAGTCACCTTTCCAGTTCCCAGGGAGGGGGAAAAAAAAGCAGGAAAAAGGAGGTCTGATGGTGTGTAGCAGAAAACAAACTGCTGGGATGGTGCAGATTTAAAAGGAGGGAGGAGTGGCCTGGTGATCTCGCTGCGGTTTTAAGGGGTGCTTTGTACTGTGCTAATAATTTTGTTTTGTCTTTGGGCAATAGGTCAGTCCATAGTGGGATGTAAAGCCATCCTTGTTGGTGAGCAAGTCTTTGTGGTGGTGGCACAGCTCTTTGGCGGCTCACACATTTACAAGTATGATGAAAGCTGGACAAAGTTTGTCAAATTCCAGGACATCGAAGTGTCTCGCATCTCCAAGCCCAACGACATCGAGCTCTTTGAGATAGACAGCGAGATGTTCTTTGTCATAGCAGACAGCTCTAAAGCAGGCTTGTCAACGGTGTACAAGTGGAACAACAAAGGCTTTTACTCCTACCAGTCCCTTCATGAGTGGTTCAGGGACACAGATGCTGAGTTTCTCGATATAGATGGGAAGTCGCATCTCATCCTCTCTAGCCGTTCCCAGGTTCCCATCATACTCCAGTGGAACAAAGCTTCCAAAAAGTTTGTCCCCCACAGCGAGATCCCCAACATGGAAGATGTCCTGGCTGTGAAGAGTTTCAGGATGGAGGATAACCTGTACCTCACCCTCACGAGGTTCATTGGAGACTCCAGAGTTATGAAATGGAACAGCAAACAGTTTGTGGAGATCCAGGCTCTTCCTTCCCGAGGGGCCATGACGCTGCAGCCTTTCTCCTTCAAGAACAACTACTACCTAGCCCTGGGAAGTGACTACACGTTCTCCCAGATTTACCAGTGGGATGATGAGAAGAAGATCTTCAGACTCTTTAAAGAAATCTACGTCCAAGCCCCACGATCATTCACAGCTGTGTCGACCGACCGGAGAGATTTTTTCTTCGCCTCTAGTTTTAAAGGCAACACTCAAATATTTGAACATATCATCATCGACTTGAGCCTATGAGCAGCTGCTGGAGAGAAATGCACCTGGAGTGACATTTATACAGGAACAAAACAACACAGAGACCTTTCCAAAGACAGGGTTGCACCTATGGAGTATGCTGACATTTTCTGAACTTCTCCAACTTGCATATTAATCAGGAATTGCATTTATTTGGTTGCTGCATGACATGTCCCTTCTAGCCTTTTTTTTCAAGGATGCTGTGCAGGCTGCAGCCGTTCAGAGGAGAGTGCAGTGCCATGAGATTAATATTGACATCCGAGAGAATGACCTCGATTTTGCCCAGAAAACCACCTTGAGTTGAACATCTCATAAAGAAAGTGAAGAGTAAGCCATACAAATAGAAGTGCTCCTGAGTCATTAACATCTTAGCAGTGACTTTAAGGCTAAAGCCAGTTCTCCGTGGCTGCTGCTGCTGAACTGCAAAAGCAAACAGTGATGTTCCAGAAGAGACTTTCTTTTGGTTTCTTGAGGCCTGTCTTCAGAAGCTTTCTGGTTTCTAGTCTGAGGCATCATTTTAGTTCATTTTAGATTAAAGGGAAAGTAAAAATCTATTGCCACTTTCCTTCCATTATTCGTTATTTCAGCGACAAATTGTGCACAGCAGTTTGCAGCCCAGCCCCTGGTCTCTGGGTAGCCAGGAGAGGAAGAGTGTGATGCTTTTGGAAGATAGTATCTTAACAAAGACAGAAAATAACAGAGGTCTGATTCTGCCCTGAATGAATCACCTCCAAATTCCACCCACTTTCTGTTTTAATAGGTGTTCCAGAAGTCCACCTCATTTTGCTGTAATTCTTACTTTTCCTGATGATCTCCAGTAGGTTCTGGGGTGTCTCAATAAGTTTGATTCTATGATCAAGCTGGGGAGGAACTTTTTATGCTGTCAGGTAGTGATAGGACCAAAGAGAATGGAACAAAGCTAGAAATTGGTAGATCCAGACTGAATGTTAGGAAGAAGTTCTTTACCCTAAGGGCGGTGAGAGCCTGGAAGGAGTTGCCCAGGGAGGTGGTGGAAGCCTCAGCCCTGGAGGTGTTCAAGGCCAGGCTGAATGAAGCTCTGGACAGCCTGATCTAGTGTGAGGTGTCCCTGGGCATGGCAGGGGGGTTGGAACTGGCTGATCCTTGTGGTCCCTTCCAACCCTGACTGATTCTATGATTCTATTCTATCTCTCATTCCAGAAGGCACAGCTTAAGCTTAACCTGAAACACACATCTACAGTGATGTTCTTTCTGCTGTAGCTTATGCAATGAGATGGTTTATTTCCCCCCACCCCCAGCACAGCTCACAAGCAATAAATTCAAGTTTGGGTCATCACAAGCTGTATTTGGGGAATTCTCTTTTTGCCTGAGGTCTAAACATGACTTTGGTATCACTGAGTCTTTGGAAACCAAGGCAGCTGGAGCTGTTTCAGGCTAGACCTAACCCTGCCTCCAAGAAGGGTTTCTTCTTGGTGGCTTCAGGCTTTTGCCAGGCTGCCAATCCATTGAAGGTTGAACAGGAGGATGTGAACAGACCATGCCACCTTGGTGTTTGGAGTGGCTGCAGACTAAGGCATTCACTCATCTAAATGGGGCAGTCACAGCACACAGAGCCTTTACCAGCATAACAGCAAAGGATGTTTCCCTGGAAAGGCTTCCCCAACAGAACTATGTCTGAGAGCCTGGGTTTGTTCACTTACACGTTATGTTTCTTCAGGTTTTCATGCCATGTGGCACTCCAGCTGGTTTGGTCATGTCTTGCTGCTGCCTTAGGTAATAGGGAGGCTCTGCATAAGGCAGGCAGAGCTAAGGAAATTGTCCTTATTCCTTCATACTCAGGACTATCACTGTCTGTGTGCTGAGTGAGCCTCATATTTTTGCCCTGGCTGTGTGAAGCATGGCCTGCTATCATAAATAGAGAGGATCTCTCAAGCTTTTCAACATCCAAGATGTGAACAGTACTGCAGATCAGGATTATCCACAAGGACTCCCATGAAGAGTATATTGCAATCTTCTCCAGCTTTTACCTCACTGCTATGAAATGAAATTATTACTTACTAATTGGCCTTTCAGAAACGGAACTTGTTTTATTCTGGTTTTAAGTTCTAGGTTATTTTTTGCCCTGTAGAGGTGCTCATCCTGGGTTTAGTTTTAATTGCTTTGTCACCCTGTCCCCTCCATCTGTCCAAAGTACTTCATGCTTGTATGGCTTAGTGGTGGACTTGGTAGAGTAGGGTTAACGGTTGGACTTGATGATCTTGGTCTTTTCCAACCTAGATGATCCTGTGATTCTCTGCTGCCCTCTGAATCCCAGTGTGGTGTCAGTCCTGGTGGCTCCATCAGACCAGAAGATGCAAAGCAACCATTTGTAATAGGTTTTAGCAACATCTCTCCTGGGATCCAGCCAAGAAATCCAAGGAAGCGAAGAGATGATTCATACATCTGCCAAAGAATGCAATTTTCTTTCCAGGTTCCCAGTTTACTATTGAAAGTGGCTATGGCTGGCAAGTGAGGTGTCCTTAGCCTGTGTTGTGGGAAGGCACTTTTATTGCTCTTCTGTTTAAACAGAGGCAGATACTCTGATGAGGAAGGGCATTTCTGCATGCGCCAGCACTTCCTTACAGGGCTCTCTGTGAGTACTGTTCACTCAGCAAGGGGCATCAGGCAGAGCTAAAAGCTGGTTTAGAGAAATTGGATCTTGGGTTGTTTTTTTTTTTCACTTGAAGGGAAGCAAGAGGGTGGTGGAGAAGGGCTTGTGTATCAAATAGCAGGAGATTGTATGCTTCAAGAGCCAAGGGGATTTTGAGTCTTGGCTATCAAGTTGAATTAAATTAAAATGGTCTCTGCAGAGGCAGGCTTAATAAAGAGGATAAAATGATCCACAGGAGTCCAGCTCATTCCGATGGGACCAGAAGAAGACAGTGAGGGAAATGAATTCAGCAGGCAGGCTGCCACTTCTGCTGAGTACCTGCACTGGTTGATTGGGAAGCCCAGCTCAGTGTCCCTCCCAACTTCAGGAGCAGCCTGGAGTCAGACATTGACTCACTTGTCCTGCTGAGTTAGTGGACTGTAGGTCAAAGCAGCTAAGAGGGAGGGCAAAGCCACCAGCTGCTGAAGAGGCTGTGGTACATTTCACAGGGTTAAACAAACAGAGAATCTCCAAGAGAGCCTTGTTCTGCTGTTCCTGCTCTGAAGGAAATGCTGCAGGCTGCAGCTGTAACAGAAATCACTACGAAATACTTTCTGCCTTTCCAAAGGCAGTGAGAGTTTCGTCTCCACAGCCCATGTTCTGTAACAGAAACTGTTTGGAACAGTAACTGAACTATGCATTTATTGAGAGCCCTCAGTTATTGCAACTGTTGGGCCATCAGGACAGGGAGAAAGGCTCACAGATCATGCCACCTGGTATCCTGAAATACATGCAACTACATAACTATAGTTTCTGTAAGCATAGATTGACTACCATGTGCTAGCTGCACTGAGAGCATTTTAAGGCTGTATATACACTGAGCTTTTTTTAGTAAGGAGGAGCCGATGCAGCCTGTGCTGCTGACATGTGTGTATGCACTCTTCCAATCAATAAAATGTAGTTAATGAGACTAATGACGGTGTGATGTCTGTGTGAAAATACCCACGCGGGGCAGAGCCAGGCTGCCGGAGGGATGGGCAGGGCGGGCAAACGAGTCTTTGTCCGTTTAGGATGGGCTTTGGCTTTTGAGGCCATGGAGGATGCTGCGCTCAGCTTGGGTCAGGTCCATCTCCGTGCCCGCGGAGCGCGGAGGTGTCGCTGCCTTCACTCTTTCCTTACGCTCCCTCTAGCGTCAGCAAGGGCGCACTGCAGCTCAGCGCCGGCCTCGCTCCCTGCTCAGCTCGGTCCTGTCTCCTTCCTTTCTTCCTGGCCACAAAACCATTTGGCTTTTCGAAACCATTTTCAAAAGGTACGCAAGATCCCTAGGCTGGTTTCCTACGTGCAGAGTGGATAGGAACCGAGCCCTGAAATCACGCCCCAGGCTTTCAGGTCTTTGCTGTGGGGTCTCCTAGGATTGCTTGAATTCTGCTGAATCGTACAATATCTGAAGGAGCTACAAGAAAGCTGCTGAGGGACTTTTTAGGATGTTGGGTAGTGATAGGACTAGGAGGAGTGGATCTAAGCTAGAGGAGGGGGGGAGATATAGATTAGATATTAGGGAGAAGTTCTTCACTGTAAGGGTGATGAGAGACTGGAACAGGTTGCCCTGGGAGGTGGTGGAAGCCTCACCCCTGGATGTTTTTAGTCCAGACTGGATGTGTCTCTGGGCAACCTGATCTAGTGGGAAGTGTCCCTGCCCATGGCCAGAGTCTGGAACTAGATGACTCTTGAGGTCCCTTCCAATCCTGACNAAAAAAAAAAAAAAAAAAAAAAAAAAAAAAAGAATATAAGACTATGCACAGTGAATATATTTTATTTAAGGCATTCCTTGAGCACTATCCACCGATCTTGCCACTCACTAACACAGGGACCAATTCCTTTCGTTTCCTCTCCTTTCTTCAGAGAGGCCAATCCTCTGTAACTAATTACAGGCTTGTGCAATCAAAGACATGTCTGACATGCCATAATGGGATGCAATTGCTCCGGGATCATTGCTTTCCTTCTGGGTGTTCCACCTTTTTATGAGTCAGCAGCCTTTGTGGTGTGGTTCATTGAAACTCCATCGTAGCTCAAACATCAGCTTCAACACAGCACCATTTCCCCACTGACCTCCCCCAGTTTCTCTGCCCTTGCTAGGTGAACTTCTTTTTTTTTTTTTTCTTCCACTCATTACCACCTTCTTCAAATCTTCCTTGAAAAGTTTCCATTCCCCCCTTCTTGCCAAGGAGAAAGCTTTCCCAAAGAGCAACGTGGGGATGGTCACTTCTCTGTGGATTTCAAGGAGAAGGCAGAGCAGAGACTGCTTGAAAGACCAAGGGCAAGGCAGACCTGTAAGAAACAGCTGCAAGAGTCCCTCTCACCCCTCCTAAGTCCCATTCACTCCTGGCCTACAGACCTGCCGAGAACTGCTACCACCACTGCCACTTGGCAGCAATGCTCACTGCCAGGAACTACTGAGACCTTTTTCCACACCCTAAGCTAGAAGAAAAGGAGCCAAGCTGCTAGAACTGGGTTCTTTGGATGCAGCCCAGGACACACTTGGTTCTGGGCTGTGAGTGCATGACACCAGCTGATGTCCAGCTTTTCACCCACCAGTACACCCAAGCACTCCTCAGGGCTGCTCTCAATCTCTTCACCCCCCCAGCCTGGATTGATACTGGGGACTGTCTTGACTCAAATGCAGAACTTTGCAGTTTGTCCTTGTTGAACCTCGTGAGGTTCACACAGGCTCACTTCTTGAGCTTACCCAGCTTCCTCTGGATGGGTCATACTCTCAGGTGTTTCAACTGCCCCTTTCAGCTTGGTGTCATCTGCAAACTTGCTGAGGGTTCATTTGATCCAACTATGTCATTGATGAAGATGTTAATTACTACTGGTCCAAATACAGACCTCTAAGGGGGTTAGGACCTTGACCACTAACTTGTGGATGCAACCATCCAACCAATTCCTTATCCACTGGGCAATCCACCCACTGAATCTGTATCTCTCTAATTTAGAGAAGAGGATGTTGTGAGGGTCTGTGTCAAAGGCCTTGCAGACATCCAGATAGATGGCATCCATAGCTCTTCTCTTGTCCACTGATGTAGTCATTCCATTCCACTAGGTTGGTCTTGGGAGGATAGGATGAGGAATTTCTGTAGTTATGGCCTCATTCCAGTTCTGTCACATCAGTGAGACAGCCCAGCTGGAGTGTGGTGGAGAGCGAGGAAAGCAGGTGACAGAAGTTTAATGTAAGTAATGTTGAAGCAGAGATTAGGAAACTAGAAATGGTGAGGCTGCAGACAAATGTTTAGTTACCTTAAAGGAAACGAATCACATTTTCTAAGCACAGGGATAAATCAGTGTGAGAGCAGGGAATCAGGGAGAACAAAACCCATGCTTCTAAATAAAGGGGAGGAATAGGAGTGACAGCATATGAAGTGTGAGCTTACTTAATTGCTGTGCAGAGAAAGTATCTAAGTGCCTTTCCAAGGTCACTCAGAGAATGCAATCCACATCATTTTCCTTTCCAGAGTCACCCTAGTTTATGCTTAATTAAACTATGCAAGCTCTGCACACTCTAGAAAATGCCCTTTTTATTACATTGTAGGCAATTTGCATTTCTGAAGGGCATTTGGGAACCATGACATCACCAGAATGAAGGGCTTCTGGTAGCCTTGCTCCCATTTTTATTCATTTGCGATTGTTGACTTCTACTCCAAAGTTCATTTCTATTTCCCGCTTGGACATCAGCACTGGATTGTACAAGGATGCTCATTTTCCAACTTCAGTGGCTGTTGCAGTTCTTCTGACTCAGCAGCCCCCTGGGGCTGACTCATCCTCCAGCTGCAGGTGTGCCCTGACAATTAATTCTCCATTTTAGTCCCATGAATGGGAGGCCGGGAGGGGGGTCAAGAAAGCATTCACCACCCACTGCAGGTGGAGTCTGTGTGGATGGAGCCTGGGCTGGCAGATGGAAGGAGGGAGCAGAGCTACTCTTACCTTGTCCAATCTCCTCCCTTTCTTTCCCCTTGGGTCTTGCCGGTATGCTAAATGGTTTTGCTAGAGCTTTACAGAAAGCAGAGCAGTGATGAGGCCAGGGTGGGGCAGATTTACTTGGGATGCTTGTGAGAGCAAA
The DNA here is from genome assembly GCA_013396835.1 of Psilopogon haemacephalus. NCBI lineage: Eukaryota > Metazoa > Chordata > Aves > Piciformes > Megalaimidae > Psilopogon > Psilopogon haemacephalus. The sequence continues at coordinate 1,681,384 of VWZI01011138.1, read as the reverse complement.
CTCAAAACAGGAAGGGGAAACAGAAGTTAAATTAGCAGCTGTGGCTAATGGTGTCTGCCTGCTATTTGTTTGTAAACTCTGTAGCCTGGAGGTCTCCTTGGACTCCCCCCAGCTTCTCCTGGTTCCTGCTGGCAGCATTTTCTGACTCTGCTTTGAATCATTAGTATCTGGGGAGAAAACTGCAGGCCTTTCATTTCAGAGGAAGGCTCATTACAATTATCTGTGCCTCTGTCACCTCGGGATCTGATTACGGTGCTGGGGTTGCACCTTGAAATCGTTACAATTAAGGCTTAATGAAGTGAGTAACCACAGAGTCCTGCAGTTACTCCCCACCTACTTACTGCATCTGCCTCTATCAGAGGAGTAGCTACCACTTGATTTTTATGATTTTCTTTACAAGGTGAAACCTCTTGTTTTGAGTTTGTCTTACAAAACCTCACACAGCTGGGACTGTGAGAGTCTCTCCTTCTGCATCACCACACAGGCTTGGATGAGCTTGGACCACGCTGCTGGCTGAAGATGAGTGCAGGTAGGAGAAACCCTCAGACACTTGCTGCTTTTGGAGCTGGGAAATGCTAAGGAAATCCTGGGTGGGCAAGTGTGTGGTGAGGGCTGTGCTCGTGCCCATATGACAGCAGAGGTGCAGGCAGCTGTTGTGCCTCAGCCAGCCTGCTCTAGCACTGTGGCAGCTCCATAGCTCCCAGTCTGCTTTAAGGGTGTGCTTGACATAAGCCAAGAGAAGAAACTTTAATGCAAAACTAACTGGCACCTCAGTGCCTTCTTGCCACCCTTGGCTTGAAATGGAGTGTACAGGTATACAGATGCACTTCTCCACTCCAGGCTAGTAACTAACAGTGATTGGTTCCTTTGCTTTTCTCAGATATGGATGAAGACAGAAATTGATTAGTTGGGTTACACAGATCCAGCTAGAAGGCAAGGAAAGGGAGATCAACAGCCCAGAGCTCAGATCAGAGCAGCTCTGTCTTATCTATATTTGTGTTCTTACTGTTGCATCTGTCAGCAAACCTATGAGCAACGTAGACATCATCATTGTTTCCTTTCCACAGTCTGTAACCTAATTTCTCTCATTAAAACATTCCAATTAACCTCAAACCAGCACAGTTGCTCAGGACCAGTTCCAGAAGACTTTGGATGTCCAAGGATGGAGGCTGCACGTTGTCCCTAGGTAACCTGTGCCAGTGCTTGGTCACTCGCACAGTGAAAAAGTTTATTTGTTTTGTGATTTTTTTTTTTTTCCTTGTAGCCAGCTCCTCACTGTGGTGGGAGAGCAAAAAAAAAAAAAAAATTAATATATTGCTTCTGGCCACTTGCACACATACACCAAAAAAAATCCAGCCATTCTAAGAATATTTCACTCTCTGTTCCTATTATCCTCATCAAAATGTGGATAGATGAAATCACTTCCATGTCATTTGCAGCACCAAAGTGCTCCTAAGTATAGACTGAGCTTAGTGACCTTGTAGTGAATGTCAGCAGTCAGTTAAGTCACCACTTAGCACTGACACTGAAGCTATTTAGGAAGTAATGAGTTGGCACAGCATACTAACTTCTGGAATAACTGGGAGCTTGCTAATAATGTCTGATGCATGCCCCACGCAGTGGTATAATTTAGGGAAGAGAGTGAATCACTCCTACTGCTCCCAACTGCAGCCCGAGGCGTTAAGTTTGTCTTCACTAAAAACATTGCAGCCTCTTCCATGGATTTCTTCCCTGGTTTACTTCACCTTTACATGCTCAGGATTTTCCCTTTCAGTCCAAGAAGTGAACCCCTCCTGACTGCAGGAGGGGTTGGGCTAGATGACCTTTGGATGTCCCTTCCAACCCAGCCCATTCTGTCATTCTCTGCCTGGATGCAGCAAGACCTTGAGTAAGTACTCACATTTGCCACCTTGGTGCGCTGGTTGGTGACCCTCCAAGCTATGGACACTACCTCCAGTAGGTATCACACCTGCCCAACTCCAGTTTTTTGTTCCAAGTTCTCCAATCAAGACCAGCCTTTGACTGGTTTCCTCTATGAAGGCATAAATATACTCCTTGAGGAGTACAGAGCTTCAGTCTGAGGCAGCTGCTGAGCAAGACAGACTACTCCTTTCACTGAGTTTGTTCTCTCGTGTCAAGAAATCCAATCTGAGTTTGCTCAGTTTAAACATATTTTCAGAGAAGATCTACATCCTATTACACAAGTGTATGAAAATCAAAGGAAAAATTGATTAGGAAAGGTTTCTATTTTCTGGGTTTGGTTTTTGGCTTTGGTTTTGTGGTTTTGTTTTTTTTTTTTTTTTTACTGTTTCTTCTCCCTCTGAAATCTTTCACATGCAGATGTTGATGGTTTGTCAAGCACAGGGCAAAACAGCTCAGTTTCTGCAGGCGCGAGGAAATAGAATATCTGAGGAAATTACAAAGAGTAGAAGCAAATGAAAGATCTCTTTCAATAACTTGCAAGGTTACAGAAAACAAGGATATTCATGAACCTGCTAAAACGGAATGCAGAGCAAGGAGATTGTATTTACTTGAACAAGAAAGCTTTCTTTTTTTTTTTTTTTTTTTTTTGTGTCTCTTTGTATTTAACCTCCAATTATTTGCATTGCCTCCCGTGGCAACGAATTAAATCCTTTGGAAATGTGTTTGCCTTTTGCCAGTAATATCTATTACAATAAAGCATATGGCATTTATTGTCAAGAGCTGCATGAGAGAGAGAAAGAGAGGAGAGATGGAAATGCAAGCCAGGTAAAAAGGAGCTATTACGGTGTGTGTTCAGCACACCAAGCTACTTAACCTCTCGTCTCTAGTCCTTCACTCTTCAGGTCAGCAGGCATCTGAAGCGTTGCCAAGATAACATACTCCTTCTGCACGGGCTAGAGACTGCTCAGTAGTGACCTCTCTGCCCAGGTAAAGGCCAGGCTGAAGAAAGACTGCACGGCTCCAGGGACTTCTGCCTCGTGCTGCTTGGCTGCATCCTGGGAAAGGCAGTGCAGGTAGTGATGAGCAGCAGGTCATTAGATGCCTTTCAATAAACAGCGTGAAGGAATCACTTCAAGCTGGCGCAAGGTGTCTTGGGTTTACTTCACAGCATCAACTACAGAGCTGTCAGGGTTGGAAGGGACTTCAAGGATCGTTCAGTTCCAACCCCCCTGCCATGGGCAGGGATACCTCACACTAGATCAGGTTGCCCAGATCCTCATCCACCCTGCCCTTAGAAACTTCAGAAGATGAGGCTCCCACCAGCTCCTTGGGCAACCTGTTCCAGGTTCCACCCTCATGGTGAAGAACTTCCTAACATCCAATGTGAATCTACTCTGTATTCCTCCTAGTCCTATCAGTAACTGACACTGTAAAAAAAAGTCTCTCCCCAGCTTTCTTTTAGTCCACTTCAGACACTGGAAGACCACAATAAGGTCTTCCCCAGAGCCTTCTCTTCTCCAGACTGAACCATTCCAACCCTCTCAGTTTGTCTCCATAGGAAGAGAAGAAGGTGAAAGACCTCCACCAGAAATCTCTCACTGATGGAAATTTGAGGTATGTCTGTGTAAGAGGACAAGGAGGTGTTTCCAGAGGTCTTCCTGTCTTTGTCTTTATTGTCTGTCATGGGTATTATTTGCAGATGAACAAAGCAGAACAGAAGTGTGAAATAATTCCTGGGGCTAAATCCTTCCAAGCAGCATGGGGTGATAGTGTTTTAAATGGCAGCTGGGTGGAAGATTGGATTGGATGATCTTTGAGGTCTCCTCCAGCCAGATGCTTTCTGTGGCTGTGCCCAGTCTCTGCCAAGCCCATCCCTGGTCCCATTCCCAACAGCCACAAGAGCCACATGAGCATTTTTCAGCAGAGTAACCCCCACAAGCACTTCTTGCCTCCTCTCTGTTTAAGTTGCTTAAAAGGCTGAATTGAGTAGCCTCTTATAAAACTATAGGATGGTTTAGGCTGGAAGGGACCTCAAAGCTCATCCAGTTCCAACCCCCTGCCATAGGCAGAGACACCTCCCACTAGAACAGATCTGTCAAGGCTTGAACACCTCCAGGAAGGGAGCATCCACAACCTCCCTGGGCAACCTGTGCCAGTGTCTCACCACCTTTGCTGTAAAGAACTTTCTCCTAAAATCCAGTTTCAGTCTCTCCTCTGCCAGTTTAAACCCATTATTCCTCGTCTTGTCATTACAAGACCTTGTAAATAGTCCCTCCCCAGCCTTCCTGTAGGCCTCCTTCAGATACTTTTGGGAGCAACCTCACATCACTGGGAGGGTGCAATGGTTGCTTTCCAACCCACACTGCATGGAGCATGAGGGCTTAAAAGCCAGCTCACAGAATCGTCCTGATAAGCAGTGGCGAAGGAAGCAGGGACATTAGTCACAAGGAGAACAGGACATTGACAGTGACAGCTGATGATCTACAGCACCTGCATTTTGTTTGCAACTACACTTCAGATCTTGAGGTGTCTTTTTTGGGAGGGGTTGTTTTTAATTTCTTTGGGGTTTTTTTTGAGCCTATCCACAGAACTATGCTCGCTGCTCCAGCTGCTGTGCGTGCACCAGGCTGAAAAAGTCTTCTCTTTCAAATCCCCGGTGGCCTGCTAAAGCCCCAAAACAAGCAGCAAGGATTAATTCCTCCCCAGATAAGATTTTCCTAAATCCTAACAGATAATTTGTTTGAAGTTTAATTTTAGTCTGTTATTACACACGTGGGCCTTATCTTCATTCAGCGTCGTTAGCAAAATTAAACAAGGCTCTTCAAACAGGGAAGGGAAGCGTAGCAAGAGCCTCAGCAAACCAGAGGGATGCAGGGCTAATGGCACTGATGGTGCTGGCAAGCCCAAGCCCTCAAGGAACTTGCCATGTTCTTGTGTGTTTGACCCATGCAGCAGAGGCACACGCTGCCCTCTGGCATCCAGTGATGCTCGAGCCACCGCTGCCGTGCTCCATGTCAGGGTACCTATACCATGACCTTCCTTCTAGATAGCAGTGTGCCTCAAGGCTCCACAGCTTCCCAGCTGCTGACCATCTTCCTGCAGTGCAGCAGCTCTGGGCTTGTTTTGTTAGCCACCAGAAGTGCAGTGAACAGGAGAGGAGAAGAGAAGAGAAGACAGAAGAGAGAACAGAAGAGGGGAAGAAAAGACAGAAGAGAATAGAGAAGAAGAGACAGAAAATAGAAGAGAAGGGAGAAGACAGAAGAGAGAAGAATCATAGAATCATTGAATGTCAGGGGCTGGAAGTGACCTCAAATGATCACCTGGGCCAGCCCTCCCTGCCAGAGCAGGATCACCCAGAGCAGATCGGACAGGAGTGCATCCAGATGGTTCTTTAGTATCACCAGAGAGGGAGACTCCACAAACCCCCATGGCAGCCTGTTCCAGTGCTCTCACCCTCACAGGGAAAAAATTCCTCCTCAGGTTCACATGGAACCTCTCATGCCTCAAAAGAAAAGACAGAAGGGAGAAGGGAAGAGAGAAGAGGAAAGCAAGAAGGGAAGAGAGAAGAGGAAAGCAAGAAGGGAAGAGAGAAGAGCCGTGTGTCTTCTGTAATCCTGTGCAATGTGCTAAACGGGGTGGAAATGGCCACAGCAAAGAAGAAGCCTCAGAGAGGGCAGGGACCTCTGGCTGCCCACTGAGGTGAGCCCAGTTGATTGTAACTGGTGCCCTCCCAGAAGACGACCCAGAATGGTGACCACGAGGGTAAAAGCTGTTGTCAGAAGGAATGTGGGGCCCCAGATGGAGTCCTCCCCCAAACACATAGCCCAGGACACCATACCACAAGCAATTTCATGAGCAGAGAGCATCCTCCTGCTCTGAGTCTCAGGTTTGGCTGTTCCTCAGGGGTTAGGTCACAGTTTTGTAAACTGGTGTATGAACAGAGTTGTTTAGGTAAAAATAGGAGGCATATATCCAGCATATCATGGTCAGGCTTTCTACTTGCACTAATCCGGAGCTGGTTTTTTTGTTTGTTTGTTTGTTTGGGGTTTTGTTCATTTGTTTTTGGTTTTTTTGGTTTGTTTTTTTTTTTTTCCTGGCAATAATGCACTCCCTCCAAACAGCCTGGGTAGTTTTCTGTTCCTCTAAGAGCTCACCCCAATTAGATCAGTGTGTAAGAAGTTATCAACAGCAGGTCACATTTTCCTGTTATTTCATGACAGTTTCCACAAATTCTCTCTCTCTTTTTTTTTTTTTTTCTTTTTCTTCAGCTTTTTTTTCCTTTTCATTTACAAAATCATCGAGCCATGGCCCCATTTGTTTTTAAAAAATGTGTATATTTTCAAGTTCCTGAGCAAACATTACAGCAAATATCTCAGTGCCTGTGCGTTCCTCCTTAGCTTGCAGAGCCGTGCTGGCCGAGCTGCTGTGAACACTAACAGCATGTTGTACCTTCACACTGGGGAAAGGAAAAAAAAAAGCATTTGCAGCAGCAGCAGCAGCCTGAGTAGGTTTGTAAACAAAATAACAAGCTGTCGAAAGGCTAAAGTGCCGCTCTCTTGCTGAACAAAGACCTCTAAAGACAGATAAGCAAAGTAAGGAACGTGGGCACCAGTATGGCTGGCACAGATAGGGGCTGGATCTGGATTCCTCTGCATCCCCTGTGAGGTGCAGAGCATGCACTTCATAGACTGAAAGCCCTCCTGCTTCAGACTAAACGCCAGAATTCACTCTGGTTAGAAGTGAGGCAGGCTGCCCAGGGAGGGGGTTGAGGTCTCATCCCTGGAGGTATTCAAGGTGAGGCTCTACAGGGCTCTGAGCAATCCTTGGGGGTGCTGGTGGATGAGAAGCTCAATCTGAGCTGTCAGTGTGCTCCTGCAGCCCAGAAAGCAACCAGAGTCTGGGCTGCAGCAAGAGCAGTGTGGGCAGGGAAGTGATCCTGCCCCTCTGCTCCACACTGCTGAGACCCCACCTGGAGTACTGCAGCCAGTTCTGGAGCTCCTGGGACAAGAGGGCTATGGAGGTGCTGGAAGGTGTCCAGAGAAGAGCCATGAGGATGCTCAGAGGGATAGAGCTCCTCTGCTGTGAGAGACTTAGGACACTGGGGCTGTTGAATGTGGAGAGGAGAAGGGTCTGAGATTACCTTATTGTGGCCTTTCAGTATCTTAAGGGGACTACAATAAAGCTGGGGAGGGACTTTTTAGGCTGTCAGGTAGTGATAGGACTAGGGGGAATGGAACCAAGCTAGAAATGGGGAGATTCAAACTGGCTGTTAGGAAGGTGTTCAGCATGAGGGTGGGGAGAGCCTGGAAGGGGTTGCCCAGGGAGGTGGTGTTTGCAGCCAGGCTGGATGAGGCTGTGGGCAGCCTGATCTAGTATGAGGTGTCCCTGCCCACGGCAAGAGGGTTGGAACTTGATGATCCTTATGGTTGCTTCCAACTCTGACTGCTTCTATGATTCTATTCTGTGTCCTTGCTGACTGCAGCAGGGGTTTGGACTGGGTGACCTCCGGAAGTCCCTTCCAACCCAGACCATTCTACAATTCTATTATAGATCTCCAAATCCAAAGCTCAAATGACCAAACAAAAATCTTCCTTCTTTTCATCACTATCTCCTCTGGACAGTTTAGAAGTGTGAGCTAATGGGAACTTGGACAAGGAGACAATAAAGAAGCCGCAGTGTTGTGACTGATGAGCAGACACCGAGGCAGTAAGTAAATGCCAGACATTTGAATTGCCAGTGGTGTTGATATCAAGAGAGATTTCTTTTATAATTGATGTTTTGATTGATTTTTTTTTTTTTCTTGTACTAGTCTACATTTTTGTTTGGGTTTTTGTTTTGGTTTTTTTCCCCCCAGTATTTGGAGACTCCCATATTCAGGAATGGAATTACAGGGAGTATTCCCTTTCCTAAGTCAGACTTTACAGATTGCTTAGGGTCATAGCCAGAGAGCAGAAGTGCTGTTAGTTTCTGTGGTGGTGGCATTGAACAGTCAGCTCTGTTTTCCTGAAAGCACACATCAGTAAGTCTCTATGCCAACAGAGCTCTGGGATCAATCAAACCTTCTTA
>VWZI01011138.1:1607684-1673302 GCA_013396835.1 Psilopogon haemacephalus | reverse complement strand
TTTTTTTAGCCATGGGCACAATCCACAAGGAAAACCATCCTCCCCAAACACCTCAGAGATTTTTGGGAGCCAAGTTCAAAACCCTCCCCCTAACATGTGGTCACCTTTAACAGCTTTATTTACCGAGGCAAAATTCGCTCAGATTGAGAGCAGGGTCCTGAAATCCATAATGAGATCCGATTGGTGTGGGTTGATTTCAACTGGGGTTTTAAGGCTGTTTGTTCTTATTTCTTCATGTGCTGTTAATTTGTGTTCTCTGACAGAATAAGCACAACATTCATTTACATGAATAACCCCCGAGGGTAGAAATGCCCCAGTACTGCAAGAGAATACCTCACTCCTGTTTATTTTTTCTGACAGTGGGTTTTCCTCCACTGGTTGTTAACTGCTTTTGTCCTAACGTGATGGCAGTGTAAAAGCTGGGAGCTGATTTATATCCTTTCTTCACCAAACAAAAGGAAAAAAATATTAGCTGTAGTGGCAGGCATGAACCCAAGAAGCAATGCAATGGAGGGGTTCACTCCCACATTGCCTCTTGCTGGTCTGCTACGCATGGCCCAGGCCACGAAAGAGCCAACAGAGCTCTGCTGCCAATGAGGTGGCTGTGGGGGCACACCTTGGGTGTAGCCTGTGTGGGACAGCTCTTTGCTTCTTTTCACAGAATCACAGAAACATGCAGCTTGGCTAAAAGTCCCTCAGGATCACCAAGTCCAACCTAGAATCCTACTCTACAAGATTCACCTTCAACCATATCCCTAAGCATCACATCCAGACCACCCTTAAACACATCCAGGGTGGGTGACTCCACCACCTCCCTGGGTAGATCATTCCAGTCCCTGATCACTCTCTCCATGAAAAACTTTTTCCTAATGTCCAATCTAAACCTCAGTCTCAGCTTTAGGCCATTTCCCCTTGTTGTGTCTCCAATTCCCTGTGAGAAGAGCCCAGCAGCAGCCTCTCCAGTCATGCCCTGGGATAGAGAGCATGGAAAGCTGCTCTAAGACTGAGAGAAAAAAGAGCCAACCTAGAGCCAAGGAGCAGAAAGAGATCAAAACTAAAACACAAGAGTGAACAGAGACAATGCAACAAAAATAGGGAAATTTAAAGTAAATTTATTGTAAAGAGGGAGAAAGGGGAACGGGAAGCAGAAAGCTTGAAAATTACTCAGTAGGCTACTAAAGGGCAGGTAGATGCACATTCTCAGGCTCTAATTGTTCCTTCAGTTAAATTTCCACCTCACTCCTAAGAGCTAAGAGAAGGAAAATGGCTTTGTTGGTACATTACAAGCTACTATTTTAGGCCCCAGTGACTATCTCAGCCCTTGCAGCCCCAGGGATAATATTTTCTGCATTACTTGCAGGCTATCTCTACAGCACTCAATTCTGATGTAACTATGCCGCAGCATGCTAAAACTTTTCTAACTCCTGCCTCAGAAGGAAGGATTGAAACTTTGGCCTTTCTAACATCAATGAAAGAACTCTATTTCACTTCAGTGTGAATTCAGGATTTCAGCTCAGACATGGAATTTGTTCAATACTGAGAGCTCTGTGAACTTAGGGTCATCACCAAAGCCAAATCTTGGGAGCTCAGTTGTTTGGTTTTTTTTTTTTTTCCCCCCCTAAAAAAACCTAAAGCAAGTTGCCAGGAGTTTCTCACACTCCTCATAAGTGGAGAGTCTGCCCAGGATTAGGATAAAATAAGCTGCAATTCTTCTTTCTTTGACGAGGAATTGCTCTGTGTGGTATAGCAGGGGCAGGTGACTAGAAAACAAGCATTTGCACAGAGGACTTGCGGTGAGGACTTTATCTCTTCTAATCCCACAATTCTCTCCCTCTCTTTTNAAATGCAACTGCAGTTTTAGATTGTTTTTTTTTTTTTTTTTTTTTTTTCCCCTGGCTTGGGGTGTGCAGAGCTTTACAGGCAAACACAAAGGCAAAACAGCCATGAGCTCGGAATAACTTACATTCAAATTAGATTGACAACATAATGAAAGCTGAATAATGTTATATTTGGAAGTCGTTGATAGAAATCATCCCCAGCTCGTATCTTGAGAGGATAGTGGGATGAGTGGTTATCTATGCCTCTGCTGTTCTGCTGCTTCTTTCACAGTCATTTTCTTTTCTCATCTTGCCTGGCACTCTTCAAAAATAGCCTCTTTAAGATAGGAAATTTATCTTTATTCTTCTTTAANAAAGAAGAAGAAGAAATCCTCCTAACTTTCTGGATGGACTTTTATAACGCTCCGATTATGTTTTTAGAGTTGGTGTACTCAAATCCTCACTGATTTCCAGGATGGGTCTTAAATCACACATTATATGCCCTTATCCCCCCCAATACTCTGCTTTGGATTTACAGTTCCAGTTAAAGTTACATCTGTGAAGGAAGATGACATCTTGCTGCTCCCTATCCTTTTAAAATACCAAATCGATTTAAGGGCTTAACTTATTGTTATAGTTTATCCTGAACCTTCTGAATCAGTTCATTGAATTTTAGCTGTAGCTATATAAAATTCTATACAGTGAAATTATTTGGCCATGCTGAGAGTGGCTACACCACGATCCATCAATGCCACTAACTGCCAGCAATAAAGAAATCCTCCTTTATTCTCCATTCATCTCAGTGAATTTCTAAAACTGCTCTTGAACACCGGGAGTATATTTTGCTAGCTTTTAATTTTGTATTTTTTTTCCCCCTTCTTCTCTTAAGAAGATATTTACCTGAAATGCACTCCACCGACGAGTGGCTTCAAGTAGCTGTCAAAAAGGGACGCTGGGAGGACCCGAGGAAAATACAGACTTGTAAGACTGACTGTAAGAGTGAGCAAGATAATGGAAACATTTATAAGGAAGATTACAATTCAGTTAGAGATGTGTGATTTAGTCAAGGAAAAAGCTGCATGCTTCTGTTAAAAGAAGATCATGTATGACAAACGTATTAGGGTCATTTCAACGCATTGCTGAATTGATAAAGATGAAATTGTTGACATAATTCATCCAGGTTTCAGGAAAGTATTTGTTAGAGGCTGCACAGGAGATCGATTTACAAGGTCAGAAAGCTCAGCGTAGGGGACAACTCTTGAAATGGAATACAAATTGGTTTAGGCACAAGAAACAGATGGTGTCAGTAAAATGAAACAATTCAGGGTGCGATGAGGTACAGATATGCCTGAATGCAAATCCTGAGCACCACATGATTCAGGTCCCAAATAATTTGTTGCGCTAGGAATGTGGACACGAGCAGGTCTTCACTGCTTTGGAATGAAACCTCTCTGGGGTGATTGATTGAAAACAACCATGAAAATGCAAATCGTGGTGGAGAAACCCATGCAGTAAATGCACTTCTAAAGTCCTCTATGGACAGCAGAAAAATGCCTGAGATTCACAGGTGATTAACCACTTCTACCTGCTTTTTAACACCATCTGTGCACCTTGTTAAATACCAAATGGAAACAGATACATTTTCCTGGTGTGTCAGGATCTGCTCAACCACTAAAGTTAAGAAAAATTACATTGTGCTGTTAGTGAAACCCAGGAATGGAGCAGAATTGGAGGACATTAAGTGCACTCTCCACCGGCAAAATATCCGAGGAAGTGCCTTAACCAGTCTTTGACTTCTTTGTTCTTGCTGCGTGGAGTTTGTTCCCTTTATTGTACGAATGCAGTGAGAAAACAGTCTGGAGCTGAACAAAACTATGACTGCACCCAGCAAGCACACAGGGAGAACCTAAAAACTAGCAGTACTCCACCAGCTTCATTCTTTCTGTATGTAAATTGGCTGCCACCCTGCTCAAACACAAAAACAAGGAGGCACACTGGAGACTCTGTTGGACGATAATGTTATTGCTCCTTTCAAAGCAGAAAGGCCAGGCATCTTCAAGCTTGGATGGGAATGAGGCTCTTCATAGCATTTGAAGTTCCAACAAGCATCTTTCCACACCTTCTAGTCCTAAAGTCTCTTAAACAGCGTGATCTTCTTGCACCCCACATGCAGCAGTGAAAGCACCAGATCATTTTGTTTATTGCAGCCTTTAAATATATGTATTTCTGCAAAGCAAAAATGTTTCTACCTAGCAAGAATCTTGACATTAAACTTCAAAGTCCATTCTGGAGAAAATCCTTCGTGGAGAAAATCCTTCATGAATGAAATCTTTTGTTGGCAAAACCATGTAGAATCTGGCCCTATTCAGCAGAGGTCTGAGCATCCTTGACTCCTTATTTCTGGATAGAGGCAACCACACTAAACTGTGCACGCTGTCAAAACCACCCCTCGTGCTCTGCTGGCAGGTCTCAGGAATCTCACTTGCAAAAGGAGGCAGATGTAAACCAGATGGCTAAAGAAAGTACCACAGATATGCATGGCACATACAAACAAATTGAAATCAATGTTCATTCATTTCAATATACTTGGCTTAAAACTGTGATCTGGCATTTTCATTTGTCCCTACAAGCTGCCTCTGGATGACAAGGCAAGGGTCTGGGGGAGTACCCTCTTCAGCCTCTGATCTTCTGCCCACTGCTGAACACAAGTCAAAGCCCTCTGCCCTTACCTAGCCTGATGTGGTTCTGTTTGGTACTGACTGTTGGGTGCCTCCAACATTTGTCAGAGCGAATAAACACATCATCTATAGATGACCTCTCACTAGGACCAGGAGATCACATCTGATATTAATTCACTGACCAACAAGCATGAATAATAAACCCCCCCACTGTGATAGTGAAAGGAAAAGGTTTCTTCCAAAAAATCCCAACAGTTAGGAAGCAAGAATAAAAAGAATAAAAAGAAGGTATGAAATTCAAAGGTAAACCAAACAGGCATAGGTCTACCTTCAGTGGAATAACAATTTTTTAGCATCATAATCTCATCAGTTAAATGTATAAGACAAGTGAAATTCTGGAATAACCTCACAACATTTACACGATACCTATGTCTTGTCCAGGGGAGGCACACAGCTGAAAAGAGCTCCTAAGCACCCTAGCAGTACTAGGCAGAGGATCAAGTTCTGTAACACTGAGCAATTAGAAGTCACACAGGCACTTTTGCTATGAGGAAAGAGCAGGGGCATAGAAAGGAGACAGCCACTGTCTCCAGCAGCATCTACATCAATGGCTCCTGTGGTAACTGCAGTGCTCAGTTTCTTTCCATCTGATTCAAACCTGGATATCCTAACTATTTCTTTAGATCTGTTGTACTTTTAGAAGTAAGCATTTATGAGGCCTCTGTCTTTCCAGATATGGTCTTATGTAGTATGTTTTAGCCCCATGTTCCAATAGCTTTTACTAACTGGGTAAACTTTGAAAGAGAGAAAAGAACGCTCACCAAACATCACATAAAAAAGACTGAGGTTGAAGCCCTAAATGTTTGCATAACTTGAAGTATGTGAACTTCAGCTCAGTGTCTCTGTATGGTGCCATTGTCCATTCTAAGTTACGCATTAAGAAACTTCCTCAGGAATACAGAAAAATGGCATTCCAAGGCTGATATATTTTGGCTTTCTTCCCCCCCCAGACAGATATTTTAAAATGGAAAATTATTTTCTCTGTGATATTCTGTCTCAATGTAATTTTTGTGCTCTTCATCAGTGGGATTTTTTTTTTTTCTCTATCCCCTGTAATCTGAGTAGAAAGCACAGCATCAGGCTGGCTGTCTTTTATGTTCTCTACCTCATTCTTTGCTTACAGTCTGAAAAGTACTGACCACGTAAGTAAAGCAATGTTTTTTGTGCTAAAGAGCCTGTTGTGATCACACCAATAAACATCTCTGCAACGGCCAGACAGCTTTGGGGGATTTGATATAGCCCACCAGTCAAAAAATTAACTCAAAAGTCTAAAAAGCCTCTCATATGTCAGATCCGATGACAGTATTAGGTCACTCTTCACTTTCCTCATAGCAGAAAGTAGTCTGAATTCTCTACCTGGATTTCTTAGTAAAATGAACTACTTCTTATATTTTCCTAGTGCACTCAGAAGGGCATTAAATGCAGAACACGTTTCCTTAGTACCCATCAGTTGTGCCTGTCTGAGTCACTTGACAAAATATTTTCTCTGATCTTATATTGCATTTTTAGTTACATCAATAGCAAGAAATTTTTAAGGGAAATAATAATGCAGAAGGAGGGCAGTGAGAGACTTTCCAGTCTCTCTTGAGAGACTGGCTTGACAGGAGGAGTTTGATGCCTCTGGGAAAACAGAATTCATTTACACAAACTCTATATTCAATTGTAATGACAAGGTCTTAAAACAGCCTCTGAGATTTTGTATCTTTTTTTTTTTCTTTACTACTATCTTCTAGTTCCTGCTGAATTGTTCTTATTCCTAGGGTGAGGAGAAGAAGAGCAACAAATTCTGGTGGTGAAAATAAAAGCACATATTTGTAATCTCCACTGTTATCTGCTATCATGAGCAGAGACAACAGCACCAAACTTTCCCAATACAGCCTAGATCAAACCAACAAAATTTACAGATGCTTGTAAAGAACTTGGAGCCTTCTCATCTGAGTTGTATTCCGACTGCTCCCAGCATCTTCCAGAGCCTTGTTCACAAACTGTTGTTCCTGGGAAACTTCACTGAAGGCCATGCTTAGTATGAAGCTAAGCATGTCCACAAAAGAGCGTGTCTGAACCGAACAGCTCTTTATAATGGGTGTTTCCTGGCAATACCTAAGGGCTGGTGACCTGCTCAAATGCCTGTGCCCAACACCCTACTCGTTTTTTTGACCATTCCAGTCTTAGGAAGCACCCAGCCAGCAGTTTTTCAATGAAGCCTTCTGTATTGCCTGAGGCTGAAGACAGAAGTGTGCCTAAGAGTTAGATCATGCAGTATCTCAAGACCTTCAAGTAACCAGCCTTTAAAATAAAGTTGTCCTGAATACCTTCATATAGGAAGTTATATATAATGTAATATTTCTCAAAAATCTACACAACTGACCACTCCTGACTTTGGCTTTCAATCACTCAGGAAAAAAACCTCAGAGCTGGTTCTCTTGCTTATTCCTGGTTTTGTTGCCACAAAATCCAAGGCAATTAGCAGATGTGAGTCAGCCAGGGCTTCAGCTGGCTACAGGTGTAGCCCATCCCATGAGCACCGTACTCAGGATAAAGGGAGACCTTTGTTGAGGCTAGGGGAGCCTTTTGCCTGGACTCCTTCTGACCCTGTTCCTGAGGACTGCCTTCCTGTTTACTGGGACCACTGTACATCTGCTGGGGTGAGTATGAAGTTGTATACTTTATATTGGTACTAATTTGGCTTTGCATTAGTGTGAATTTCATGAGTTCTGTTTTAATTTCAACCTATGGGTTTTCTCTCTCTTTTATCCCAATTCCTCTGCTGGGGAGGGGTCATCAGATGATAGAGTAACTGCTAGAGTTTAGCCTGAGACAGAAGCTAAACTGAGGTACTTACAGGTGTTCACTTTCAAACCAATTCGTTTTCAAACTTGTATCTTCTTCTCTGCCCCACTACCTTAACAGCTTTCCCCTCGGTTCTCTCCATGAACATCCTGCCTGCACTCCTCACTCCTGGTTGCTGCTTTGCATTGTTCTTCCTTTCCCTCCTTTGACCAGATTTTACCACCTAGCCCTTTCCCAGAGACCAGTCTGTTCTCATCTCTTCCTCAATTATTTTTCCACCCTCTCTCTAGAGGAGCTACTCTACACTGAACTTCCATATCCAGTTGCACTAGCAGAGAGTCTTACAATGGCTTAAAAAGCACAAAACTAAAATAGGCTGCCTCCAATTTTAGTGTTACATGCAGCAGCTAATACACAAAGGAATACAATACACTGGAGGTCCAAAACTGTTGATGAGGGGAAAAAAAAGAAACACCATCACTTTAAAAAACTTTGTTTGCCTAAGATGTGTCCTTCACAGACTTGACTGGGCACAAAAGAATTCAACATAAATGAATAACTGCTAAACTGCTTCTGATCTACAGATCATATTGTCCTGCTGACAGATCATGCATGTGAAGTAGAAAAGCTGATACAGGATAGTGAAACCAGCAATGAACCTGAGAAAATTGAAGAAGGTGCAGCTGGAATATAAATTGACAGAGTAGCTTCTGAAAAGAAATGGCAAAAGGGAAGGGGAGAACACAACCAGGGGGAAGAGATAAACACTACAGGTAATAGTAGCTCCAACAAACATAGGATGCTTCCTCCAAAATGTGTGCACAGTGGTCTGAGTATGTATTTATCATCAGGTTAGCAAGAACACAAACCAGAACAATGCTGATATAAATTACTAAAAGTATTGAAGTGGATGTTTTATCTATGATAGGTTATATCTTCATTCAGAGGTATTTAAATGCCGATTAAATGGAACCCTGAAACATCTGTGGAGAGTCAGATTGAATCATCCTTCAGGGGACAAGCACTACATGTTTTCATTACATTTCAATTATGTAGCCTGTCCAGTTCTTAAGGATTTACACTGGGTTTTTAATCATATATTTCTTTAGAGTTGGATGTGGATATAATGATGGTGTTAGAGCAGTAGGCAAACATTGACAAAACTAAGCAGCAAAATTTAAAGCGATCCATTCATCGGCTTACCCATGGATAAAAAATATGGGTTGGTTTCTTGCTTTATGTCTGACAGAGACAATGATTTCTGAAAGCTGTGTTTTAGAGCTCTTGATTAAATCTCCTACAAGTGAAAACTGTTGGCTAAACCTCCTACATATGTTTACCTGAGTAGTTGCATCAAAGAGCCAGAGTAGCTTGAATCTGATTCTGAATGTGTTATTTGTCCAGGCAAAGAAAAAGGTTCTTACAAAGTCTGGAGCCTTAATGAAATGTAGAAAATGCTCAGAGAAGTGGAGGGTAATCTGGTGAAAAGATAGATGAACTCAAGATACCAAGGGAAAGATTGATCACAAAGCAGAATTGCAGAGAAGGTAGATGAAACACCAGAAGCAGATAGGTTTATCTAGTGAATGCATAGAGGAAGAAAGCCAAGCAGATAACAGATCTAGAGACAAAGCCAACAGGATGGTAGCTGAAGAGGAAAGCTGAGAGATGATTCTTTCCCTCAGATGTTCAACAACACCGCTCTATACTTCTGATGTTGGCAAGGTGACAGCGCAAAAGCAGTCACTGCAGCAGGTAGGAGAGGAATCAAGACAGCTTGTTAGTTGTGCAATGAAACCAGCAGATTGGTACTCCCCAAACCCACAGCTTTGTTTCCTTGTTGTGTTTGAAACTTCTCTTTTCTCGGGCAAGGCAATTACTTCTTTTCAGTTTCCTATTTATAAACTAGGGCGATAGTACTTCTTTACTATCAACTGCTTGACTTGTTAAAGACAGGAACCGTATCTCAATAGGTGTTTGCCTAGAGGTTAAGCAGAATGCCCTGGTCCCAACAGGGACTGTTATATAGGAGCATCACAGCAACCACTGGCAAGTAAGGCAGAGAGAATCAGGAAAGCTGAAGAAGCTGCCAAAAGGCTTGGTGCCAGGCACTGAAAGTGATTACTTAAAAACACATATTCAGGTTCTTTTATTTTCTTTCTGATCCTATCAAGTGCACTCCAGGCACATTTCAGCTTTTTTTTTTTTTTTTTATTCCCTTGAATCTTTCTTGCACTTCAAAAGAAATTGGTTATTCTCATCCAAGAGCCTGGGCTTTCTGAGAAACACCAGCTCTCATCAGACTTTTGATAACATTGTGAGAGTTCGAAATAGTGAGAGTTCCTNAGGACTATTAGAGGGGTATCTTTTGTATGAGTGGAACTCTTTCATACAAGAGCATTCTGACGCTGAAGTCCTACCAGACCAGGAAAATGCAGCAAGGAAATTCCGCATGGAAGAAGCAGAACTGGGGGAAAAAAATTTGTTTGGTTCATTTACACTAGCGGCTGTGTAGCTTTAACTATTAACAATTCTGTGGAAATGATGGAGTTTCTAACGTCATTAAGGGTTCTTTTAATCAGTGGGTTTCAATTATGGTTCTTGTTCATTTAATTTTCATTATTTGCTATTTGCCTGTGCAAACAAGATGCCGTTTTCAGCAGCAGCTTTGCTGAGAAGCCTGCGAGGACACGCAGGATTGTGATGTATCACACACAGGGCAACGTAAAGCACAGAAAAATATGAACAAAGAGGAAAAGACAAATGCACCCTCCAGAGCACTGAAGTTGCAGAATGCCTAGAGATGAGGAACAGCTAATTTAGGAGAAAATGGATTATAATTTGGAGAAAATGTCTAAGTGTGATTTATAATTTGCACGAACTCTGTATTTATCAAACTAAAGTTCCATGCTAAATCTAGCTGCTCTCCTGGACTTTTTTTTTTTGGGAGATAACGAGAGACATTTCTTAAACATGATAATCTTATGCTCAGAGAGCTCCTGCCGGGTTTGGATGTGGCCTGTGTTTGTCCCCGTGTAAGCTGTTAATTAAGCAGCTGGAGCAGGAATGTTGTCAGTGGTCAGGCTCAGGCATCACCTTCTTGAAGGGATGTGGAGTTGTCAAAGGAGGACCTCTCAGCCATTTTAGAGAACAGAAGGACACTGTGCTTAGACGCCAAACTGCAAACAAACCCTAACAGTGGGGAAATTGTGGTACAGCAGGAGGCATACATATTTTATTGTGTTGTCTTGTGCTGTTTGTTGTGTTGCTTAAAACAAAGAATAATTGTGGGTAGAACTGATTGAATACTCTCTGCAATTACACTGAGATGCTCTGGAACAAAAACAAGGGTCGTGGGAGCACTCACTGTGCTAGGAGCACAACAAAGATTGCACGTGATGAGCCTCAAGGTAGACCTGACAGGCAAGAGAGATCTGTGCTCAAAGTGGCAGTGGAAGTATCACATTTCGAGAAGATGTTTTTCTACCCTTTTGTTCTCCCTCTCTGTCTTACTTCACACATATAACACAAGGCATTTTGTTACACACAAATAATGTTTACAGTGGGTAGAAAATTAGACACGAACTGGCAATGTGTGCTTGCAGCCTAGAAAGCAAACCCTGTCCTGGGTTTCATCAAAAGAAGCATGGCCAACAGATTGAGGGAGGGGATTCTGCCCTTCCACTCTCAAAAGACCTCACCAGGAGTACTGTGTTCAGTGTAAGAAAGATGTGGACCTGCTCAAGCGAGTCCAGAGGAGGGCCGTGAAAGTGATCAGGGGGTTGGAGCAGCAGTCCTATGAAGAAAGGCTGAAAAAGTTGGGGTTATTTCAAAGCAGACCTTGTTGCAGCCTTTCAATATATCAGGGAGGCTTAAAAGAATTAGACAAGGCTTTTTTACCAAGGCTTGTAGTGGTAGGACAAGGGGCAGCAATTTTAAACTTGAAGAGGGTAGATTTAGACTGAATTTAGTGATAAAGTTCTTCACTGTCAGGGTGGTGAGACACTGGAATAGTTTGCCTTAAGAAGTTCTGGCGGACTCATCACCGGGTATGTTCAAGGCCAGGCTGGATGGGGGTTTTGACAACGTCATCTAGTGGAACCTGTCCCTTCCCACAGCAGATTGGGCTACGTGATCTTTCAAAAGTCTTCTGCTGTGCTGGGATTCTATATTAAGGTCTCCACAGCAGTGCAGTATCCTGATGCTCCATCGGCATGCCTAGCTGCTCAGTGCCTGGGATGGCAGCAGAGCCCTGCAGTAGTTATTTAAGGGAAGGACACTGAGTAAGGCACTTCTCTGGGCAACGCATCTCAGACTCCTCTGCACAGCCCCCGGTGGGTGGCTGCGGTGCGACCCACGCCCTGCCCGGCCCGGTGGGGATGCGCTGCCGTGCGGAGGCGGCCTCGAGTCTCGGCGCCCTTCCGCGGGCAGGGCCGGGCTAGGCCGAGCGCGGTGAGGCGCTGCGGCAGGCCCAGCTCCGGCAGGCCTGAGTCCGGGACACCGCTGGGCGTCTCCGGCCGGCCGGCAAGAGGCGGCCGCAGGCCCCGGCTCTNCGAGAGCGACTGGCAGGGGCTGGTGAGCGAGGTGAGGCGGCGGGGCGGGGGCAGCCGCGGGCGCTGGCTGGCCCAGCCTCCCGCGGCAAGGCCTGAGCGCCGGGCGCCGGCTCCTTTGGGGCTGCCGGGCTAGAAGGAGGGGGGTAGCGACCGGCACCGCCGCGGCGCCCGGCTGCTGCCCCGCTCCTTGAGGGAACTGCTGAGGCGAGGGCCAGAGCCAGCGGGACGAGACCCTGGGTCGGGACTGCGAGGAGGGCCTTGCCTCCCGCGGCTGTGGCGGCAGCAGGTGGAGCCAGTGGGGGGCACCGAGCCAGGCTGAGCTGTGCGGCCACGTCTGCCGTGTGGCACCTACCGCCCGCCTGCTGCCGGCCCCCCGCACGGCTCTAAGCACAGCCGAGGAATGTTTGGGAACCTCTGGCATGCCTTTAACTGCCTTGGGGCTGCCGGAAAGCGGGGCTTTGGCTCGGAGCCCGCTGTTAGTTTGACACTGCCAGAGAGTCACCTGTGGCCGTGGCCCTCGGGGCTGAGGCCTGGGGCTCGCACTGCTGCCGGCTCGGAGGCCCAGCAGCAGCTCGGCCCTGCCACGGCAGCCAGCAGCGGGGCCCGGGCAGCACCTCTCAGTTCGCTCCTTTGGCACATACTTTGTTTTCTTACTTCACCTGAATCACGACTGAAAGCGTTTTGAGACCCACGGTGTCGCTTATAAAAAGGGAGGAAAACCTGTGGTAGCACAGTGACCTCCACCTTCAACGAGTGGAGGACTTTTGTAACACAAGAGTAGGAAAATGTTATGATCAGCTACATCCCCATGTTTACGGTACACGTTTCCATGTAGGGTAGGTTGTCAAACTCCAAAATACTTGAGATCAGTATCATTGAAAGTTTTATCAAAGTCAGGCCTGTTCAATGGGAACTGTGAAGTTCAAAGTAGATGGGCACGCTATTTTTTTGTGTGTTGCACTTTGCATTGCATTAATTTTACATAACTATAAAAATGGTATATTTCTGTTTACAGCCAGCAAACAAAACTGTGCAAATGACGTGGGCCTAGGTCAACCTGAATCTACAAGTGGGATGGGTAGGGTGTACCACAGTACCATGCACACAGACAAAACTCCTCTGATTTTGGAAAGGCTTTGCCTCTTGTTGCATAACATGATTGTGACTTAAGGCCCAGACCTGTCAAAAAGATGCATGAGTTCAGTGTCCTGAGCCTGTCACTTCTCCCAGTGGTTTTAATAGAGGTTCTCTGGCCCCAGATCTGTGCTGTACAGTACATCCAGGATCGGGGTCTGCCTGTGCACACAGTGTTTGCAAACACAGAATAATGTGAAATAAAGTGAAAAGTGTACTTTAAGAAGCATCCTGATTGTGCAGTGTTGCATCTGACATCACTTCTCCTAAACGGAGTTTTATTTGAGGGTGGTGTCGCATGGCAGGGAAGGGTAAGAGATAGAAGCAGTTCAGGGAGTGTGGTCAGAGCAAATATCCCTAACCTTGGATGTAAAAAGTCAATTAGAGTTACTTTGGGACTTTCGAACTTCCAGTGATTTAACCTAAAAACTCAATCCTGAAATGGAACACTTCTGATTTAGAGGCTTCTTGATTGTAGTGCAGTTTAATGACTGTGTTAAGCTGTGGTCTTGCAAATAGTTAAGCATAAATATAATTTCTTTTTTTTGGGAACAGAGACCTAGTGATTTGTATTCAGTTTTCCTTTCCTTTCTCTCTGTTCCCACAGCAGGCTTACAGCCTGTTTTTCTGCATGAAGTCTGTAACGCATGCTGTCAAGCTATAGGCTTCCCTCTTCTGCCTTCCTCTTCCTTTGGCTGTAGTGATTAACTTTGTGCAATTTACCCATTAGCTCCAACGTCCTAATGTATTTGTGAGAAAGTGGCTCTGACTTCTGAACTAATGTGTCAAGTTTTTGCAGTTTTCTGTATCCTGCCATGGTACAGAGTTTTCCAGGCCTCTTACCTTCAGTGCCTGCAAGGTACTTAGAGTTTTGTTCCCTCTGCATTTCATAGAACATTATGAAGTACTTGCAAACCTAAGATTCATAGAATCACGGAATTGCTTTTCTCACTTGCTCCCTGTGATAGAACTAGGAGCAGTGGATGGAAGCTGCAGCACAGGAGGTTCCAGCTCAGCACAAGGGAGAACTTCTTGACTGGAAGAGTCCCAGAGCACTGGCACAGGCTCCCCAGAGAAGCTGTGGAGTCTCCTTCCCTGGAGACTTTCAAGACATGTATGGATGTGAGCTAGATTGTATGGTCCTGCTCTGGCAGAGGTTTTGGACCTGATGATCTCTTTGGGTCCCTTCCAACCCCTGACATGTTGTGAGCCTGAGAATTAACCAGGTTGGAAAAGACCTTCAAGATCATAGAGTCCAGCCTAAGCTTTGGGGAATTACTTGGAGAATGTGCAACTGTTGAGCAGCAGTTCTGGTTGAAATTGCTAGGTGTTGCAGATATGAATTCTGAGTAAGAGTGAGCAACCTGCTTGTAAGCATCAGAGCACACCTTTCTCACTGACCGCACAATTGTTCTAATGCGGACAAGACAGAAGAGGAAGGAAAATTAGTGAGGTTTTCGTGTTTATATCTCTCTGACTTTCTGCCACAGTTGCCTTTTCAAATGAAGTGTGAAATGTAATCCACCAAACCTTTATGAGGGGACCTGACTGGCTTTGGAGCTGCTAATTTCAGAGCTTTTGTGAAGGCAGCCAAATGCCAGTGGCTGTAGGGGAGAACAAAGTGGAGCGGATGCTCTGAGGTCCCTCGGTGATTGGTTTGGCATCATAATGGCTTTGTCATTTGGAAAAGGAAGTGAAAACAGTAAAGGAGCTGGCACTGTGACTTGCTTCTCTCTGTTCTTTTGAGCTATGGGAGAGGGGCTGTGGAGACCTGCATGCTGTGCTTTCATGCAGCAAAACAAGTGCTTGCTTCTCATGTTTCCGTGTTCTGGGTTGGACTAAGATACCTACCAGGATGTTAAGGGACAAACATGGAGAAATTAATCCCATGCACAGCATGGCAAGCAGAGGACTGGTAACTGTGTGATTCACTGGGTTTGAGTGCTTGGCTCAGATATGTTGAAGAGTTTGAGCTGAAGTCAAGAGGAGCAACACTAGTGAAGCAAACACCCCAAACGGTGACATGGAAATGTGTTTTGGGACTCTTCAGTTTGTCATTTCCATAACAAAATTGCCTTCAAGAGTACAGTTAAAAAAAAAATTGCTTGAAACTTCAGGGAGTTTAATAGCAATCAGGTCTCTTGTCCAGAAGATGGTGAGCAGAGTCTGTGGTTTCTCTGAGAGCACAATGCACAATAGGTTTCCAGGCTCACATACCCATTGATTGACATTTGGGAGGACACTAGGTCCTGAAGTGTTGAGACAACACAGATCATCCATAGCGATTCCAAAGCACAGTGTGGAGATAGTATCTCTGCTTTTATGCTCAGAAAATTAGGTATTTTCCTTCTTGATGTCACTAATTGCCATTAAATACCCAAGTATGGGCCAGTCATTTGCTCAAATTTAAAAGAAATTATTTGATGATAGGAGTTTTGTATTTTGTTGGTTTAAAGAAAGGAAGTCTTAAGCCTTGACAGTGTCCCAGCTTCATCAGATTATTAGACCATGTCTACAGTGTTGTTAATGAGATCTATCCAGATTTGTCACTAAAAATAGTCATGGACAAATACTAAGTGTTTGATGTAGAGGGTCACCTTGGAAGAGCTACACTCTCCTGTAATGTCAGTCTCTTTTTACTCAGTTTCACTAAAGTAGTTATCTGGCTGTAAAGCAGTTCAAGCAGTAATGTAGGATGTCGTATATATTCCTTTAATTATTATGATCTTCCTTGTAGCAATTACAACTTGCTTTATTCCAGATAACAGTGCATTGGTAGATAAAAGTCACTAGACAGATAGGAAAAGTTGTACATTGTAGCTTTTTAGATTGAAAGCAGAGCAGCTGGCTCTTGGTTAACTTTGTATTTTAAACTCAAAGATTGGCTTGGAACATCAATTAGAAACAAAAGACAAAAAGAATATTTTGTAGCATAATAGAATTCACTTGTTTGTCACACTGTTAGTATGTGAAACTTAGGCTTCCTTGCAGCTGGAGAGGAGGAAATCTCTATTTAAATGCCAGAAACATCTACTGAATGCTTTTTTCTCAGACTGTATGAGGATATTTCCCTTATTGCTTGAACTGCTCCAAAAAGACTGTTAAACTCTTATATTCCTTTTGACAGCATACCAATTTTGCTGCACTTAATTGTCCATATGTGGGAAATTGTTAGTGGGACTCAATTGTTTCCCTGACTAGAATCTGTTTCTGGTGTATCATTGTTAGGTTATTTTATGGCCATTATTAGTATTTTTTTTTTTTAACGCTCAGAAACATATATATTAGATAACCTCTTCAAAGTCTGCCTTTGTATAATTTGTTTTCCCTTCAAAAATGGCAATGGGAATTGGAAACATCACTCTCTCAAATAATGAAATTCCACAGAAATGCTGTGGCTTTATTGTTTCTTCTACCGTAAGCCCATGGAAACAAATTGCTAGACGTTATTACTATTTTTATCCCATTTATTTGGGAAAGTCGATATATGCAAAAGGCAAAAATGACTTTAAAAAGCCTTCTAGGTGGTCATTTTTATAGTGAAATCCAATCAGTACATTGATGAGAGTTGTCAAGCCCCTTCCTTTGGTATGGCACATGATCAGTATATAATTCATCAAGTTAAAATACACTTTGAAGCAAGGAGGAGGACATAATTCCCTTACGTTTAGACCCTGAACACAACTGTGTTTATGGTTCATTATCCTCAACCTGATAGATGGTGGAGAATTCTCTTGCCCTCACCAGTGCTGCTGCGAAAGTTGAAGCCTTCTTTTATGCTTTGAGTTTGTCCTTTGTGGAGAGCTGTGACTCATGGCTGAAGGGAGACTGTTTTAGGGCTGACAAGTGTTGGTTTTACCCACATACTTTGGTTACCTCCCAAACTCTCTCTGCATTGTGGCATGCACCAGCTCTTGTGGCAGTGCTGATGCTGTGGGTGGCCTAAGGTGAGATGTTTTTGCTTTGCTCCTCTCACACTGTGTAAGTTTGGTAGGTTCTGCTCCACGTAGGTGTTGCCTGGCTGGACCGGCTTCGTTCTTCCTGGTGCGCAAAGGAACAGGACAGGATGTTTGGTTCAGGGGTTTGGGCTGCTGGGTTTTTAAAAAGCGATTGTGAGGTTTGCTTTTATTTGCAGTTACAGAATCAGATTGTTAGTCTTTAAAAACAATTTAGTGAAGGCATATTTTAGAATTAGCTAAGGTGTGAGAGGGTTCTGGGGAAAAAAAGAGATTGTCAGAGGCAAATATTTCACTGTAAGGGAAGGAATTATTTTACCAGCTTTGAAGCAGTTTTGCATGTCACTATCAGTACTTGCTGACAATATTAAAGTTTAGCTTCTGATACCTTTCAGTGCTTTATCAGGGGACTTGACATTTGTGTAAGGTATCAGTAAGGACATAAGTGCATAGGTACAGTTGCCTTTGTTGATGCCAAGGCATCATAATCCAGAAAATTTATGGCAGGATTTCAACTTCAGTATTGCCAGAAATAAAATTAATCCAAGGTGGAAGTGTCCTTTTAGAGAGTTCAAATCCTTCTTGGAATTGCTTCTCATTCACAGACGGCTTTTTTGCATCTAAGCGTTTACTGTTTTGGGAAAACATTGGCTGTACTGATGCACCAAACTCACTCTTCCCTTTCTCATTGACTTGAAATTGAGGTTAACAAAGTCAATTCCAAGCAAGTCATACATACGAGTAATGATTTTTGTCCCAAAGAACGGCACTGACTTGAACAGTGTGGAAGTGCTGATGCTCTTGCTTTGTGCAAGAGCCCATAATGACAAAGTATTCTTGTCAGAGTATATAATGAAACTATAAATTGTTTTCATGACTGCTGTGATATTTGGTCTCTTGCAGAGCACATTCAGAAAGTATTTAGTGCTACATCTTATGTAACATCAGAAATAGAAATATACGCTTTAGCAAGAGCGGTGTCAAGTGATGGGTGAGAAGAATCTGCTGATTGAACATCACGTTAAGTGAAAAAAGTTGCCTGAAACTTCTGACAGATCAGCCAGTGCAGGAGAGGATGATGTAAGGTTTCTCTCCCAGTTGGGAAAGACAATGAAGAAGATCAGACTAATGCAGATGCAAGTTCTGCTTTGCTTTGTGCATTAGAGGTGGTGGCTGGAGGGGTAGAGACGCATCTCTGCCTTTCCTCCCCATGCAGATGTTTGCAGTACTCCTGCATCATTTCCTATTCTTTTCACTCGGCAAGGACATGCATGAACTATCACTGCTGTATTAGTTTCTTTTACCTGTGCTGATACCACACTGTGATTGTTTCAGACTCATTTTGGCTGTCACTCCAGACAATTTCTGGAGTTGAAATTAATGTTGCTGGGAGTAATCTACATCACACTACCCTTTCTGCTCTAACGTGGTGCTGTTTCACTGTCCAAATGGGAGGCTGAGCCCAGAAAACATTGCTGCTAGCAGGGAGGAGGAGGGAAGGGAGAATGAGCTGGGAAATACTCGTTGGTAACAGAAGTGAGTATTGTGGACACAAGTAGAAAAGGGAGTTTGCCAAGGCTCTTCCTTCTAGCAGCCTTCCCAGGGCTGTGGGTTAAATGGTGAGGTTCCTCCTGTGATCGCACATGAGTAGAAAGCAGAAATAAGAATTGTTGAATTTTTCTAACTCACAGTGGTAGGTGAACCTGTGCCTTACAAATGGATCTCAGGCTTCTGACAGAAGAAGCTTAATCCCCATTATTGTCACCAATAAGCTAAAATGACTTGTCACAGACTTTGGTCTCATGCAGAGAATCTTCCTCCATCTTTGCAGAGAAGAGCTTGAGCCTCCTGTATCCAGTGTTGGCTGAGGTTGAAATGAAATATTGCAATTACAGTTAGTTGTTTTTTTTGTTTTTCTGCAGTACCTGGTGTGTAAGAGGAAGCTCGAAAGTAAGAAGGAGGCATTGCTAATCCTTTCCAAAGAGCTGGACACCTGTCAACAAGAAAGAGACCAGTACAAGCTTATGGCCAACCAGCTGCGGGAACGACACCAGTCTCTGAAAAAGAAGTATCGGGAACTGATTGTAGGTGTTCTTTGTGAAAACTTTGTGACTGGGGTACAAAGGTGAACCTCAAAGTAAAGTTGAGAAGTTTACGATGACTGCTGTGGGAAAAAAAATAAAAAATCTAAATGTTTAGGTACTCGTTTACAGCAGCCCTGAAGCTGTATGGCCCTGATCATATTATTACTTCTTTATTCTGTGTTGATGAGGTAGTGCCTGTTACAGAAGACACAGAAAGGCAGGGCATGCTCTGAGGAAATCCATTTCAGTTGTAATTCCATTTAAAACACTGACTGTGGTATTATTATTCCACAGCAACTTAATGTACCGTTGTGAAAAATAATGCAACATAAATTTGTAATGACCTGCTCTTCTAGAAATGTAAACAAATCTTCAGCCTTAGACAATTTCTGGAGTTTGAAATTAATGTTGCTGGGAGTAATCTACATGCAGCATTGTAGAAACCGTTTTGATAACAGCTTAGTTAAAATATGTGCTTTAAAATTTGATCCACAAAGTTAATATAGTTGCTGGTTTCAGGAAAAAAGTTAACCAATGAAATATGTCCTATTTATTTATAGGATGGGGATCCATCCCTTCCTCCTGAAAAGAGGAAACAGGTAGGATTTATTCTTCTGTTGACATTATTTATCTGCTGCAAAAAGTACATTGCAATGGTGTGAAAATATGAACTAAAGAATCTGGAAAAAAAAAAACCCAAGCATTTCTGTCTGTTCACTTTTCAAACTGGGGCTTCTTGTGCTTTCGTCTAAGCATAATTTGGATATTTCAGAGTGAAACATTATTAATTAGAATATATGGCTGTTGCCTTTATGGTCATTTGAGACTAGAATTAGTCAGCACGTGGAGACTTGAGAATGACTTTGTCTTTCTTGTATTGCGTCCTAAAAGGGCTTCGTGACTGGACTTTTCCTACTTTAAAGCAATGTGGGAATGCATTGTCTGCTTCCATAATTGTTAATTTATTGTTGTGAGTACTGTTTTCCATTAGGTACTCTCCTGGGTCACTTGGGCTCTATGAGTTAGAAATGGTAAGAACAATGGTAATTGCATTTTATGGTTCCCTTGAAAAACTTCCTTTGCCTGCTGACTTTCATTTTTGTTCCCAGAGATCCACATAGTGTGTCCCTGTTGTTGGAGGGCTGGTTGTCACATCATTAAATTGTCTTAAATTTTTTTAGAGAAAAATGGCAGCCAAAACACAATGTGTGAGCAGGGAGAGGAGGACAACCCAAAAGAGCAAAAGTTGTGACTGTAATTGCCAGTCTTTTAGCCAATTTTAAAGTGTGGTTACTACATTCTTTTAATGGATCAGAAGTTTTGCTCTTCATCCTTTCCCTGGGAGTTTGCTTGTGGTTGTTGCTATTTCCTTAAAGTTTTAGGGGCTCAGGATTTTGGTTGCTTTAAACTAAAACTTAAGAGACAATATAATTACTCAGGCACTTAAAACAAATAGCTGCCAAGAAGTCAGTGGCTCAGCGTAGCATCATTTCACTTCCTCATTAGTTAGCATAATTTATTTGAAATTCTGTTATTTCAACAGAGTTCTAATAAAAGTTTATGACCAGATATAGGTTTGTGCATTCTGACTACTAAAATTGTAGCTGAAGAATATACAATTAAAAGGAAAAAAATCCGATGCAGCATATGGGTCATTACAGAGATAAGTAGAAAGGGAGTTTTGCCATCCCATGGATGTTGTTCTAATTAGTCTCTCATCTTTCAAAACAAATTAATCTGACACTTGTTTCTAAAGTACTAGCAAAATGTAGTCTACATTCAGAAGCTGCAATTGTATGAAGTTTTGGCATTTTTTGCTGGGAGAAGTTTGTGACCTCAGTCACTTTATAAAAACAGAAGCCCTGATCCCGTAATGAATTTTACGTGACACAGAAGTACATGCTGTTCTCGTGTCAGAAATGAGATGAAAACATGCTGAATAATTTGCAGTCTGTTATGTTTCTTTCCTGCAACTGAGAAATTATTATAGAAATTGTACTCTAGAACCTTGAGTGTAACAGGTGGGTTGGAGTTGCTGCTTCTTCTTATCTTCATTTTTCACCTTTATTATCAGTTTGTGACTCCTTAAATTATCTCCTTTTCCACACTGCACCTTCTCTCCTTGTTTTTGCAGTACAGGATTTTCTTGTTTTGTCAGGTAACTGTTGATAAAAATTGCCTGGTTAAGTCAGAATGGTTTGTTGTTTTTTTTTTTTACTTTGGGTGGGTTGCTTAAAAGTATTTTAACAGGGAATACGCTGCAGTGTTTTCCTTCTCAGAACTGTGTGCAGTGGTACACATCTCTGACATAATCCAAGGATTGCTCCATGTCTATCACCTGCCAAGCAGCAAAGGCAGGAAATGAGAAACTGCTACTGAAATCTTTGTTCCTGCAGCAGGTGTTTTACTGTCAGTGCTGTTATCACAGCCAGTGAGCTGTCTGTGCTTTCTTGCCCCTCTTAACAAACGCTCACAATTAGATGCTGTAGTTGAAGACAGTGGGGTCAGGTGTAGGGTAATTTTTGGGTAATTAATGGAGGGGTGAAATGTCCAGGGAAGGACCATGAGAATGATCATGGCGCTGCTCTGAGGACTGGCAGAGGGAGTTGAGGCTGTTCAGCCTGCAGAAGAGGAGGCTCCAAGGAGACCTTGTTGTAGCCTTGTAGTATCTGAAGGGGGCCTGCTTTAAGAAAGCTGGGGAGGGATATTTAGGGTGTCAGGTAGTGATAGGACTGGGAATTGAGACCCTGGGCCAGGTTGCCCAGGGAGGTGGTGGGAGCCCCATCCTTAGAAATTTTTAAGGCCAGGTTGGATGTGGTTCTGAGTAGCCTGATCTAGTGGAAAGTTTCCCTGCCCATGGCAGGGAGGCTGGAACTAGGTGATCCTTGGGGTCCCTTCCAAACCTGAGAATTCTGTGATAGAAAGAATGAGAAGTTGATTTTGGTGGTAAAATTCCCTAGAGACAGTAAGCAACAGACATTCTCCCATTTTAAAAGGCCTGTTAAAATGTTGCTCTGTCTACAAAATCTCTGTTGTCCATCCTCTATAAACAAATTCTGTCATTCTGCAGTGGTCCAAATTTGTGTGCATTTGCTGGTATATTGGACATATTTATGACACTGGCAAACAAATTCTGGATATCTGTTGGACAGTGTTGTCATGCTGGAAAACTTCATGAAAGAAAAACCATAGATGAGATTTTTAGCTTGAGTTGTACTGATTGTTTTTGTGTTGGGTTTGTTTTGCTCAATGTTGCTGAAATTCTCAGTAAACTTTAGTTTGGGAGAAGCTTTGTCATTGAGCTAACAGATCAGTGCATCCTTTGACCTTCTATATGAAGTGGAAGTTCTTTTAATACAGATGAGATCCTTTGAATAAACAAAGGTGAAGTAAAATGCATGGTTAGGAAAATGACTCTGCTGGGCCACAGTCCTAAATATGCTTTGCTTAATTTGATCTCAGTGAGACCACTCAGTTGGAGATAATGGGTTTGCAGTGGGGCTATGTGTTAAGAATAAAGCTGCAATGCATATGTTCACTCTTGAGGGCTTATATTTGTATTTTAAATGTGTGGAAAAAAAATAAAATTAAATAGAGGTAAACATCAAAAGATCACAAAATGGTTGAGATGGGTAGCTAGTTCTATTCCCCAGTTCAAGCAGGGCCACCTGCTAAATGGCTTTTTGGTTCTATTAATCAGCTCTGTGAAAGAGCTGAGTATCTTGAAGGTGTGTGAGCAGGAGCTTTCTTGTCTTTCTTGTTTTGCAGAGCCCAGTCAAGTTTTGCCTAGCATGCTTCTGTGGTAGGATTCCTGCCCAGTTCCCCCAGCAGCAGATCCTCAGAGGGGGAGAGGATTTTCTACTTTACCTCAAGTGACTGCTTGGCAAGGCTTTGATTTTTTCCTGTTGTTTTTCCATGGGGAAATACGACACATATTAAGTGTGTTTTGTTTAGTATACCCAGGACCTATAATTTAAAAAGTCTTCTCTACATTGCTTTCATCTTGCAGAGAAAAATACAGTAATTTTTGGGTTTTGTCACAAGGAAGCTAGTGCTCTGGGAGGTTGTCACTTCTTCTACCTTGGAGTGAACAGTGGGAGTTGGTAAGCAAAGCAGGTTTTTCTGTATTAATTCAGCCACTGCAATCATATGAATGCATTGGAGGAGAAACTGCAATTAAATTTGCTATCAGTCACACCCATCGAGTGTGCTTAATGTTTCATCCAACTTTTTTTTTTTTCTGTCAGCCCTATAATTCAGTGTTCTCCTTTGTTTGAAGGTGTGGCTGGAAGAAACATAAAAGGTTACAAACTGCAGTAGAGAAAAGCTTGCTTGTATTTTAAAATATTTTAAAGCTATAAAGGTATGTTGGAAGTTTCTGCCTCTTCCCCCTTGCCAAATTAGTTTCTCAGGCAGTGTCTGAAGGCAGAAAGTTCTTTTTTTTCTTTTTTTTTTCTTCTCAAGTGTCGGATAAGATTTATGTGCGAGAGAATTGAGAGCTATATTAAAGACTCTGTTACTATCCATCATTTTTAAAGTGGTGTGAAGAAAAATAACAGCGTGTGTGTGGCTAGATTTGCAAAATGGTTAAAGGAGCCAAATTCAAGTGTGTGGTGCATAATGCCAGGGATGGCTGTTTGGAGTCACATCAGAACTTGGGTTATTGGTGAGTAGTGAGCAAAGATCTGTTGCTGTCTGACAGACATTCACTGACTTTTGTTGGTAAATATCCATAGGTATTTTTATCAGTAGTTTCAGATGCTCAGCTCTAGCTAAAAGTAAAGTTTCCACCTTCTAGCCCAAAAATGTTCTTGCAAATTTTAACAAAATCTTAGTGGAAAAAGGTGAGGTCTATGATCCCTTTCCATCTTTCACTTTCTGGGCTTTTTTTGATTTATGTGTTTGGTTTTGGTTTTTTTTTCCCCTCTGTATAACAAAGGCAGGCACCTCCTACTTGGTCACACTTGCTTTTAATCAGAGGAAAAAAGAATATGGGGACAGTTTCCTATGTCTAGTACTGCAACAGGGTTTGGATTGTGCTCAAATCATACTTCAATGAGAGGTTCAGTCACTGGAATAGGCCAGTGGTCATGGCACTAAGCCAAAATTTAAGGAGTATCTGGACCATGTTCTTAGTCATACCATTTGGTTTTAGGTTGTCCTGTGAGGAGCAGGGAGATGGACTTGCTGATCCTTTTAGGTCACTTCCAACTTGAGGTATTCTGTGACTGTTTTACATCCAAACTTTCCATGGCAGAGCCTGTTACACTGTAGAGGCTCAAAAAAATTCCTGCTGGGAACTGAGTGTTGCCAGAGGTAGATAACCTTTTCAGAGATCTATTTGCTACCAGGCACTTAATCAGGGCCTTGCATGAAGCACTGTCTATTATTTAGTATTACAAATAGTTGCATTGAGAGAGGGTAGGAGAAATAGTTTCCACAGCTGCAGGTTGTTGCAGAGGCAAGACAAGGCAGCAGAAAGATATATGAGCACTGTGCCTTGCCCTCCCATTACCCACAGCTCAGAAATCTCCATCAGTGCTTTGGAGTTAGTTTTCAATAGCCTGAGTGGAAAAACTCTCTGACAGTTACAGGAGCCTTTTTAAGGCTTCACTTAGCATCAAAAGCAACTGTTGAAGAAATTGAGCCTGGGGATGCTGAACTTGGCTAATTTTCAGAGGATTGTTCTCAGCTGCACAGGTAAACGATATGAGCTTTATTGTCTGCTGAAGTAACTTGTCTTGAATTTCTAAGTGAATTCTGTGGTTGTTCTATGAATATTGAAAAGAAGTTGCCAGGTGGGAAAATGAATTGCCTTTCCCTTGTATAGATTTCTTCCCTTTCCTCCAAAAATACACGCTCAGAGGTTCACCAAGCTAGTTCTCCATTGTTAGCTTTATCATCGTTCAGCCGTATGGTATGTTTGCTCATATATGCCAAAGAAACGGCACCGAGGCCAGGTGTTGATCAGTGTATCCTTTTGGGCTGGCTCTCTTTAAGCCCAGCAGACCACTTTTGAAAATCAAGTGCTGCTTCTCTTCACCGTCTTTCAACTGAGTGCTTTAATGAGGTCTTGCCAAAACCTTTAAAACTCAGGACAATCTAAATTATATGTTGTACGGAACCTCTAAGCCAGGGAAATGAATAATTGCTGGAGACTACTGCTGTGACATAGCTTGGTTGTTTTAGTTTAACAGAAATATAACAGAAGCTTTGCATTAAGAAGCGAGTCTATACTTAGCTCGTGGTAATACTCTTAGTGTGCTGAAATAAGGCTGTTTATTTTAGTGTCTGAAATTCTTCATTTAAAGTTGCTTCCAAAATCCCTGTCTCGAGAATAAAGGTTTTTGTCACATTAAGTCATTTATATGACTGACAAAATAAAATTCAGCATAGAATTGCAATCCCAGAGAAATGGTTTTAAAGGAAATAAATCTGAGCAGGAAGATTTAGCATAGGCATGGTAATGCTTTTCCTGCAGTTACTGGGAGCTGGGGTTTGACTACAGACTGCTAGAATCCTGATGTTGTGGCTGTAAACACTGATTAGTGAGATTGAGTTCTTCCCAGGTGTTGAAATTACATGTGCTATTGCAGCGTTAGGAGTTGTTAAAATCCATCATAAAAAGAGACTTTATAAATAGAAGCGTTTCAGAAAGGTCTGTGCAAATCATGTTCCTTTTAACTAACTCAGTCAGGTGGCTGGATGGCCTTCACTGAAGTCAGCTTCCTTCAGAACAACCCAATCCAAATAAAAAGAACTGCATCTGAACAGTACCCATAGATAGCTCAGTTTAAACACAATTTCCTACAAACACAGGTTTCTTTCTTTTAAACTGCCAATAAGAAGTACCTTTCAAAATCATTGAGTGACTGTGTTCTGAAGTTCCTTGATTCATTCACTAGAACTATTACACATTTATTTAACGTGGAGGAAAAAAAAAAAATTAGTTCTACCAAAACATACTTGAGGAACCTTTTGCGTTGCTTGAATGGTTGCTGTCTTGAAAATAAATCATAAAATGGTATGGGTTGGAAGGGACCTCTGGAGAGCATCGAGTCTAACCCCCCTGCCAGAGTAGGATCACCTAGGGCAGACCACACAGGAGCATGTCCAGGTGGGTTTTGAATGGCTCCAGAGGAGACTCCACAACCTCTCTGGGCATCCTGCTACAGTGCTCTGACACCCTCACAGGAAAGAATCACAGAACATTAGGGGTTGGAAGGGACCTCAGACACAGTTTAATTTTGGCCTATAATCAGCTCTGTATGTGTTTTGCTGTTGTACTATTTTCCCAAATTATAAATCCAGATTGCAAATAAATAAAATGCTCTAAGCTCTTCAAAACTGTGGAATACTTAGCTTACTTTCTTATGAATCTTTGATCTAGAACACCAGGAAATACAGAAGCTGTAGCAGTGAATTAGGCTTGTTCATCAAGGAGGCTTTATCAGTTAAGAGTTATTTTCCTGTTTAGAGGTTTGAAGATATTTGAGACCAATTGGAATTGGAAGCTGACATATAGTAGCATTCAAAACTGCCATCTGATTAGAGCTGATAGTTTAATAGTCTAATAGTCTGATCCTGCAAATGGTTAGATGTATGCATAGCTATATTCATGTTAATATATTCATAGTTCTGTTAAATATAAAACAGGACCTGTGGAAATAGCAGGTGTTAGTAAACAAGGGGAAAGGTTTCAGGGATGGCTGTCAGACAACTTGTTGGGTTTGATAGTGTATGAATTTTAAAGATAGACCTCAGAAAAAACATCCTATGAGACTGTCAAGTAGTTGTGAGAGTGACTGGGTAAAAGGGCAAGGCTGAAAAAGGAGGAGAAATACCGAAGTAGAGAAATGGGGGAGCTGAAAAAGAAGCACAGCAAGTGAGGAATCTAAAACTAAACCTGAACTGGGAAGAGTCAGTTAATGCATTGGCCTCAAACCCGTGGCTTATTTGTGAGGGTGGCTTAGAAATACTGACTCATGGGGCTTTACCAACTCATGCTTAGAAGATGAAAGTTCTTTTTCCATTTCTTTTGATACTCTTCAGATTTCTGGCAGTGGATGACACACTTAGTGTCCATAGGCAGTGTCTCGAAAGGCTGCACATAGCCATGATGGTTATAACAATCGTAGAAGACAGGTTGTTGGTAGGCTTTGCCTGTGCTGGGTCAGTGTTTCTGTAATCCTGTGATATTTTTAGGGGGAAATGATACTCATCTGTAATATTTGCTTATTTTCAGATATCATAGACAGGAAAAGAGGATATTGCATTATTTTTTTTCAATTAGTTGATGGAATTTAATCATAAAATTAGAGACCAGGCTGCTCGCCCCACTAATTTAGCAAACTAATGTAAATAGTAACTTTTCAGCTGTAAATGACAGCTTTTGGGTGGCAAGGGTGGAATGTTTGTTTTTAATCTCTAGCATTCACTTCTGTTTTTCTAGAAGTCTCTATACCAGCTAACAGCACAAGTCAGGTCACATATAAAGTGTTGTGCTAGTAGATACCTATGGTACAGCTCTATATAAGGGCAGGGACTCTTCCTGGCATCCTTTTTCCTGGCTGGGAATCTGCTCTAAACACTACTAGGGAATACAATTACATGATAATTATTTCTCAGCTATCCTTTTGTCAATTTATATACAAGTTGTTATTTTAGTGACTTTGTATAAATATTGTCAAAAGTATTCTGGGTTTTGCTCTTCTTCCCAGCCAGGGTACAAGAAGTGGCCAGGGATATATTCACTTTGTCCTGTTTGGGGTTTGTGTGCTGTTCTGGGAGTGTGTATGCACACCTGCTCTATGTTATTTCCTACTGTTAAAGGAACTCTGGTGACTTTTTTTGGTACCTCTCTAATGAAACACAAAGTCTGAGTACCATCAACAAGACAAGTTAGATTGTTAGAAGATAAGGAGCCAGCCTAGGGTTCCTTTTTGATCACCACTTAAGACTTCGCTCCAGGACACTAACATCTGCCTAATACTTCTTTTCTAGGCAAATCTTGCTCAGCTACTGAGTGAGGCTCAAGATCGAAACAAGCATCTTGGAGAAGAGATCAGAGAGCTTCAACAAAGACTGGGGGAAGTAGAAGGGGACAATAAGGTATTGCAAACTTTTGTTGTCAGTAAGTGGCATCAAATGTGTAACCTAGGATGGATTTTTGCACTTACTTCTTAGGAAAAGAAATCAAACAATAGGTTACAGAGCTTTCTGAATACTTGGAATGCTCAAAACAGTAGAACAGAAGAGGATTGTACAGGATACCAATAAGTGCAGCTTATTTTATTTTTTTGTATGCTGCTTTTCCTCTGCTGTCTTTATGTATTTTATGCCTAGCCTTGAATTAATGATCTCAGACTTTTTGTCTTTCAGTCATTTGATTACATTTTATTCCTGATATTTCCTCTTACAGATAAGTAGGGGTAAGTGTATCATCTTAATCATGTGATAGTTTCTAATTTTTTTGCCAGGAAAATGCAAAATTTAAACAAATGATAAAACCAGCAGGGGAGGCATATTTATTTTTTTCCCCTCTAAAAAATATGGAGCAGTTGATCACAAATATGTATAGTGAACTTTGCATTAAGCCCTATCCTATTACGCTTACATAACCAACTTATTTCATTGCTAAATTTAGCAAGTTATATGGAACATTGCTCAAAATCTGCCATTTGGTATTAATCAAACTCCTGTTGTCTCTGTTAATTGAAATATTTTAACTCAAGCCAAATGTGTGTAACATTCACAGCTGGAGCTGTATGCAAAAGTACATTCAGAGATCAAACTAGTGAGAGGTTGATTTGGAGAGTCGAGGTGGTTAACGAAGTAAAAAATGAAACAAATAATGAATGATAACTTCCCTCAACTACAGGATTAAAGTTTTGGGATTTTTAAAATGTGAATAAAAATTATGCAACTTTTAAATTATTCAGATGAGGTTTCTTCTTTCCACTGAAGTCCATTTTATTTTATCTATTTATTTTGAACATAAGTGTATTGTGCTAGCATAGTTTCATTGTTTATCACAAGGCACTTACTCGAGGGTTTGCAGGGAGCTGGGAGAGGGTTAAGTGAATTTGTAGTAAGCATAGCATTGAGTGTGGCTTGCTCAGGTCTTCACAGAGCAGCTTTCCCATTTCTTTTCATTTGCATGTTATTGTTTGAACTCTATTACAGTGTAGGAAACAATGCCTTGCAGTTCTTCAGTACCGCTGTTATACCACACTGCCTTTCCCAAGCCAGGCCTGAACATGTAACAAGGGTTTGTAACTACAAACAGAACACAAAAGTAGTGAGACTACAACACGTTTAAGTGTCAAGGTTATGTACCTATTCTAAGAACATAATCTTGGTAACACAGAGCCTACTTTTTTGTGATCAAAGTGCCTTTCTTTAGATGCAACTTTGCAGGTCATCTTGGTATTAGCTGGTCATCTTTGTGGCATCTGTATTCTCAGCATGAATTGAAATTCATGGTCCTCATAACAAATGGAAAAAGCACAGGAGATTTATTCTGCCCCCTCTGCCCCTTTCCAAAAGGTGCAAAATAGTGCATCACTAAATAAAGAGGGGGAGGAAAGAGCTGCATCAGACAGGGATTAATTTAGACTAGGATTTTCACTTTTGGAACACATTCTTCACTTTCCTAGTAAATGAGAAATAGAGCTTATTTTAGAGTCAGGTTGCAGTTTTTTGAAGTGCCTAAAAAAGCTTTGCCATCTCTCTGAGGGATTTAGCACTCTCCTCCTGTGTCAGATTTTACTCCTTCCTAGCTTTGGTGATAAAATTCTAGGCTTGTTCCTGAAGCTATTCTGTTCTGCTCATCAGTTCTCCTGCACTGGCAGCTGGGTTACTTCAGGCACTGGAGTCCAGATAATGCATGGTATATACAAAAACAAAGAACTATAATAATTTGCTTGTTCTTACATTTTTTCCCTGCATTCTTCTCCCTGCTTTTCCCAAAATGAGGGAGGGCATCCTGCCCAGCTGGTCTACGTCAACCTTACTTCTGGCAAAAGACGAACAAACAGCTGCTTTTGCGGCAAGTGAAGCTGCTTATGAATGAACAATTCTGCCTCTGTCTGAGCAGGGGTGACTCATGCAAGGCTTTGTCACTGAGTGGCAAGAGCTTTGTAGGACTGAAAAAGGGAAAAAAAAAAAACTCTTTAAATATCACACATTAGCTCTATTGATAAAGAATTGTTTTGATAGCTTGACTTGTTTTTCGCTGCTTTAATGTTTGCTGCTAGTAGGATACAGTCACTTGCATTAGCAAGAAGACCTTAAACTGGTGACATTTTGCTTGTTGAAATCATATTAAGTACGTCATCAGTTAAGCAATAACAAATTACATGCATTTGGTTTAACTGGACTAATTTTTTTCCTGTAATCTCAGCTAGAATTCTGTTGGCACAAACAATAAAACCTCTCTCAGCCTCTGGAAGGATTTGTTGCTGCAGTTTGAGAAATACAGCAATAGTTAGGCTGCAGTGCTCCAGCAACAGATATCTAAGACTATTTATTTTTATGATTGATCACATTCTTTTATCAGCTCTGACACATGAAAACTATTCTGTGTCTATGATAGTTATTTGTAAATCTTTTTCCTTCCTAACATTCTGGCAGCAGTGCCGGGAGAACAATTACTGAAATTTAGAAGAGGTTAGTTAGGAAATCTCTTGTAAAAGGGTGAAAAATGGTAACTACAAGAAAAACTGGAGGCTTCTGGAAGATTAGATGACTCAGTTGCCTTCACTTGAATTGCTACCCACACAAATAAATGGTTTTTAAGCTGTTGAGGGCAGTGCACAGCAAGAAGAAGATGCAGGGAGAACAATGGCTGCGGTATTACTGACAGTTCGTTATCCTAAGGCAGACAATCATTCATGCAGCAACAGTGCAAACTGTTACATGTGGTGCATTTGCTTTGGCAGAACTGGGACTTAAGGTACTAAATTTGCATAGTTCTGGTCCACTTTTTAAGATTTAGGCAACGTGGTGAAGACAATTGCTGTCAGTCAGGCTAAACGTGATGGTTTCTGCCTTCCATGAAGAATGTCTCCTGTTTTTACTGGTTTCCCTTTTCCTTCTGTATGGTTTGCTGATAATCAGGAATGTACAACTTTGGCACAGACATTGTCTGCACAGCAGCTACCACAGCAAAGACTATTTGGAGCCTTGTGGGGCCACTACAGAGTTGCTACTTAATAAAGAATCATTTTAGCTGACAACGATTAAAAAAACCCTGTGATATTAAACTAATAAAGACCAGTGGCTTGTGGCACCGGATTGGTTTGGTTAACAATCTGTAGGCTCTTGACAAACAGCTTTCTCTGGTAAGGTGCCATGAATTTAAATCCACTCTGCTGTGGATGCTGTTTACAGAATCCAGAGGAGTAGTGTTAAGCTGTTCTCTAGCTGCAAAATGAAGTTAAGTGCTGCTTTCCTCAGTGATGTCTGAATGACAGAAATAAAAATACAGCAGCCAGAGGGCAGGTGTATAAAGTTTATAACAAAGCACTAATATGTGAAATAAACCCTTAACCCTCTGGCATAACACTTAGTGTCTCTCTGGGTCACAGCGTTTTGAGGGAAGAATTTTACAGCAGGTGGTGCTGCCTCATGAGACATTCGCAATGCAGAATTAAAGGACTTGGCCTGTTCTGCCCTGTCAACTCTCTGATTGGCCAACTGTCTGGAAGAAGCACTCTGTCATTTTATGGATTGCTGTTTTATTGTATTTTATTTTATATATGTTTATAATGCTGCTTTTACCAGCTGCATTTGGATTTCTGAAGCATTCTCTTTGTAAGACTTCATACGTTTTGGTGTTGATTTTTTTTTTTTTTCACCTCAAAATTAGTAGTAAAGTGTTCCCTTTTTGTTGGCAGAGTGCTTGACCTTGCAAGTAATAATTGCTTGCAGTTATAATTGCATCTTATGCCTCACCCCCTCCTGGGCAGGAGAAGAGTTGGTCATAGTGCATGAGTCACAGCTCTGATCCAGTTCCCAGCCCGGTGCCGAGTGTAACGTGGTTTTGCTCTGCTGCAGGCATCGGTAAAGTGTGATTCCCCTTCCCATTACCAGCTTTTCTGAGCAAGACTGAATCCTCCAAATGTTATTACATTATTTTTCTTACTGCCTTTCTCACTGGCGAGAGGTTCTAGAAATTAAATGAATCTGACTGAATTAAATCACATTACCATACCTTTTGTTCATCAGCCTTTCGGCATTTAAATAAACCCAGTCCCAAAGCTATGAAGCCGTTCCAGGATTTGCTAGCTGCCTTTTTGACTTATTTGTTTTGATAAAGAAATTAATAGGAATTATATCTTCTAGGATCCTTTCAGCCTTGCTAACTGTGCAGTGGCTTGTACTTCCCCTCTGGGGATAGGGAAATACAGTTTGCCAAAACCAGTTACTTTTGGGGGCGCAGCTTCCCCCGCACAAGCGAACTGCTTATCAGAACAAGTTGTACGAGCTTCAATGACTTGCACTGAACTGGAGCCGAAATAAGTGGGGAGGATGATTTTGGTGGCATGTCTTGCATCAGCAGGATTTTAATTGGCACGTTGCAGCTATGGCGACTGGCATCACATAAATACCAAAGACAGATTTTAATGTACAGTCTTCTACTTCAGAAGATTGATTCTTTTCTAACTCTGTAATATAATGATGTACATTAATTCCTTGGTGCAGGCAAAGATATGGGGAAAGGCAGGCTGGTTATCATGGAGGGTTGCTCTAGTCTCT
The DNA here is from genome assembly GCA_013396835.1 of Psilopogon haemacephalus. Lineage (NCBI taxonomy): Eukaryota > Metazoa > Chordata > Aves > Piciformes > Megalaimidae > Psilopogon > Psilopogon haemacephalus. The sequence goes on along the minus strand of VWZI01011138.1, from coordinate 1,640,469 downwards.
GTAGAGCTCCTACAAATGAGGCCGTGGGGAGGCAATGCCTTTGCCTTGTTGTGCTCAGTGTAAACAGCTGTAAATGCTGCCTGCCTTAGAGACTGTCCTTTTGGTACTCCATGATTCTTGAAAGGTAGTTGCTCTTTGTTTGGATGGTGAACATAGCTCTGTATTAATTCAAGTCAAACTGTTTTCAGCAGTCACAAAGCTCATGAGTTTGTTAGTTCTTTGAGCATTTTGGCCAAGTCTTCTCATTGTTGCCATTCCTTTTTTTGTTGTTGTGGTTTTTGTTTTAATATCTGTTACGTTTTGTGATTAGGTGATGAAAAATGCACAAGCAAATGTATTAGAAGCTGTTACTACAAGTTCTGTGCTGGTGCACCTGAGATTCTAAGTGGTATCAGTAAAGTAAAGCTGGCCAAGCTACTTCCTGCCTTTTTCTTTTTTACTAGAAAGATTCTCACTGCAGAACATTTTAAGATTTACCTATGAAAATGTCTTTCTAAAAACTATATAATTTTAGTCTGAGCAAAATGAGTTGCTGTGACTCCAAAAGACTTGGACCACTTGTGTGTGTTTACCTGCTCTTTCCTCCTCTGCATACTCTGATTATTGTTGCAGGGTCTAATTCAGCTCCTCTCGCTGCTTTGTCTGGAATTTTTCAGAGAAAGAGACTGAGCCCTCAGCTGAGAAAATTCCCTCTGGTTGGAATAATACAGCTGTTTGGTCTCGAAGAGATTAAATCTATGACAGCTTTACTCTTTCTAATGCAGATGTACTCTGAAGCTACAGCTTGTGTTCTCTTGCTCACCAAAGCTGGGTTTGTAATTGCAGCTCCTTCGAATGACAATAGCAAAGCAAAGGCTTGGAGATGATGAAGTTGGAGCTCGCCACTTTGCAGCACATGAACGGGAGGACCTTGTTCAACAACTGGAGAAGGCTCGAGAACAGGTAATAGCTACATAGGCATGTGTTGAGGTGTTTTACAGAGCTGGTGTAGTAACAAGGACTGCTTCTATTGAGTTTGGAGGGCTGGTTGCTGATTAACATTGCAGCCAGTAGTCCCCGTGCTCTTGCTCTCTCTCTTCATCTCCTGGGCTTTTTTCACATGCTCTTCTGCTGTCTGTCCTGGCTTGTCAGTGTTTTCTAACGTGCCATGGAAAAGTTCTCAACTCATTTCAGACTTTCCTCACACTCTCCGTTTCAGTTTCTTGGAAGTCTGAAGCAATTTGTCGTTGAGTATCTTTCATACTGGACTCCTTCATCTTTTCATTTGATAGGAAGGCTCACCCTATCACCATGTCAACTCTGTGCTGGCTTATTCTGTACTTTACCGAGTTCTTCGTATTCTGTTTAATTTCATTGTTGGAAATCCCCTAATTAGTACAAATTTCCCCTTACAGACTTTCTCTTCATCCTCCAAATTCAACAAACTCTTTGTCAGTTAATTCCTGAAGTCATAGAAACTATGTGCTAAACTCCCACTAGTGTGTTTGTAGCAGAGTTAGAGTATGGGTTAAGGTTTCTTTTCCTGTTCTTACATTTTAGTAGTTGTCTAGAAATTTTGTCAAACAAGTCTTAAGTTACTTCAAATTAATGAGGTTGTAGACTAAAAGAAGTGGAGTTTGTGAACTCTGGAGAGATTTTGGACTGTCCAAAGCCAATTCTGTTCAGACTGCAGTACTTGTTGCAGTTTTCAGTTTGGGTGCTAGGTAATCTTTTGTTTAAGATAGTCCTAACAGCTCTGCTTTCTTCTCAGATCGAAGGTCTGAGATACGATCTTCAGGCTGCACTGGATGAGTTACAGGATGTGAAACAGGAACGGTCTTTTTACCAAGATAAGTCTGACAGACTAAACCAGGAACTTAATCATGTCTTAGGAGGGCATGAAAACCGCATCATCGATGTGGATGCTCTGTGCATGGAGAACAGGTGAGTGCACCACATACCCTACTCTTCCCTTAGGGCAGTGTGTTTCTTTAGCAAGAGCATCAGGAGGTCAGTCACACCAAAACATTAGACAAAATATATCCAAAAATAAAAGTGAAGAGATTTTGTAATTTGTTTTTTTGCTCTTTCGTTTGTACTCTAGCTGACAACCTAATAGTGTTGAGAAAGTTAGGCTGCAGGAAATCAGTGTTTTGTTTGGCTGCAGAGATGTCAGTGATATTCCCAAACAGAGATAAGCAAGCAAAAGGAAAAGAAGTGCAGACCTGTTTATTCCCATCACTGTATGGCAGCAAAAGCAGAAATATTAAAAACTGGTGTCTTCAGAAGCTCACGGTGAGTTGTGCTGGGCTAATCTTGGACTGCAAACAGGGACTTTGAGTACCCTGAGTTAACAGTTTTGGACATAATTCTCACTACAGGGAGAGGCTGTCAACATGAAGTGATTGGCCAGCAAAAGTTGCTGGTGAAATCATCCGTGTAGATATGCTTGCCACTTCCTTGGGAAAAGGATGTGCTTTATGTTCTCTGCTAAGGACAAGAGAGAGTCACTGACAGAGCTATAGCAGATACCTCCCTTAATGTCAACAATTACCTGAAAGTGAAATAGATCTTATAAGACACTTTCCATTTGCAGAGACTTACTCTTCATGTTGGAAAGTCTGATATCAAAGGTGTTACTTCTCCCAGCAACTCCAGACTTTTTCTCTGGTCTTGCGTGGCCTGCAGAGCTCTGTATGAATCTAAGCCCCTTGCTCCCCTGACAGTAATATGATTTCTTTCTCTAAAAATTGTTAAATTGTCACAAATGCTAATACAGCTGCAGTTGCACTACATGAAAGAGGATATTTTATAAACCCTTTATACATGAAAAAGATGTTTTCCAATGTGGAAATAGGCATCTAGTCCAAGTGCATAAACTCTCTCAGCAAGAACTGTACTATTTCAGTTAACTGTGTGCCGTTTTTCAGCTACACTGTTAGATTTTCTACTTTGTGATTGCTTTGTAATGAGAAGTGCCATGTAAGTGATGGATATTGCAATGCAGAAGTTCTGCATAGCTGAGTCTTGTGTTGACATATATACAAATCTTCATGTGTCCATCTCACAGACCTTCAAGTACAGAGGACACAAGGCAACGCTTCCTGACTGTTTCCTCTAGACATAAATACATCCTTTTAGCTTCCCTCCCCGAAAACCTGAGGACCTATATAAAATGGTTCTGCAGCACGCTTGACAAATCTAACAGAAGGGCAGCCTCCTTTGCTGATGCAATTTGTTTCCCTACTTAAAGTTTTATGGGGTCAAGAGCAGTAAGATTTTGTTACTTTATCCCTCACAGGACTGCAGAGGGGAAAGAACTCTCTGTAGTTCAAAGAGAGGACATGCCAAGTAGTACAGAGGAGCGCTTGAGGCAGTACTTGAAGGTAATATGAAGTAAAGGATTACATTTCGTTTTCAGGTATCTTCAAGAGAGATTAAAACAACTTCAAGAGGAAGTCAACCTTCTCAAGTCTAATATTACTAAATATAAGGTAAGATCCTCTCAGTATGTCATCTGAACTCTGCTTGTTCATTCTCATGTTCATTCAGGCTATTGTTCATTCTCATGTTCATATGCATGTAAAGAACAGAACTGTGTCTTCAAAGCAAAATCTACCATTAATGTTTTGACCATGTTATTGTGCATACATATGACATGCTCAGTCTTCCTAGAGGGCTTCTTAGCTGATGTGATGCAAAGGAATACATATCAAGAGTATTTTGAAAAATTATTTAAGCACCTTTTTTAAAGTTCTATGGGAGAAACCTCCTGTTGGAGAAAGTGAGCAGCCTTCCAGCCTGCTGGTGGGTGAAGCAGGTCAGACAGTGCATGCTGAATGATGCTGTGCAGCCATCACAAGCAGGTTTTGGTTCCCTTTGCTCTAATGGCCTTACTATTTCTTTGTGTGTCTTAATGATTGCTGAGTCTTCATTGCTCTTCCTTTCCTGGGTTAAGATATATGCTGTTTTGCATGAAACCTTCAGGACTGAATCCTGTGAGCAAAATATTCTTACTCTCCTCAGAAGTCAAGCACTCTTATTTTCTTCTGCCAGTGGTTTTGGGCTGTGGGAGGGCTGCTTGTCAAGGTATGGAAAGTGTTATCTTAGGACTGTCAGTAGGACTTCTTGAGCACTTAGGTCACTATGAAACAGTCACACCACTAATTGCTTTTTGTGCATGAGCAAAGCTCCTCAGAACACCAAATTCATTGTGGTGTCTGTTCACTCTTAGGACCTGGGTGTCTCAAAGTCTGAGTTAGTTTATTGGTGAGAACTGTGTGTCTTGATGGTCTGGTGGGTTTTGCAGATCATAGTTGTTTCAGAACAGCTAAACTTCTGTAGCAGAGTCATTCTGCTGCTAAGTCATGAAAATCTGTAATTGATGCTGAAAGAACTTCTAGAAGCTCTTGATAGAGGAGTTTGGCCTTTCCCTTTGAAGACTATCCACAGAACACTGCAGTAGCTTCACTGGCACTCAGCAGATTATTGAAGAGTAGGCAAATCTTCAAAATGCATTAGGGAAAGAGTATAGAAAGACTACAGTGAAGTGACTGCAATGAAACAATGAGTCTTTGTAGCATTACAAACGCTCTTTGGCTGGAGAATAATGCTCCAGGAGAGTCACGCTCTCGAAGGCTACTTACTAAGGGGGTAAGCTCCAGGCCCTGCGGAGTTGTTCTGTAATCAAAATCCAAAGTTCCAGAATCTTTGCTCCTAATGAAAAGATTTCTTGGTTGCAGTTTTTCTGAGATATTTGTTGTTTCCTTAGAATGCACTGGAGAGACGAAAAAATTCAAAGAGTCATGGCAGATCCAGCAGCAGTGCTCTGACTGGTGTCCTGTCTGCAAAGCAAGGTATTGCATAAATGCAGCATGGTGTTGCATCTCTCGAGTCCCTTCCATCTGACAGCTAAATTTCAGTAACCCTTTCCACACCAACAAAATAAAAATCTTTCTTCTCTTTCCTGTTTATTATTATGTGCTAATTTTTGTCCTGTTTGCAGTTGACTTGACAATGTAAAATTTGCCTCTTGGGTGCTGCTTCTCCTTTTGTTACTCGTTTGCTATTCATTCTCTGCCCTGTCAGTTTTATCATTTTTTCTCTTTTTAAAAAATCTCTAAACCCCTCTGCAACTTTGACCCTGACAAATCACTTCTTTATTCATCTCTTTTCTCTGCTAACAATGGCAATCACAATTCACATTTCAATGAAAAATAGACTGGGTGATAAAAGGAGGGGCCCTACATCAGGTTTTCTGTTGCTGTTCTTGGAAGCTTTTACATTCAGGGGTTTTGCAAGAAATTCTTTTGTTCCATGTTTCTTCATGGGTAGCAAAATGGAGTAATCTTTTCCCCCCAACAAAGAAAATATCAAGATTAGGAAAGAAAGGGGGAGAGAAAATTCTTTGAGCCGAAGCATGTACCTGGCACCCTACTCTTTAGGTGTTGGTGTACTCACAGACACACAAACAAGATGATTCATATTTATCATGGTAACTTGAAATATACTTTTCTGGTTTTGACTTTTCCTCTGTCTTCTTTGGCATGTACTTTCATACGGAGAGCTCTCTCTGTAGGTATATGTAGATACAGGTAGATAGAATTACAGAAGCTGAATCTAGCAAACTTCCTGATGTAGTTGAGAGGTACAGGCTCTTAAGGTGCAGAGGAAACAGTCATGGGTGGCTCTCTTTTCACATAAGTCTTAAATAATTTGATGAATATAATAATTCTAAAAAGTAATATAAAAGCTTCCTCGTAGATTTATGTTTGAATGTAAGCTGGAGAGAAATAACAGATTTGTACCAAAAAAATAAGGTAGAAGAATTAATTTGTTTCCTTGTGAACAAAACTAATTTTCCCAAATCAGAATTACATTGATGTAAGATGTGTATGCCACCATCTTCTTGCCAGCTTCTGCTCTTTTGGATTTGTTTGTTAATTGAGGAAAAAAACCCATATAGTGAAAATAGTTCTTTACCATTAGGTTGGTGTTTATGTCACATCTTTGTGCGTGAGAATCCAAAACTCATTTCTGTTTTTAACATCATAGTCCAAGAACTGCTGTCGGAGGATCATGGATGTAGCCTACCAGCCACACCGCAGTCCATTTCAGATCTCAAATCACTGGCCACTGCATTGCTGGAAACTATCCATGAAAAAAACATGGTCATACAACACCAAAGGCAAACCAACAAGTAGGTAGCTTGACTTCTGAGTAAAGCAGAGCTTAACAATATATGCAAAGGACATGGTTTGAGGGAGTTTCAGGGAAACTGGAAGGAAGGTCCATTTCCACAGAGAATTATTGTTGTTGTTAACTGGTGGGTTCTTTAGTTTTAAAATTATGGATGTGTTTAGAGAAAAATCGCCTTTTCAAAGTGAAGTTTGGGGCTGACAGAGACCTGTCCACCTCTGGTTGGTAAGGATTGATTTACAACAAACTATAATAACACAGGGGCGCTTCTAGCAGGTAACCACAGAATTGTCGGGGTTGGAAGGGACCTCAAGGATCATCCAAGACCCTGCCATGGTCAGGGACACCTCACACTAGATCAGATTGCCCAGGGCCATGTCTGGCCTGGCCTTAAAAACATTCAGGGATGAGGTTTCTGCTGCCTTCCTGGGCAACCTATTCCAGTGTCTCACCACTTTCATGGTGAAGAACTTCTTCCTAGTATCTGATCTTTAGGGAGGGATGAAAAGAAGCTTCTGGGAGGAAGGGCACCCTTTAACAACCAATCACCTTTCGGTTTATGTGGGAATTTGCTAATGAACACTGGTGGGAATAGTAAATGTTTTGTTAGGAAAGGATCAGAGGAGCATCAGTGTAACATTTGTCACAGGCTGGGGGCCTGCATGTCACCAATGGTAGCTGTTGCTCCTGTTACTTTGCCAAAAGTTGTAGGAGATAAACACTGCTGGATTGCTGCTGTATGATGTCTTAAAAAAATCTGAACCAAACTTTCAAGGAGAATTTGTTTACTCTTAGCTGCTCTACTCATCAGAAGAATTCTTTGTGTCTTGCACAGCTCCTGTCATGGCAGAATATAATAATTTTTGACACATTTTATGACATTCTGCTATTATTGTCCTTATACAGTATGAAAATCAGAACTAGGAAGTGTTGCTTTATTCTGTGCTCAGGTTTTTTTGGGTTTTTTTCCACTTTTTTTTTTTTTTTTTAAACACTGAGTCACTACTGGCAATCAGAGGTTATTCAGGCTTCTCAAAAGCACATCAGGACCAGATGCCAGAAAGAGGCAGACATCTTTCTTGAAAGGAAGGAGTGGCACTGATGTTAGCTGTATTGCACTAGAATAGATGATTCATTTTGAAAATTGATAACTCTGATACTAGGCAGACTCCATTGCATAATTCTTAGTGGTGTGGCAACAGAAATGGAGAAGCAGTTTTTATAGCCACTCTTAATACTCTTGAGAAAGCAAATGCCTCATCAGCTAAAAGGAGACTAAAGCTGTGAAAATGTAGCCCAGATCTAACTGATAGCAGTTCAGTCAATTCGTGTCTGTTAAGTGTGCCATGTAATGCAAGAGGAGTTTCTGCAGTGAGCAGTGCTAATGAGAGGCTAACACCTGCTTACCTCCCCTCTTACTGCTAGTGTAACATCAGAAGGGAAATATTCAGACAACAGTTTTGTTATTCCAGATCAGTGTAGAAGTTGCTGTGCTTCTTGCACGTGTTGCACTCATTTTTAACTTGGTCATGGCCAAGGATGAGACAAAAAGAATCAGGTCAGCCTGTAACTGAGTACGTTTGCACATCATGTATAGAACTAGATTTGTGACCATGGCTGTGACCCTACTGGCAGACATTTGGGTGATTGTACGAAGGTATATGCCTTCTGTAGGAAGCCAGGGAAATTCCACATCCTTCAGCTGACTGTTGTTGGGGCCTTAGGGAAAGGGGAACAGGCAGTCTGTGCATAGAGGAGATCTTAAAAGTTGCTCTGTGCCTGTCTGTCTGTTGCTCTGTACTGCAGAGCTCTGTCGCTGGGTATTGGACCACCATACACTGGGATATGAAAATGAAATTACTAAGGCTGAGTCTCTCATACCAGATGGAAGCATACAATCATAGAATGCTAGGAGTTGGAAGGGACCTCCAGAGCTCATTGAGTGCAAACTCCTGCAAACAGGATCACTTAGGGCAGGTCAGAGAATCACAGAATTAAGCAGGTTGGAAAAGACCTCTAGGATCACTGAGTCCAACCTATCACCTAACCCTTCTAATTAACTAAAACATGGCAATAAGTGCCTTATCCAGCCTCCTCTTAAATACCTCCAGGGATGGGGGCTCCACCACCTCCCCACCCATTCCAATGCCAATCACTCTTGCCATGTAGAGCTTCTTCCTAACATCCAGCCTAAACCTGCCCTGGCACAGCTTGAGGCTGTGTCCTCTTGTTCACTCACTGAGTGCCTGGGAGCAGAGCCCAACCCCACCTGGCTGCAACCTCCTTTCAGTTAGCTGTAGAGAGCAGTAAGGTCTGCCCTGAGCCTCCTCTTCTCCAGGCTGCACACCCCCAGCTCCCTCAGCCACTTCTCATAGGTCTGTGCTCCAGCCCCCTCACCAGCCTTGGCACCCTTCAAACAGGAATGCACGCAGGCAGTTTTTGAAGCTCTCTGGAGAAGGACACTCCACATCCTCTCGGGGCAGCCTGTTCCAGTGCTCCATCATCCTTAGAGTGAAAAAGTTTTTTCTCATGTTGAGCTGGAATTTCCTGTGATTGAATCTACACCCATTGCCCCTCATCCTGTCACTGGGCATCACTGAAGCGTTCTGCAAACAAAACCTGGGATCGAACAATTTTGCTTGTAGTTGGAGAAGGTGGTAATAGATCCATGCTAACCTTGGTAACCTATTTGCTCACTGAGTTTCATTGGGCAAGTAAACACAACTGCTCCCATATGTCTTCTGCTCAGATATGTGCTGGACTGTTTGCCTTTTAGTCGACGCACAGCCCTGTACCTCTCACTGCTTTCTTTGATATTTAATACAAGCTTTCTTTTTCTCTTTTACATTCTTTCTCTCATCTTGATATTTTTGTAATCTTTAAAATGCTTACAGGCTTTTATTGTGCCATGGCAAAGCCCTCGCAGTGGAGATTGCAAAAATACTTAGTCCTTGTTAATCAATTTTTCTAGCCTCTTTGATATCTGCTGGGTTTGCTATCTTCACTTCCTGCCCGGATTCTGCCATCTTGTCAGTAATGACATTCCCATTATGCTCAAATGTCTGCAGCACAAAAACCTTGCTGGAGAGCACCCAGTGCATTATTACAGAGCTCTGGTGAGCGTGGGGAGATAGTGTTGCCTTGCTGTGTTGTGATATGCTGCTTCTCAGCATTCAGTTCAAATTTAACTGACTTATCCTGTTGCTGTAATTTGATGAGTAAAACTTGCTGTCCATTATCTCTGCTGTCATGTTTAGAGCTGCTGCCTCGTCTGGGTTTCTCACTCTATTGAGTTTTGTTTGGGATTTATTTTAAAGGCTTCTGACTCCAGGAGACTTGCTCTGCCCGTGAGAGAAATGCTTTCAAAAATTCATTGGGGGGAAAAAAAAGGGGGGGGAAAAAAGAAGCTTTCTTTGCAAGATAAAAATCTCTCATTTGATCTGGGGAGAGAATTAAGACTAGAAGTTAAATCCTGCAGGAGAGCTAGCTGCAAATGGTATTTGTATAGGAATCAGATACAAAAAAGGAGGTGACCCAAGAAATGCAGTGAAAACTAAGAGTGGGTGGTAAAGGCACTAAAGAACTTGAAGCTTTTTTAGTAAAACAGAAAATAGAATTCAGCAGTGAAAGAAAAGATGTAGTGGCAAAAATATTCCTTGCCATTTTAAGCACTCTTCATGATAGAGAATTACAGAATTATTGAGGCTGGAATAGACCTTGAGATCATCAGGTCCAGCCTATGACCTAACAGCACCACATCAACCAGACTGTGTCACTAAGTGCCGCATCCAAGCTTTCCTTAAACACCTCCAGGGATGGTGACTCCACTACCTCCCTAGGCAATCCATTCCAGTGTCTAAAAAACCTTCTGTGAATAAAGGAGGAGGCCAGAATTGTGTCTTAGAGTTTCAAAATCAATCTGAATCTTGTTTAGAGTTTTATTTTGCCTGCATAGCTTTTACCTTTTGGTTTTAGCTCTAGTTAAGTAACAAGTTTAAAATGTGACTGTAATGATGTAAGCAAGTAGGCTTTGCTTTTATATAAAAGGAATCTCATCTCTGACTCTCCCTCCCTTTTGGTTTTGTGTTTTGCTTTGTTTCCCCCGCCCCACCTTCAGAATTCTAGGTAATCGTGTGGCAGAACTAGAAAAGAAATTAAGAACTTTGGAAATTGCTGGCTTGTGGAGCCTTCCAGGTTAGTAAACTTCCAGCTAACAAATTGCATTATTTAGTTTTAAAGGCTATATTTACATTTAAGCAAAGCTTGGCTATAATTTTTTTTTTATGACAGTTATTTTGCAGATGTGCTGCTCAGCACGTTTGTGAAATTAGAAACCTCTAATAAATGTTAAGTTGAAACCAAAAGAAAAAATGACTGCTCTTTAAGCTCTTAAGTCAAATATGTAGACTGGAAAAAACCAAATCTGTAAATACTGGAAATAATCAAATTGTATCCTTAGTCTGCAGGCAAAAAAAAAAAAAAAGGAGCTGTTTTATTTAAGTAGTTGTATAAAATGATACAGAGGATATTGACCATTATGGGGTTTAACAAATGTTATTTATTATTTTTTTCTGTACTTCTTCTAACTTCCGTGGATTTTTTCACTGTGTTTTTTTAAAATGTTTTTCTGTAGAATCATAAACTCTCGAGAAATTGGAAATGTAAATGATCTTAAATTTTCTAGTCCATCTCTCCAGAACAAGCTTATTCCCTGTAGCATCTTAAGTATTGTATTTGGGTTTGAATTACTCAAGTAATGGGAGATTAATCTGCTTCCTAATAGACCTGGCTGTTAGGAAAATGTGCAATATTTAATTTACATTTACTTTTTGCTTCTTTTCTTCCCATTACACCTAATTGTGTCTTCTTTAACCACTGTAAATTATGCTACTCCATTGTTGGTGTTTGCCTCATTAGGCTGTGTTGTTTATGGCTTCCTCTGGCTGCTGCTGGGGGTGGGAGATAGCGTGGTTGCAGCTTCTAGTTTTTGGGCTCTGTGTTTTTAGCACCTGACCTTTCCCATCTAGAGGAAAACATTTAACAAAGTTAATGGAGACCTTGTGATGAATCTGTGCTGTTCAGCTGTTTGGCCTCACATGCTGTATTCCCACTTCAGCTTGCCCATTATAAACATTCTCTATCACCTTTCTGGAACTCGCTCTCCTCTTAATGCTTTTCAGAAGGTCCCAAATTGGTTTCCATGAGTTACTCTTCAGTTAATCGCCTAACATACGTAATGTACCTCCTGCATTTCTTCCTTCTCTACGTTCTCCAGGAAGGGAGCCTGGAAGATCATCTTGTCCAACCCCCCTGCAGTCAGAAGGGCCCCATCAAATTTGACCATGAATGTCTCCAGGAATAGGGCCTCAATCACATCTCTAGGCAACCTGTTCCAGTATTTGACCACTCTCACTGTAAACAATTTCCTCCTGATGTCTAAATTTAATCTACCCTAGCATAAAACCATTGCCAAACCATCTAGTTTGAAAGATGCAGGTGAACCACTTCTCTTAATCCCTTGCTCATGCAATTTTGTATGTTAGTGTGTTATACACTCACCAGCTGAAGGTACCCCCCGGGCTTTTTTTTTTTTTTTTCCAAACCAATGTTCCTTGAAATTCATACCCTAATAACTGCAGCCTTTCTCATCTTTGCAAAATGTGTTAAAACCACAATGGATCAGTGGGAACTTCTTGCACCATTGTTCATCTGTGTAGGTAAGACTTCAAATGAATGTTTCTACAATAACAACTGTCTCTTTCCTTCCTTTCTTCTGCTGCCTGAAGGCCTGAGCTACAATGTCTCAGTGGGATTTGGGAGTAGGTTCTGCTTAACCTCTATTTCTAGTAACTGATTTTAGCAGTACATTAAATACTGTTACTTAATGTAAATAAACAGAACTGTTACCTGAATGTTTTTATACCTGGCTGATGAAGATGTTGAGTCACCGTGAGTTAGATGACCGTGAAAGAAATAGAGGCTGCTCTGCACAACAAATTCCTTACATTAAGGAGAATAGCAAGAAAGGATGTTCTTAAATAGTTATAAAAGGCATTTTACACTGGAGTGTGAGGTCTTTTGAGCCTGAAGGTTTGTTGATTCATAGAATGGTTTAGGTTGGAAGTGACCTCAAAGATCATCTAGTTCCAACCCCCCACCATAGGCAGGGACACCTCCCACTAGAACAAGTTGCTCAAGACCTCCTCCAATCTTGCCTTGAACACCTCCAGGGAGGGAGCAGCCACAGCCTTCCTGGGCCACTTCCCTACCTTTTAAATCAAGAGTCCACTTTTGTTTTCCAGTGCACTCTAGATACAAGGTGGTCAGAAAGGGCCCTCCAACACCTGGTGGATCACCAGTTTTCAGTGTGGAAAGCTTCTGCTCCATAAAACAGCATCATGTAACAAATAGGAACTGCCACAGTGGATGCTGCAGCTGAGTGCTAGCTTGAGGGAAGGATGTAAAATGGAGGCTATCTCATCTAGTCGGTCATAAATCCAGAGAGGAGGGGGAAATGTAAAAATATTATTTAATTTTTAATTGAACTTGATAAAAATAGGCAGAGGAAAGCTGGTGTTCAGTCTAGCACTGAAAGAAACACACATTATAAATTGCAGGGTTTTAATTTGAAGTTAATGTTCCTACTTAGGCATCATTGTCCATATAACATTTCTTAACATCAGCTATCACCGTGATATTAATATCTTCCAAATGGTGTTAATAAACAATGTTGTTAAACTTAATCCTGCTGAAGAAAGAGCTTGACCACTCCTGATTTCTTCTGGGTGACATTTATCAGTTGCTTTTTGAGCAACAGCATGAATGAGCTATGGGGAAGCTGAATCAAGATGCAGTGATACTTAATTTTTGCAGTGGTGGCTCTGGTAGCATAGTTCTGTACTGCCTACCACAAACTTTAGCTGGTCGGAAAATAGGCTTTAATTAAATGAGCCTCTTGTGAGGTTCATTGCCAAAAAGAAAGAAAGCTTGGGCATAAATTTGACTCTGATTTTCTTTTTATGAGTCTACTCAGCTTGGGAAGGAAGCAGAGAATGTGATAGTCACAGAAGCATTTAATTCTTTGCTTTGTCTTGGGTACGTTGTGCTTCAGATACGCATGCAGAATGTGTTAGGTGTCTTCAGTAATAGTACACAGCAAACGCTGCCTTAACTTCTCTCACAGTTTGGTTTCACTAGGCATTCAGAGAAATAATCTTGTATTTAAAAAAAAAAAATCTATCCTGAAAATTCCAGATTTGCACTGAAAAAAAAACCTAAGAAAAGGGCTGGCCATGACTCAGCCTTTTTCTCCTTGAGATAAGAAAGTTTCAGCGCTGCCTCTTGCTCTGCAGTAATCGGGCATGGAGCAGAGGCAAGGTAGAATTAATAGGAGAATAAAATGAAGAATGTTCAGGTACTAAAAACTTGTTTTCTTCTTTAGAGATCTATAAAGTTTTCACTGAAGCCCTTGGAAAATTCATTAGAGGAACACAAAGCTATATATAAGTTAGGAATTTGAGCTTACAAGGCAGCTAATTGAAATTCCCTGTGTGCGATCCAGCTTCAGATCATCGTTCACAGAACGAAGTGCAGCAGTACCCCCATGTCCCTCCTTCATGACTGGATGTGAGTCACTGTTAATAAACAAACATACATCTGACTTTTTGGGCCACATCTGTTGCTTAGATGTGTGGATACTGAGCTTAGCCTTATTTTCTGGAACCAAGCTGCTTTTCAGAGAAAAAAGTGAAAGTAAATGTGTTTGCTGCCTAAATGCTGGCTGGAAGTCAAGAGGCTGGCTTTATTTTTTTGGAAGCTCATCTTGCAATCTTCAGCTCAGGCTTTACTTCTTTTTTTTATTAAAAAACTAAACAAGAGAAAAAGACTCCTTTAGACTTTTCCTCTTAAAGGCCCTCCCTAATTTTTTTTATTCACCGTATTTCCTAATTTTACTTCCTCTGCTGGATTCTTTTGTTAACCTTTTGGATGTGTGACTACTTTGGATTGTGATGTTTTCTTGCCAGTAGTTCCTTGTATAGTTTACTTCTTCCAGCACAAAATTCCTTCACTATTACAGCAAAGTGCATTCATCTAAGGGCTTTTTAGTTTTGAAATAGCCATTAGATTTGGTTGTTGTTGTTGGGGTTTTACAAAAATTATTAATTAATTTTGCCTTGCAGCAAAGGTTCTCCACTTTGCTGCTAGTTAATATTACTTATATTACTTACTGCAGTGATTCATACTGGTCAGGGGGATCAAAGCTTGGCAAGATCCGTACTTCAAAAGCACTAATTGCATTCAGATTGCTGCAGAATATACCCCGACATGTTAAGGGTATAAGAACACCATGAATACCTTCAGGATTAAGGTATTTACAGGCAGTGGTCTCAAAAGTAGCTAGGGATAGGAGTAGGCCAGTTAGACTCCATGGAGATTTTTATTATTTCTTAGTAGGTACCAGAACTTCTCTCAGAGCTGGATTTATTTACCCCAACCTGTTAAGGGTATAAGAATATCATGAATGCCTTCAGGACCAAGGTATTTACAGGCAGTGGTCTCAAAAGTAGCTAGGGATAGGAGTAGGCCAGTTAGACTCCATGGAGATTTTCGTTATTTCTTAGTAGGTACCAGAACTTTCTCAGAGCTGGATTTATTCTGGGTATCTCCTGACCTGGTGCTCTTTTGAAAGTCTTTGTCTTGGATGGGTGATTAGATTTAGGATGTTGCCTTAAGGTGAAACGTACAAACAGATTTAGAGGGGAGAAGTGGTTGTTACATAAATGTCCATTCTTATGGAGATAAATAGAGCAGTAGCTTGCTGCCTCCCCAGCCATTACTTATCGCTTGGCAGTTGTTCTGGAGGCCACACAAACACCACGCTTAGCTGATCTTGCACATTTCCTGCCATTCCCCTTCCAGGTTTAAGGTAGTGTCAGTCACTAAAAACATGAGCATCCTGAAGAGTGGAGGACTTCCTAAAGGATCTGCAGGTGTTGCTATCTGTATTGCTAAACTAGCTGAAAAGGAGACATCTACAGCAGAGTCCTCTGAAGCTGAAGAGTTTCCTGCAGTATTTTGTCTGCCAAAGAGATGGAAAATAGCAGATTTTCCATTTGGTTTAAAACAAAAAGGCTCAGAAATGTTTTGCTTTGTTTTGTGTTGTTTAAATTTTCAGGCTTAA
Organism: Psilopogon haemacephalus; assembly: GCA_013396835.1. NCBI lineage: Eukaryota > Metazoa > Chordata > Aves > Piciformes > Megalaimidae > Psilopogon > Psilopogon haemacephalus. The sequence continues at coordinate 1,625,111 of VWZI01011138.1, read as the reverse complement.
ATCCCTTGTGTTCCCCAGCAAGGTGTACTTGCTTGCTCCTTCAGTTCTTAGTTATGCTGAGCTTTTAATGTTCTTTTTAAAGGAGCACTGTAGCATAATCTGTGTCTGAGTCTGTGGTGTAAAGCTGTGATATGAGCAGGTTCATCACTGAGGCAGGGTGATAGAAAGTGAAGAGTCAGTGCTGAACACTTGCTGTTAATAGCATGCAAATGATCCATTTTTCTTTGTAAAACTTTTGCTATGATCTGATTATTAATAATCCGAATTGAATGCTAATTGCTAATATAATTTGCTGCATATAGCACCTGTTCTTCTTTCCAAATCTGTCCTTTACTCAGTGCTGTGGGTTCAAACGTGCCTTTTCTCTATTTGACTTACATATTCCAGCTCCAGTACACAGTAATTTTTTTTTTTCCCAGTGCTGTGGAAGGATCATTTGAGATGCTTTTTGCTGTTCTGTATTTTTCAATGGCATTGCAAAAAACGTTGTAAGATGTGTTTGAATGTCATTAGCGGACAAAAGGGATGCAGTTGGTGAATAAATGGTTCTCACACTTGGCTTGTTTCAGGTGGAAAGGATACCATAACGTTCAGTGACCCAGCCTTGCCTGTTATACAGAGGTCCAGGTCACCCTTGTCAGCACTTACTGATAAGCCACAGAAAACTGAAGTACAAGGTGAGAACCTGGAATGTAAGGAGCATGATAAGAGCTGAGCGCTCATTTCTTTCCAAATAAAATGTAATAAATTTTCATGCTGGGATAGCAGAAGGCAAAGTTTCAGTGGTCACAGAGATTGAATAAATCATCCACGAGTAAAATGGATAGATGGGCCCGGCACTAGTGGCAAAAAACTAACTGAAAAATGACTGTTGAATAGATTGCACAGGGCTAGGGATCTGGTCTTACACCTCAAAGAATTTTCCTGCCAGCTAACTTGATACTGTGAGAAGTTATTCGTGCCCTCGATGTTACAGTTAACTGCCTCCTGCTCTTTTTCCCTCAGTTAAAATGCACAGTAGGAAAGCATTTCCGAAGGAGGAACTGGCTTAGTACTTTCCTGCATTAGAGCTGATACCTAGATGAAAGGCTTCCTGATTGCACCTGCTAAATTGAAATACCCAACTCGTTTTCCCAGAGAAATTGACTGCCTTTTTTTTTTTTTTCTTTTTAAGTCTTGTATTTTGTTAAAAATCCTTCCCCAGTAGCAGTCTTTACCACCTCTCCAAAGTCAGGCTTAACTTTATTTGACAGTAACAGAGGATAGTTTCACTGATAACCTTGATTATTTTTTTTTTTCTTTCCCTTTAGTTGTCCATAATGGATGGGAGCTGGATTATTATGTTTGCCTATTGGCATTTGGATAAGCCCTTTAATGGCTGTAGCATTTTGGTCTGCCCAGCTCTTACTCAGCTAACCATGAAGCATCATAAACAATTTATTTGTTAGGCCTGAAAGTAAATAGATTGTGGCTTAATTTTGACTTCATTATCCATGTCATCATCTGATAAAACCTGACAGCCAGACTGATTGGCTTTTATCATCTTGATCAGCTGATTCTTTTGCTAAAAATAAGAAGTGAAACTATAGTGAATAGTTCTCTGGCGAGTAGTAACAACTCATAAATATATATAATTTTTTTTGCCTGCTTAATCATTGATTTTTAATTAAATCTGCAGTTACTGAAAGTCTTTACTTGGTGGCATCATGCTCTTTCCTTTGCGTATTTGTCCTAGGTGAGGTTGGTATTACAGTTCCAATTAAAGCTGCCTGTCAGATCTCATCAGACCCTCTTTCTGTTGCTTTGTAACACTGCCAAACCTTAGCTCTGGGCTGAAGCTTTCCGTGCTGCATTTTCTACATTGGCTATTTTCTTTTTTTAATGTCAGCCAAATTACTCTTTTTTTTTTTTTTTTGTGTGTGTGTGTGTGTGTGTTAAATTCTGATGACCACGAGGATTTTTGTTGTTTTGGGGTTTTTGTAGTTTTGGGGTTTTGTTTTTACTTTGTTTGTTTTTTTTCAAAACAAGAGGCTATTTAGTGCATTTGTAATTAAAATCCAAGGAAAATATTTCCACCCTGAAAAAATGGCCTGGAATTTCCACCCCTTCCTGAACTATTCTCTTTCAACAAAACAATGAAAATCAAACCAGTGATGCCTGTGAGCTTGCTTTGTGCCATCAGTGCTTGTAAAACTCTGCATACCCCATTCCTTCTAGATAATGTGAACCTAAAGGGAGCAAAACTGTGGAGCAGAGAGGAAATGAAGGCTGAGATCAGGACTCTCAAGTGATAGGGACTGATAGAGTTGAAAGACATCTGTGTGAGAGGGGACCTGCATTTGGCTGAGCAGAGGTCAGAGCACAGGAGTGAGGAGTCACAATGTTGACATGAAAAGCAGGATGAGATAAAAAAGATTGAAATGTGGATGAGAAATGGGCAAAGTGAGTTTAGGGAGTGAATAAATAAAGAGATACAGGGCAAAAGCAAAGAGCTAGAAAGGGGAAGAGAAAAGAAGAAGAAAAGAGCCTTGGAAATGAGAAAGCAGACAAGGATTAGGTCTATGGCATTCATGGGAAGAATCATCTCCCAGTAGATCATCACCCTCCTTCCTCCTCCCCATCCCATAAGAGAGCCATGAGCACTCACATGTCATTAAACTGGAGCAGGTTAAGAAGTTGCTGTTCTGCTTGGGGGTTTCACTTTGCCAGTGGCCCAGGGTAGCTGACAAGCTGCAGTGAGGACCCAGACAGAACTCACCTTGGGATAGCTTAAACAGTAACATGGAGAAGCACATGCATGCTTCCAGCTGTGTGGGGGATGCCATAGCTTCTAGCAGTAGGTGGAGCAACAGAAAAGAACTTCTTCTGTTGCTCCAGGTTGTTTTTCTCCTGGGTGAGGTTTGAGGCTGCCATCTTCCCTTTGAGCCTGCCAAGGAAGTCCCTGTAGGGCTACCTGTGCTTGGAGTCACACAGCTGTATGGGAGTGATAGCCTGTGTGGTAATGAGAGAATGGCTGCACACAGAACTGCTGCCTGCTGTTGAGTTTTGGGAGCTTGGTGCATGTTGCAATTTTTCATCTATACAGTGTACCTTCAAAGTCTGGGGGAGGCTTGGCAGCTGGGAAGAACATAAGAGTGTGTCCATCTGCCATCATTCACCAAGCAAATATGACCTTGGTATGAAAGTATTTCAGGAAAAAAAAAAAAACAACAAACCAAACACACTTTTATTTTCCTATCAATTGAGTTAAAACAGTTGGTAAGCAGAGCAGCAATGAAATTCTTACATATCTTTAAATATGGGATCTGATACCACATCTGTCAGCCATGGTCCTTTAAATACCACCACTGGTGATTGGTCCCTCTTTGGCCCAGGAGATGTTCTTGGCCTTTGTACTGACATGCATTCTTTATCAGAACTTTCTATAATATATCAAATGCTGCCCTATCTGGATCTACAGATAATCAGAGAGCTCTTTCAGGCTGTTTTATCTAATCTATCTGCTTACCCTGGTCTCATCAAGGCCTGTTTTATTCTGCATTTGTCACTGTTCCAGTTAATCTGTGTGGTAGAAGTCCCTTGTGAAAATGCCTGATGACATAGTAGGACCTACAGCCTATCTTGTGCCATGAAATCTCACTCTGCGGAACTGCAGAAGGGACCTCTGGAGATCGCCTAGTCCAAGCCCTCTGCCAGAGCAGGTTCACTCAAAAGCATGCTGACAAGACAGCATCCAGGCAGGTTTTGAATGATTCTGCTGTTGGAGACACCACTGTCTCTCTGAGCAGCCTGTTCTAGTCCTCTACCACTCTCAAAATAAATAATTTCCTTCTCATGTTTAGATGTAGCTTCCTGTGTTTCAGTTTGTGCCTGTTGCCTCTTGTCTTACCGCTAGGCACCACTGAAAAAGGACTGGCCCCATCCTCCTGACATCCACACCTTAAGTTTGTATAAGCATTGATAAGATCCCCTCTGTCTTTCCTTCTCGAGACTAAAAAGCCTCAAGGCCCTCAGCATTTCTTCACAAGATGTCTTCATTCCAGTCCTCTAATCATCTTTGTAGCCATTTGCTGTACCCTCTCAAGCAGTTCCCTGTACTTCTTGAACTAGGGAGCCCAGAACATTTATCCAGTGCACAGGATGAGTAGTGTCATGGGACAGATTGTACTTGAGCCTCACGGTTGCTAATGAACAGCTCATCAGGTTCTTCTCTTCGTTGTTGAACGCTTTGCTCCTGCTGCATTGCCTGTGTGCTATTTCAAGCATTCCCTGAAGACAGAAGTACTGCTTCTCCATGAACTTTCCTGGTGATACAGTGCTCCGAAACAATTTATCATCAGAAAATTGCAGCTGGGTGATGGCATGATGTTAACCTGCTGGAGAGGGAGGAAACTGAGGTACACAAAGAATAAGGTAGAGTGCTTTGCTAATTTTGAGTGCAAATTTGAGGTACACAAGTTTTGGCTCTTTTTGAGGCACTTTAAGTAGGTGTTCAGATGTACAACATAAGCAGAGCAGTGCTGCAAATTGAGCTCCTAGTTTTCTGCCTGAGTGCTCCGATAATGAGGATTAGATCCAGTGGGTGATCACCTTTTGAAAGTTAATTTATCCCTGCCTTTTCCACAGACTTCTATTTCAGCTCTTCAGAGCAGCATTCCTGGCCTCCTTAACAGTAGCAAGTGTCTGTTCTCTTCATGCCAACCCTTGTCTCACTCAGTTGGCAGCCCCCAATTTACAGATGAGGCAGGTCTGATAGAGACAGTAGGCTCCTGGCTTGTGCACCTCTGGTCCCTGCCTGCAGCCAGGGCATCCTGTGCGTTGTGTGAGGCAGGAGAAACCGAGTGACTGCTCATATATATTTGGAATAGAATAAGCCAGGTTGGAAGAGACCTCCAAGATCATGAACTGCAGCGCAGTGCCTCTGCATGGCAGGAGGCAGCGCAGTTATGCCTCTGCTATCCCCTGATTTTCCTTGCTTGCCTTCACGAGCTTATTTCTAATGAAGCTTTTTGTCCTTAGCTGAGATGAGGACAAATTCTCTTTCTCCTCCAAAGCTGTTTGTTTACACATTGCTGTTTTCTCTCTTCTGATGCCTTGTTCAGTGTTTGCCTTTTGTTATAATGGTATATTTAAAATTCTTCCACTGCTGCTTTGTTTTATGCTGGTACCCAAATTAGAATAATTTTTTATGTTAGGAGAAGTGTTGCAGGATCAGTAATGAAACTTCGGTGTTGGCTGCAAGCCTGTGAAAAGCTGCAAATAATATGGAACTTGTATTAACCCCTGGCAAGGGTAGTGACATGAGGATCAGTGTTAACCTATGCCCAAAATTTCTATAGCTGTGTGCCTCATTACACTTGATACTCCTTTCAAAATAGTTTGCCTGGCTCTGTTGTTCTACAGCGTGGTGCTTACTATGACTCCAAAAGTGTTGTCAGAGTTTAGGGGTGGACAGGCTCCAAAACTAGGCCAGATCCAGCAAGAAAGTTTGTGTTGCTAGCTTATCATCTAAGAAATGGGCCTGGGACGGGGCAAGGAATCACTGTTAGAAATTCCTCACTCAGGTAAACATCTCTGTGACACTGGTAGTAATGATCTGAAGAGGGTCAGATGTGTAATAAATGCCTGTGACTGACTGGAGAATCTCACTGTTCCATTTCTCTTTCAGCAGAACAGAAGGGAGAATGTGATGAAACTTGTGCTGTTGCAAGTGAGTCCCTGGCTCCAGAGGGAACAAACTTAAATAACAGAAACCAAAATAAACATTTTTATCCTTCATTACCTCAGCTACCTTCCGAGGAAGAAGAAATAAACAAGCTCGGAAGTCAGATAATTAAACTGACAGCACAGGCAGTGGCAGAACTGGAAGGGAAAGGAGCAGGAGCTTCTGCAGGGGATCAGAGCTCAGTGGTTGGAGCAGAACTTAATGGTTCATCTGAGGGAGAGTTTCCGCTTTCCAGCCCTGACCCATCCGACCCCACAGACCCTTTGAACTCAGAGAATGAACAGACAGCTGAAACTGAAGCCCTGAAAGACAACGATGGGACCTCAGAGAGTGATTGTGAAATCCCGAGTGAGAGAGGTGATCAGCATAGCAGCACAGTGGCTGTGGTGCATATTGAGGACCTTGGAAGGCGTGGAGGGCTCAGTGGTACAACTGCACACACAAATAACAGCTCTCAGGAGCTACCTGAACCAGAAGACAAGAAACCATCTGATCCTGCCAAAAACTCTGAATATTTGGATAACAGCTTGGCTTGAGGTATGAAGTCTTGAGCCTCTCACTGCAGTGCCTTTGCAGAGTCTGTGCTGTTGCCCGTATGATTGGTGAAACTCTGCTGTAGGGTTGGTTTTTAGAGTGAACTGTTGTTGTTTGTCTAATAATAGTGGTTTTCTGCTAGTGTCCCAAACATATAAATTACCTAAAGGGAAAGAATTAGTGCTGAGGTTAAATCATGTTATTTTTTTGGTAGCGATTTGAAGTTTCTATGCAGATGGATTTATTACACAGATAATTTGTCATGTTGTCACTAGGCTTCTGTGACATCAAAGGTTGTTGTGCGGGACTCTTAATGGTTAGAAGTGTCTGCTAAAGATAAAAAAATGGGGGTGATAAATTGAGAAGCATCTTAAGGCTGCAAGCTTTTGCTTCTTCAAACTGTGTTCTATGTCTCTTTACACACAGTGGCTGTAAGTACATCCTTACAGTAAAGTCACTATTCCCTTACAGAAGTTTCTGCATGCTTGTAGTTCTGTTCTTACAGACCTTGATGTTGTCTCAATTGTACACATTTTTTCCTTCCCCCTCCCAGCTCACCTGATGAGAGGCTGGAAGCTATTTCAGCAGCTACTGAGACCCCAGTTTAATGAAGCTCTGAAAGAAACATCTCCAGAGAAGCCAGAAGTCTTTCTCTGAGAAATGGCAATGCTGTTCCTAAGCAAGGAGGACAGGAAGAGGAGAACCAGCAATGCTCTGCTCACCTCCTTGGCACTCTCAGTTACTGGACTTGTGTGTTCCTCGAGTTGGGGGAGCTGCAGCAGCCCTCGGGCTGAGTAACGGGTGGTAGATTTCAGCTTGCTCCATCTGTGCCCTCCTTTCTGAAGGAATCTGCCTGTTTTATTTTCATATTCTTTGGAATTAAGGATAAATCTTCCTTTCCTCCTCGTCTCACCAGCCTGTGGTGTGGTAAAAGGCTTATTTGCATCCTTCCTGCTTTCTTAAATGTCTTCCCTTGTTGATGTAGTCATAGGAAAACGTTTCCTTAATGAGTGGAGAAAGGGGAGGCTGCTGTGTCATTGCCTAGCTCGCTCCTGATGCTGGAGCTGTGCCACTGCTCCTAGGAAGGCAGCAACAAGGGAATAGTTAAAGTTGAAGTCAGCAGCTGTTGGAGAAGGGGAGGCACGTCCTTCCTCTCCTGTTTGTAGCATAAGGAATAGTCTCTGCAGCTGGGGAGCTTCTATGGGCCAGCAGCCGTCAAGGCAATTTTTCTGCTGGCTTGGGACCTAATTGTCTGTAACTGTTCATTTCTCACTCCTAGAACTTGAAACCAATCAGAGAGAATTAAACCAAATTTAATAAAATACTACTAATAAAAAGGAAAATCCCTCCCAGATTGAGTCCTCCTTTGACAAATAACTGCCAGCTGCAAATTTTTACAGCCCACTTGTCAGCTACTGAATAAACAGAGTTTCTATTAGCAGTAGTGACAAACTCTTCTGTATATGGAAGATGAGCTAGCAGGTGCTGCCATAATCAAGGTGTCAGAGTCCAGGAACAGTTTGTATTCAGCAGAAGAAAGGCTGTATGTAAATTATTACATATAAATATAAGGAATGATGGTGGGAAGGTGAAAAATGTGGCTTATCTGTGCTCTCATGTGTTTTCCCTAGCAGGTGCATTCGTGTAACCCTTTCAGTGTCTGTCTGCAGGCAGCGTAGCCATGCTCAGTGCTCCTCAGATCCGTTTCCTTTCTCTTTAAAGGTAATTTGACATTGCAGCATTTTGCTGACACTAAGCAGCAGCCCTTAGGAACAAAACCCATCTGTTTATTTAAGCCTATTAGGGACACGTAGCTGTGAAAAGTTTGCTCTTTCGTTATCCTGATCACCATTTAAACTCCTCATCACCTGAAAAGGCAAGAAGAGTTGAAGTATATGAAAAATTGTTTTGCTGTTCCCATTAATTGTGACTGACTGCATTATTGACTCATTTGTATGACAATACTGACAAGTTGGAAGAGAAATAGCTGCAGAAACTGAAATCTCTGGGAGAACGTGGCAGGATTTTTTCCTTTAATGCTTGAATGTCACATGAAGTAGCATTTTATTCAAGATGTATTATTTTCCATCTTTCACAGACTAATCCAGCACAGAGCTAAATATCAATGCAGTCAGAACTGAGGCAAGCAAATAAGAAGGTCAAGATTTCAGCTAGCTGAGCTCAGGTATGTTGAGGGTGTTCCATTGTTTCCCTGCTGCCACTGTGCTGACCCACAGCTGTGTGAGTTAGCGTTTTGCTTAGCAGCCACTTAATGCTATTCATTAATAAAGAGCTTGGTGTGAGAATTCAAGCAGGTAGAAGCAATGCTGGACCAACAGCTTTTTAGTGCCTGATTTAATGATTCCTTTTGGTGTATTCTTCTGTGAGAACACAGTGATGTACAACCCAACAATCAGGACATCTTGGTAATTATCCTCACACCGTTGCAGGATCACAGGATGTTAGGGGTCAGAAGGGACCTCTGAAGATCTTTGAGTCCAATCCCCCACCCTGCCAGAGCGGGACCACAATCTAGTGCAGCTCACACAGGAAGGCATCCAGACAGGGCTGGAAAGTCTCCAGAGAAGGAGACTCCACAGCCTCTCTGGGCAGCCTGTTCCAATGCTCTGTTCCCTTACAGTGAAGTTCTTCCTCATGTTGAGTTGAAATTTCCCGTGCTATAGTTTCCATCCATTGCTCCTTGTCCTGTCCCAGGGCACAAGTGAGCAGAGCCTGTCCCTTCCTTCCTGACACCCAGCCCTCTGATATTTATAGACATTGATCCCTTCTCAGCCTTCTCCTCTTCAGACTAATTCTCCCTCTTAGATGCTATTTTTCTATCTTTGCAATCATTAAGTTCCAGCGAGATACCTCTGTCTCTGGAAACCTCATTTTCAGTGCTATATCACTGCTGCAATACTCTCCCTCTCCCATCAGCCCCAGTGAAGGTGTATTCTAGCTACATTTTTCACCTTCTCCCAGAAACAAAAGACTTCAGAGGCAGGATACTTGTAAAAACGAAGGCATCTTTGCTGCACTGATGGCTAATTGAATATTCTTGTCAGCATCTTCCTTGGATATTGCTGGCATTTAGATTGTTGTGCTATTAGAATAATGATTTTTTTTTTCCCCCCTCACCCCCAGTGAATTAGTGAGTGTTTTGTTGTGGAATCAATGCAACTTCAGTTGTGTTTTCCAGGGAACTTGGGGTTTGGGTTGGGTTGGGTTGTTTGTATTTTCTTTTTCTTAGGACTTCTGAAATGCAGAAACGGCACCAGACAGATTCTAGGCCTTTTAATGATCGGGCTCTGAGGAAACAAACTGAGGAGGCAATGTTGTGGCAGGGGTATGGAGCAAAACTGATTTTAGGGAGGTTGGCTCTCACCTCCGAGTGAATGGATGCAGGATCTGTGGGAAGGGCTTGATTTGGAAGTAGAATGCGGTTATTTGCAAAACAATGGTCACTGAGTTTGTGAAATGAGGGTGTGAAACTGACGGGTGAAGAAGTGTCCTTTGGAATGCTGCTGCTTTTCTAAGTGAGACTATTTTTAAGCGTATGGGAATTTGTATAATAAAGACAGTGGAATTTCTTTAATCCTTAGGAGCTCAGGAATGTATTTCAAAAATCTTAACCGAGATTAAGTTGAAAGTCTGCTTCATATCTGAAAGATAGGGTTTTGTTTACCAGCTTCTGTTTTGTAGTTTGACTTTCTAAATTATGCAGATTAATTGATTTGCAAACCTCTCCTTTGTCGCTGCCCGGATTAACTGCAGCACACGGTTCATACGTTTTGCCATCTTTAATAAAACCATTTCCTGCTGCCCTCGTTCTACCTGCCTGTGTCCTGTTCTCTTCCTGCTATCAGATGGATGATAGTCACCAGGTAGTGTTTTAGGATTTTCAGTGAGTTGTGCGAAGTTTAAAAAGGGAAAGCTGGAAATTACCTGTCTTAAATCTTTTCACTGTCACTTCTCCCAATCTGAACTGACTGATGCACTTCCTACATTTTTTTGTTGTTTGTTTGTACAAAGAAACACACTCAGTATTTTTGGAAACTAATATTTATCTCTGATCTGCCAACTCTGACATCATTGTCAAGCAGCATTGCAACTTGCATCTGTAACTTAGTTACTAACAAGTGCAAACCCGAGGCTCTGGGGGAAATTTTTGCTGGGGACTTTTGGTAAACTGGGATATTTCTTTAACGTTACTTTCAGATGTCAGCAGTGTGACAGCTGTGGCCATGTGGACAATTTGAAATGGTTAAGAAGCTTACCCATGTTTGCTTCTCAAACCTGAAAATGCAAAGAGAGTAGTGGAATGGATCTAAACTTTACCACAGATATTTGTGCTTCCCTTGATTTTTAGAGGTCAGGGGTCGTCTTCTTTTCTGGTCAGGGGTCTGTTATTTTCACCCAGCTCTTTTGGAAGTATGAAGAGTTTTTCGTTATTGGGATTGGAGCTAAATACAGGATAGCCTCTCTCTTGAGAGGCAGTTTCTTTGCTCTGATGAGACCTTACCTGGAGTACTGCATCCTGGTCTGGAGCCCTCGATATAGAAAGGACATGGACCTGATGAGCAGGTCCAGGGGAGGCTACAAAAACGATCAGGGGGTTGGAGCACCTCTGCTCCACATGCTGAGGGAGCTGGGGGTGTTCTGCCTGAAGAAGAGGAGGCTTCAGGGAGAACCGATAGCAGCCTGCCAGTACCTGAAGTGGGCTACAAGGATGGAGTGGGACTGTTTACAAAGGACTGCAGAGACAGAATGAGGGCAATGGCTGCAGAGTAGCTTTAGATTGGATATTAGGAACAGGTTCTTTACTCTGAAGGTGGTGGAACACTCTAACAGGTTGTCCAGGGAAGTGGTTGGGGCCCCATCCCTGGAGATACTCAAGGTGAGACTCAACAGGGCTCTGGGTAACCTGATCTAGTTGAGGATGTCCCTGCTGACTGCAGGGGGAGTTGGACTAACAGATCTTCAGGGATTCCTTGCATCCCAGCCCATTCTGTGATTTTTACTTGCTCCTATTACCTTGTTTTCCCTTTGGTGTCTGACTTAGGATCTCTTCAGAGCCCCTCACAGCACACAGGTGTGGTCAGTAGTCTGTAAGCAGCTTTACACACTGTGTAAAAGGGAATCTTTTCCCTTCAAGAAAATACATTACAAGGTTGAATTGATGCTGGTTTTATTGACGGGCTTACAGAAAGGAGGCTCTACAAAGTGACAGGCATTTCTCAGAGGAGCAAGCAAATGGAGAGGGAAATCCTTTTGCCATAGAGCTCGGTTCTCAGTGGCATGGCCTAAGGTGCTTTGTGCTGCCTGGGCACGAAGCTGTTGGAAGGTCAGTAGCTGGCTTGTTGGCTGTAGCTGGCTTGTTGGTCTTCGCCTAAGCCTGGTTCTGTTTGTTGAGGCCTCTCTTCTTCTTGTCTGTAACTTCAGAGAGTTTCTCTTCCCAAAGGTTCTTGTTGCACATCCCAATCACGCAGCACGCCAGGCGCTTCCCAGCGTTCCCATTTTCCAGGCTGGCCTTATTGTTGCCCTTGCCCATGTCATCTTCCTGCTCATGGATCACAATGGATCTGCCCATGATGGAATATGGACCAGACATAGTGGCAAAGAGATTTGGTTTGTATTTTCTGATTTTGCCATCTCTAGGGAAGAAGTTGCCAAAGTCCCCTGGGTGCCGAGGATGGTTGACGCTGAAAGGGTTGTAGTGGCCACCTGTGGAGTCGCAGCCATTGCTGAGGTCCCCGAGCTCGTGGATGTGTATGGCTCGACCAGATTGGTTATTACCCAGCGGAAACCCATCCAAGTGAAAAATGGCCTCTAATCTTCCATAGGAGTAATACTGTCGGAATAGGACCTGCCCAGTCACTTGCGGCTTCTCAGCATCTATTTTGGAGCTGGGCTTCATTTCACAAGTGGCGTAAATCAATCTGTCAGTCTCATTGCCAGGCAGCACTGGATAGAGCAAATTCTTCCAGAGGTCGTTCACTTTTCTCTCGATGTCATGGAGCAACTCTTGGCTTGGATCTGTCTCTTTGTCTGCCATGGCATCAAAGGCAGACAGGGCAAGGCCAGCCACCAGAGGAAGAAGCAGAAGCATCTTGGCAATTCTGAGCCTGCAAAAGGTACAAGAAGCTACAGGAAACAGGCTTTGTGCTGTGGTCTGGCTGGAGAGGAGGGCACACAGCCCGTGACACTGCTGAGCCAAGCAGCTGGAGCAGGGTCCCAGGGGACTGCTGCTTTCTAAATCTGTCTGATGTGATGAACTGAAAGTAAGGCAGAATGCATATGCCTGTGTAAACACATACAACTGGCACCCATGACTAAAAGACAGACCAAGGATTTTATGCTTTGTAGTACAGCCTGATCTTTTAGCATAGAGCTGCCTCTTTTTCCCTGCAGGAAGCAAGTACAGCCAAAGTATTTTTGAGTTTATATAGAGACTTCCCTCCTACTGCAGATTCCAGCAAGACAATTTGCCAGGTGCATTTTTTTGGTCCATTTACTTAACCACTAGTTAGGCATTACGAACGGAAAGTAAAAAATCCAAGAAGCTGATTACCTTGCAGAGCTGCTGCAGAATCCCTCAGTAGTAGCTCTTTGCCTCTGCTCCCCTAAGCCAGACAGGAAGCTGGAGCTGGGTGAAGTTGATGTTTCTGGGAACTGCGTGTTTGTGCAAAAGTTAGGTAATGCTGGCTCGGGGGAGGTGTCACAGGGAGAGCTGTGGGAGGAGGAGGAGAGAGGGAGGGAAAAGTTTTAGGCATTTTTGTTTTGGGCAGGGTGCATAAGCTCGCTGAGCTTATTAGCCTGGCTCTCAGACCTTACTGACCTTCCAACAGAAAAGGGAAAATGTTATCAAGCCTTTAAATTAATCTCCCTTTTGATGACTTCATGTGCTTATCTGAAACAAGCGACCTTCAGTGTGCAGTGAGGGGAGAGGAAGGAGCTTTATTAAGGCACAGTCGGGCAGTTTGCTCACTTCTGGGCTGGTTGTCATGGAGCTGGTTTGCATTTTTATTTCTCTGTTAGCCAAAATTGGAAGTGATGCTTGAGCAACATAAACTTGCACCGCAGTTCCCATGGGTTTCAGACCTGAAGGGCACAACTCAAGCTGGCAACTGCTCAAGGGACGTTTCAGTGATGCTGCTCTTTAAAGTTTTGGGGCTACTCTCTGCTGCTCGACAACTTACCTGCTCCACACAAACAACTCTTTCTTCTTCCATTGAGACAGCAGTGATTCCTTTCCAGAGAGAAGTGAGCAGCACTGAGGCAGTGCAACATCAGAAATTGTTTCCCAGAGGCTGGCTGGAGCATGGAGAGTTCGGTTCCCATGTGTTTCATTTTCCCATGCTCTTTTCTTGGGGACGTTGCCCTCCCTGTGGCACTTCCCACTGCTGTAGCTGGAATGTGGATTTGGCCACCATGAGAGCAGTGTAACAGGCTGACATTTCTGCAAAGAGTAGCTCTTATTGCTCAGGGACCACGCAGGAAAACTGCAAAGAAGATCCTTTTTTTTCTCCCAGTTCATATCTCCTGGCAGCTGGGTAAGGAATGGGACTGTCAGCTTCTGGAATGGTGAAGTTATGTGTGTTAATCTTACTGCTATCAAATGCCACATCGGATCTCAGAGACTCAGCTGAGACCTGAGGGGTTTTATTTCTATGTGAGGGAGAACAGATCTAAAGGAAATGCAGAGCTAACTTCTGCTCGGGATATTGGATGTGTTGCCTTAGCCCTGGGCTTTGATTACAGAACCATAGGTTGTTAGGGGTTGGAAAGGACTTCAGGAGGTCTTTGAGTCCAACCCCCCTGATAGAGCAGGACCATGGAATCTAGAGAAGATTGAACAGGAACACATCCAGACAGGGCTTGAAAGACTCCAGAGAAGGAGATTCTTAAAACTCTTCAGGGTGTCTGAGTTGCCCAGATTACTGTGCTCATGGAAACAGTGCAGTGCTCCATGGAAGCTGAACTCCAAGTCCAATGAACCCAAGCTCATTCCCTGGCAGCCTCTAAGCTGGGGGAATCCAATTTTGCAACATGGTAATGCTGGGAAATTGCTCAGATTTAAAGCACTTGCAAGAAGTCAAAACACGCAGAAAGTGTTCAGCTGACCACAAGCCAAGCACCAAGTGGGACAGCAAGTTCTCCATGGCACAGCAATGTGCTCTTGTGGCCAAGAAGGTGGATGGGATCTTGGGGTGCATTCAGAACAATGTGTCCAGCAGATTGAGGGAGGTTCTCCTCCCCTTCTACTCTGCCCTGGTGAGTCCCCACATGGAATATTGCATCCAGTTCTGGGCTCCCCAGTTCAAGAGGGGCAGGGATCTACTGGAGAGAGTGCAAGGGAGGGCTACAAGGACGATGAAGGGACTGGAGCACTGCCTGATGAGGAAAGGCTGAGAGCCCTGGGGCTGGTTAGTCTGGAGAGGAGAAGGCTGAGAGGGGATCTAATAAATGTCTAAATATCTTAGGGCTGAGGGTCAGGAAGGAAAGGACAGGGACAGGCTCTGCTCACTTGTGCCCAGAGATAGGACAAGGAACAACAGGTGGGGGAACTGCAGCACAGGAAGTTCCACCTCAACATGAGGAAGAACTTTACTGTAAGAGTCCCAGAGCACTGGCACAGACTGCCCAGGGAGGTTGTGGAGTCTCCTTCTTTGGAGACTTTCCAGGCCTGTTTGGATGCCTTCCTATGCGACCCGCACTGGATTCTCTGGTCCTGCTCTGGCAGGAGGGTTGGACTGGAAGATCTCCAGAGGTCCCTCCCAGCCCCTAACATCCTGTGAGATCCTGTGACAGTTTGTGTTTGTACAATGTGAGAAGTAACTGGCCGGTCTAGGTCCTGTTAGAAAGAAACTACTTCTTAGGATCATAGACCATTTTTCAAAGGGGTGTGATGAATGGATGGAAGAGAAGAGCATCATTCATGGTTTACTCCTTGAGTCACAAAGTAATGAGTTGAACACTTTGGCAAGGAAAATTCCAAGCCAGCAGTCAGTGCTTGAAAGAAAAGAATTTGAAAGCTTTGGTTGAATTATAAGGCATTTTGAAATGCGGAGCAGGGTCAGGATTGTAGCTGGTTTAAATACAATAATGCTGCTGACTCCAGTGGCATTTGTGCTGCTTTACACCAGCTGGCACTCTGCCCCTGAAAAAGAAAAAAATACCCACACTTGAAAAACCCGAGGTGCTTGCTGCAAAGCTCTTTTTTGATGTACTGCACATGCGGGAAGGAAGCAGAAGTGCAGAAGGGTGTAAAGGAGATGATCAAAGGCACAGAAAGGACTGCAGCAAAGCTAAGTGATGTATTTGTAGTGCTCTGCACTTCAGAAAGTGTAAAGGAAATACTGGCTGTGGGCTGCTGTCAGAAAGATGTATTTTTAAAAAGGAGAAGGGCTGATAACTACACAAAATGCAATTGCCAGGGTGATTTGGCATTCAGGCTGGCTCTGGAAGATGGGAGCCACTAAGCGCTAACCAGGTGAGTCATTAGTGCCTATCCTCACCCACCGCCTGTGGTTCAGTCTTCTGGTTAGAAAGAGCTGGCAAATAATGGGCTAACAGCCTTTAAAGCAGGCAGTAGTTAATGGGAGGAGAGCCCACAGTGACCTGACCGTGCACTTGTACATGTGTCACAGTCCCCTGTTTGAAGAGCAGAGCTCTCCTCTTGTCTCTGTTGTACAGCATCTATTGGGTCCTGGATTTCCTGCTGTGCCCTGGAGTCTCCCAGGCTGTACAAGACAGAGTTGTCAAAATGACTTCTGCAAGACTCTGTAGACCACACAAAAAACAAACTAACTAACTTGGCTTTACCATGAACTTTATGTGCAGCTCTGCTCACAGGTTCTCAGTCCATGCTATGACCTTCAGGGCTGGATGGTTGGGGGGGGTTAGTTTTGTGGTGACATTGTCCCACTGCATCACCCTGCTGTTAACTTTACGCTGGACAAATCAAATGATGTTAGAGTTAACCGTGATGAAGAAATGCTGCTTGGGAGAGCATCCTTTTGAGCAAGCAGGAGCCTTGTTTTGTGTCTCCAGCAGTTGGGTCTGCTCTCAGTGATTTTACGCTAGAATGACTCTCCATAAAAATGACACCCAGAAAATGCAGGGTTTACATCTTCTGCAGTGGGTGATGGAGTTGACTGCTTTTCTCCACGTATGGCTGACAATGGAGCCACTAAAAGGAGGGGGAATGTTTGTAGCCTGAGGAAAGCAGAGCCAAGATCTGTGGGAATCTAATGAGCTCCTTCAGTTCACAGAATCACAGAATTAACCAGGTTGGAAAAGACCTCTAAGATCATCGAGTCCAACCTCTCACCTTACCCTTTTAGAAACCTCCAGGGATAGGGACTCCACCCTTGGCAGCCCATTCCAATGCCAATCTTTCTGTGAAGAACTTCCTCCAAACACCCAGCCTATACCTCCCCTGGTGCAGTTTGAGGCTGCATCCTCTTGTTCTGTCCCTGAGTGCCTGGGAGAAGAGACCGACCCCACCTGGCTACAACCTCCTTTCAGGTAGTTGTAGAGAGCAATGAGGTCTGCCCTGAGCCTGCTCTTGTCCGGGCTGAACAACCCCAGCTCCCTCAGCCACTCCTCATAGTGCTGTGCACCAGAGTGAGCACAGGGCTGGTGCTGGGCTGCACACAGCAGCTGCTCCCAGGGAAACCATGGCAAAGGAGCTTGTTTGCATTTGCTGTAAGGAGAAGTGAAGAAAAGACAAAGAAAATTCTCATTGTAGCACTGGAAAATCTGCCACCGGCCTGGGCTTACTCTGGCTGTTTATTGCTGTCCCTTGGCTTGACGTTTCTATTTAAAGAAATAGAGCTGTTGAGTGCCAGAGATAAGCATCCATTTATAACAGTCTTGCAAAAGAGCTATAGGCATTTCCAGCTTTTCAGGGCATTACCCATACAAAATCGAGTTAAATAAATACACAAAAGGGAAACAACACTCTCCTCTCTGGGGAGTAATTTCTCTTGAAAACAGAAGACCATGCAACTGTCAAACTGCTCTACATCAGGCAGTTTGAAAAATTCTCCGAATTCTCCCTCTTTAATAGCTTGAGAAGAAATCTTTTTTGTGAGAGTGAGGGAGAGATGAAGTGTAAGTAAGCTTGTCGTAGTCAAACCACCACAAAGCTTTTTTTTTTTTTT
>VWZI01011138.1:1576285-1605308 GCA_013396835.1 Psilopogon haemacephalus | reverse complement strand
GAGGGGGGGGGGGGGGGGGAGGTGAAGTATGTTTTGAAATCAATGTTTTGGTGAAGTGAAAATTCTTGTCGTGGTGAAGTGGCTCCTATCTCTCCAGCCATGTTTATTTCAATGGGTTGAGTTTTGTAAGCATCACTGAAACCCTAGGGGACTAATTAAGATTAACAATGTGCTTTAATTATATCTGCTTTTGTTGTCTCAATGAAAACATGGGATCCTAAATCCTCGTTGCAATCTGAAGTTTCACAGGTTCCACGCCCCTCATCTGGCCTTAACGTCTCTTAGTTTTGTACAGCTTGCTTAAACCTGTGCATGTATTAAAGTTGTCCTGTGGAGAATGGGTTTGGAGATCAGATGTTCAGGGATTAGGAGCACAAGAGGGGTTTTTACCTTGGTTAAAATAATTTTAGTGCAGCCTTGAGGAGAGGGACTCAGGGGTGCTGGTGGATGAGAAGCTCAATCTGAGCTGTCAGTGTGCTCTGCCAGCCCAGAGAGCAACCAGAGCCTGGGCTGCAGCAAGAGCAGTGTGGGCAGCAGCGTGAGGGAAGGATATCCTGTGCCTCTGCTCCACACTGCTGAGATCCCACCTGGAGTACTGCATCCAGTTCTGGATCCTCTGGGACAAGAGGGCTATGGAGGTGCTGCAAGGTGTCCAGAGAAGGGCCGTGAGGATGAGCAGAAGGCTGGAGCTGCTCTGCTGTGAGGAGAGGCTGAGGGAGTTGGGGCTGTGCAGTCTGGAGAGCAGAAGGCTCCCAGGTGATCTTATTGTGGCCTTTCAGTATCTGAAGTAGGCTATAAGAAAGCTGGGGAGGGATTTTTTTAGGCTGTCAGGGAGTGAAAGGACTGGGGAGAATGGAACCAAGCTAGAAATGGGGAGATTCAGACTGGATGTAAGGAAGAAGTTGCTCAGCATGAGGGTGGTGAGAGCCTGGAAGGGTTTGGTGGAAGCCTCATGCCTGGAGGTGTTTAAGGCCTGGCTGGATGAGGCTGTAGACAGCCTGATCCAGTGTGAGGTGTCCTTGCCCAGGGGCCGGGGGGTTGGAACTTGGTGATCCGTGTGGTCCCTTCCAACCCTGACTGGTTCTAGTAATTTGCTTGCTTTCTTTTGTTGGGGTTTGTTTGTTGTTGTTCAGGGTTTTTTTATTGCTTGGTTTGGGCTTGTGTGGTTTTTCTTGTTCTTTTGTTTGTTTTGTGTTGCAGTGCAACAAAGTTTCCAGAAATGGAGAGAGATTTTAGAGCTTGCAGCATCCTTCTGTGGGTTCTGATTTCAGACCAGTTGACTCCCTTTAGTTCCAACCCAGCAGCACAAAGGCTTTGAGCATCTCTGAAGCTTCATATTTAGCTCTAGAAAAAAAAGAAAAAAAAAGCAAACCAAAAAACAAAACAATCCCAGAGGATAGATGAGAGGTCAAACACATGAAGGGGCCATGTTTTCACCAGCTCCAATGTGTGAGCTAATAAGCAAGAGTGAGAATGCCACCTGCTTACAGAAAGGTTTTCAGCTTGCAAGGCATGGAGCTCCTAATAGCCTCCTATTAGGTATAATGAAGTGTGCTGGGGCAGCTTCCCCCCGTGAAGTTTGCACACATTTGTACACAGCAAGGCTGCTGCTGGGGTGTGCTATGAATCTGGAGGCTTTCTGTTCTGGTTAAATAGGGTAGCCAGCTGTTTTCCAGGGCACGTGGAGAAATCCTTGGATTGGATCTTCCTAGACTCAGCATTAGGATGCTTGAGGGGGGGGAGAGGGGGTAGGAGGAAGGAAAAAAAAAAACAACTGCAAGCCCCAAAACAGCAGCCCCCCCAAAAAAAACCCCAACAAAACCAATAACCCAGAAATATTTCATTGTTGCCACCTTGGAGGGAAAGCAATCCTTTGCATGCATCAGAAACTGTTCTAATAGATGCAGGGAAAACGGAAGGGGGAAAAAAAAAAAAGAAAAAAGAGAGAGAAAAATCCATTTTGTGTGTCCTTTTATTTTGTTACAAACCTTCCTTCCATCTTCAGCCTCCAGGTTTCCGTCCTAGGAGGTCTTATCTGTTTTGTCACTTGCAAGACTTTATTCCCCAAACCTGCAGATGTTATTAAAACCGAGGATTATAAGGTTATGTAGTAGGTGGTAGGAGCCAGATACAGATTGGATGTTTTTATTAGAGGATTACCAAATTTTGTTAACAAGAGTGTGCCTGAGTAATTCCACTGGAAGCTCTGCTGTGCTTGTTATGAAATAGCTGATCCTGGAGCTGCACCTTAGCAAGGGCCAGTCCCCTAACCATGCTGAGGACAGGTCATGTAAAGCTGAGTCACTGCAAAAGGTGCATAATGGCTTTGTGGGGAGAAAATGGAGTGGTTGTAGCAGGCAGGATCTCATCTGCTGTAAAATACCAAACATGCCAACGTCTTGTGCTCCTCAGAGTCCTTTTCCACTGCTGGCACACGTTCTAGGTAGCAGAACAAAACCAGTGTGTGAGGAATGTGCTTTAGTATAAGCTTTAAATAGAGTGAACATATCTAACCCTTTTGGAAGAGTTGTTGAGGTGCTGGAAGGTGTCCAGGGAAGGATGACAAAGCTGGTGAGGGGCCTGGAGCACAGCCCTTTGAGGAGAGGCTGAGGGAGCTGGGGATGTGCAGCCTGCAGAAGAGGAGGCACAAGGCAGACCTCATTGCTGTCTACGACTACCTAAAGAGAGGTTGTAGCCAGGTGGGGTTGGGCTCTCCTCCCAGGCAACCAGCAACAGAATGAGGGGACACAGCTTCAAGCTGTGCTAGGGCAGGTTAAGGCTGGATGTTAGGAGGAAGTTCTGAACAGAGAGAGTGATTGGCATTGGAATGGGCTACCCGGGGAGGTGGTGGAGTCCCCATCCCTGGAGGTGTTCAAGAGAAGCCTGGATGGGGCACTTAGTGCCATGGTCTGGTTGATTGGATAGGGCTGGGTGCTAGGCTGGGCTGGATGAGCTTGGAGCTCTCTTCCAAACTGGCTGATTCTATGAAGCTTTTTATAACTTGCAGTGTGCCACACAGCTTGGTGCCATCTGCAGACTTGCTGAGGCTGCACTCGAGTCCTCTGTCCATGTCACTGACAAAGATGTTACACAGCACTGACCCCTGAGGGAGCCACTTGGCACTGGTCTCCAGGTGGACATTGTGCCCTTGATCCCCACTCTCTGTGTGCCACCATCCAGTCATTCCCTTATCCAGCAGTGCTCTGCCCAGCAAGTCCTCATCAGAGCCATGCAGTCTCATGTTATCAGACTCCAGAAGAAACTCTCTGTTCTGAAGGCTTCTGGAGTGGTGTGACCGCCTAGTTTGGTAACTGCTGAGTGTAGCTTCATCAGAGAACATTGTCACATCACAACAGGAAATCTTGGGCCTGAGATGAAAAGGCAGATTTCAACTCTGGATGCGTTCTAGTCATTGTCTTGCTCTGGACGTGGCATATACCACCTAACCTCCTACCATCAGACTGCCCTTCTCCAAAGTGTTGATGGGGATGACTCACTTCCTCATGGGGGTGCTTTGAGGCTTAGAAATCTGAGAAGTGCTCCTGACCCTGAGAAAATTGATGCCAGAAACTGCAATATTGGAATACTAATCTTCCAGAGCTTAGATAAATAATTGTCCACAAACAAAAAGCTATTTTCTCTGCCTTTTTTTTTCCTCTCTATAATATTCCTTGAATTAGTAGAGTCCAAGCTTAATACAGACAAGAGAAGAGACAGTGGACATTGATTGCCTAAGTAAACAAGAGCCAGAGCCCCAAATTATTAGTAAATACCAGGGCTTCATTTAGGTTGAGTAACGCTGCAATCCAACAAATAAATGAGCCTTCAAGTTTGAATTTATGTAGCATACGAAACACATTAAAGCCATCTGACCATGACAAAGGCCTTTTTCTGCTGTGAATAATGAGGCCAGCACATTAGAATATCCTTTAGATGAGACATTAAACCCAAGGTCCTTTCTGTTTGTCTCTGGTGGCCGTCCAGGTGGAAGTTAAAGACTCCATGGCATTTTGCTCAAGCCATGGAAAATCTCTGGCCCTCAGTGGTATTGCATTCCTCATAAATACAGAAATTAAAAATAATTGGGATAGCCAAGGCTGTGTAGGAGTTGAATAGTAGCAAGCAGAATGCCAGTTCTCCTGGCCATGAGGACAAGGGGGAGAGCTCTCCTGTTTCAGGGAGAGCAAGGTCAGTGCTACAAGAGGGCTATGGAGGTGCTGGAAGGTGTCCAGAGAAGGGCCACGTGAATGAGCAGAGGCCTGGAGCTGCTCTGCTCTGAGGAGAGACTGAGGGAGTTGGGGCTGTGCAGTCTGGAGAAGAGAAGGCTCCCAGGTGACCTTATTGTGGGCTCCAAGAAAGCTGGGGAGGGACGTTTTAGGCTGTCAGGTAGTGATAGGACTTGGGGGAATGGAACCAAGCCAGAAATGGGGAGATTCAGACTGGATGTAAGGAAGAAGTTGCTCAGCATGAGGGTGCTGAGAGCCTGGAAGGGGTTGCCCAGGGAGGTGGTGGAAGGCTCATGCCTGGAGGAATTTAAGGCCAGGCTGGATGAGGCTGTGGCCAGCCTGATCTAGGGTAGGGTCTCTGTGCCCATGGCAGGGAGAGTTGGAACTGGATGATCCTTGTGGTCCCTTCCAACCCTGACTGATTCTATGAATGTCCCTGGCATGAAAGCAGGATTTTGAAAGTCCTGTGGGATTTTCAAGTGTGTAAAACACAGAACAATGCTTTGTCCTCATCACTGACTGAAACTGTGGTGAAGAAGAACAAATCCAAGTGGTAAATGATCCATTTGCTTATGTCTCTGGTTCCATAACTAGATGTGTATGTTTACATCTGTGATTTCCAAAAAGAAATGGCTTGGAGAAAAAGAGGGGGAAAAGAATCATGCCAAAAGAAATTCCTTGCATTAGCCTGTAGATGTGTGATTTACTTCAGGAAGTCCATCTCAATTCTCAGCTTCTTTGAACTAAATCTAATGATTCTGTATCACTTGAGATGTTTTAGCTTAATGTATAGTGTGATAGGAGCCTCAAGGAATGTCTACATAGCAAGTGCAAACCAGGCTCTCCTTCACTGAGCATGCATCTTAGTCAGAATAGAATAGAATAAGCCAGGTTGGAAGAGACCTCCAAGATCATCCAGTCCAACCTAGCACCCAGCCCTACCCAATGGCACTAAGTGCCCCATCCAGGCTTGTCTTGAACACCTCCAGGGATGGGGACTCCACCACCTCCCTGGGCAGCCCATTCCAGTGCCAATCACTCTCTCTATTTAGAACTTCCTCCTAACATCCAGCCTGAACTTGCCCTGGCACAGCTTGGGGCTGTGTCCCCTCATTCTGTTGCTGGTTGCCTGGGACAAGAGCCAACCCCACCTGGCTACAACCTCCCTTTAGGTAGTTGTAGACAGCAATGAGGTCACCTCTGAGCCTCCTCTTCTCCAGGCTGAACAATCCCAGCTCCCTCAGCCTCTCCTCACAGGTCTTGTGCTCCAGGCCCCTCACCAGAGGGCTTGTGTGGTCTCACACCAAAGCTTCTTAGTGTTAGAGTCCAGCAAGGGCTTGGCACAAGAGGTCATGCGAAAAGGTCCTCTCACAGGTGTGGATCTATTCTCTTATCACTACCAGCCTGACTGGAGTCACTCATTTGAATTGGAAGGTATTAAGGGGGGATGAGAGAACAATTTCCTTGAAAGAAACAGAAGAATTGGCTGAAGCTGAACCCCCTTAGCAGCAGAGATAATAAAGCCTTTCACCAAGAGCTGACTGATGAATCTGAGCATCTTTCAATTTTCTGAATAATGAGCCAGTTCTTCCCTCTTGCTGAGAAACATATGGGATGTGAGGGAAGTGGCTGGAAACACAACCCTGGCTGCCCCATTCGCCTTCCTCTCTGCTAGAGCTGGGGAACTGCTGCCTGGTGAGGAAAGATGGTTTGAGGGCAACGTTGGTATCCAGTTAAAGCGAGCTCAGGCTTTGTGAGAGTTCTGCCCCTTGATGTCTGCTCCCCTTTTTCTGTGGTGTTGCTGTTGAGAAGCAGCAGTGAGGTGGGATTGGTCTCTTCTCTCCAGCATTAGGTGATAGGACAAGAGAAAATGACCTGAAATTGTGCCAGGGAAGTTTAGATTGGGTATTGAGGAAAAAAATTCTTTATGGAAAGATTGGTCATATGTTGGAATAGGTTGCCTAGGAAGGTGGGGAAGTTGCTGTCACTGGAGGTGCTCAAGAAATGTGTGGACATGGCACTTTAGGATGTGGTTTAATGGCCATAGTGGTGTAAGATTGGTGGTTGGACTTGAGGGTCTTGGATGTCTTTTCCAACCAAAATTATTCTATGTGGTTGAGGTGAATCTTGTAGAGCAGGGTTATAGGTTGGACTTGGTGATCCTGAGGGGCTTTGCCAACCTGGATGTTTCTGTGATTCTGTGGAAGTTGTGAAGCCAGCCCTGTCCCTAACAATCGTTGCATGGCTCCATTTCACCTGTAACATGAAAGCCTCAGAGGGTTAAAAAATTCTTCCAGATTTTCCTATCACCAGAAGCTTTGCTTGCTCTCTGTTTTACTTGTCTAAATGGATAATGGAAGGCCTGGAAAGAAGGTGTTTAAATGTCAGATGGGTTTTCAAACCATGGCTTTTCTCTCATGGAATCATTCTAGATGCTGTTCTAATCTAAGGGGCCAGAATCCCTGCAGGCTTTGTGACAGCCACTTGGCACCAGGTAACCACAAGCCTTGAAAGTATTGCAAGAGGCCTTCAAAACAAGGAGTGGAGTTTCCTTTGCTGTGGGTCTCTTCCAGGTGGCCTCAGAAAAGAATCTGCCCCTTCCAATTTAACTCACTAACTTCTGGGGGAGGAAAAAAAAAGATATCTCAGTAATCTGAAATCTTTGTCTGATCTTCCACAGGATCTCATTTGCTAACGCTGTGTACTCACCCGCAAATTACCTGTGTGGCCTTATACTGTACATGAAAATAATTTCAACAGGTGATATTCAAGTCGACAGGATTTTGTGAGAAGTGACTGACTCCTAACCTTCCTTTATGCCTCTTTACCTGCTGTTCAAAAAAAAAAAACCTGGAAGCAGGCTGCTTACAACACAGGGGCCTTGATGTATGACCCAAACCTTTGGACTGCATCCAGCAGAGGGTGGTGATGGACATCTGCCCAAAAAGCAATTAGCTGCAAAGTACTTGGAGAGACAAAATAATCCGGTGGCGATTTACCACCCCCGGAAAGGGTTTGCGTTGCTTATTGCGGGTATTCTTTTGGGCCGCTTTACTCTCGGGGCTTTGAAAATGGAGAGAAGTTGTGAAGTGTTTTACCATGTAACAGAGGTAACAATATGCAGAAGTAATTAATAGGGACATTTGAAGGGAAAAACAGGGTCGCACCATTAGCCCCTACTAAAATGCATCCGAGGTGATGAATCGTTTTAATGGGACGGAATGACAAAAAAGGGACTGCTCCACCTAAGCAGGGACAGCTGGTCCCTCTGACAAGGATGCATTGCTGTCTTGTGGAGTCTGCCAGCCAGCAAGGCTGAAATAATAGTGCTGAGAGAGGTGTGAACGCTTCTCGTTCACCTTAATTGAGAGCTAATATGAAGTCTAATTACCAGCACTTTGTATTAACTGCTTCATGTCTGAAGGCAGACATTTGATCAACGGCCCCCCAGCAGGTCCAGGGAAGGTCTGCTTTGATTTTTCCGGGCAGTTACACATCCTGATGCCACGATGCCAGCTGAGCCAAACCACATTGCAGCTAACAACTGTCCCTGCTAGAGGCTTTTGATCCTATTTCTGTTCCTGGGCAAGGGGAGCTTGGGACAAAAATTCCATCTGTGAACTGAACTGGATGTTGCTCAAAAGCAGGACTTGTCCCCGGCTGCAGGTGTGGGGCCAGGTGGCAGCTCTCTGGGACCTTTCCAGGCTGTGCCTGCTCTGAAATCCCCCTTGCTGCGGACCATGATGTGCAACAGGGTTCCTCTTGCTGCCTGTGGCTGCCCTCACGTCACTGCTAGGGACAGACACTGGTGTCATGGGCTGGAGGTGCAGGCACAGACTGTGCTGACCAAACCATTTGCCAGGATTCAAAGCACGACAGGTGGGATTAGAGGATTTAAGTGACTAATTGCAGAATTTACTTTCATACAAAGCGTTTGTGTGAGGGGCAGAGAGAGGAGGATTAACTTAACTGCCAGAGATGTCTCCAGTTATTTGAAGGGTGGTCCGAAAGTGACTGTTTGGTCTCAGAAGCAGGTAAGATGCAAGATTAAAGTGCTTACATGTGAAGATGCCAACTAGACAGGGACAGGATGGCTATGGGGACTGAGACTAGGGCTGCTGAGGCTTAGTTTGTAAGTCACACAACCAACTGATCATTTGCTGCCTTTCACAGAATCAACCAGGTTGGAAAAGATCTCTAGGATCATCGAGTCCAACCTATCACCAAACACCTTCTAATTACCTAACTCATGGCACTAAGTGCCTCATGCAGCCTCCTCTCAAACACCTCCAGTGATGGGGACTCCACCTCCCCAGGCAGTCCATTCCAATGCAAATCACTCGTTCCATGAAGAACTTCTTCCTAACATCCAGCCTAAGCCTGCCCTGGTGCAGTTTGGGACTGTATCCTCTTGTTCTGTCCTGGGGAGAAGAGACCAACTCCACCGGGCTACAACCTCCTTTCAGGTAGCTGTAGAGAGCAATAAGGTCTGCCCTAAGCCTCGTCTTCTCCAGGCTGCACACTCCCAGCTCCCTCAGCTGCTCCTCATAGGGCTGTGCTCCAGCCTCCTCACCAACCTTGTCTCAGACTGTGCTAAACCAGACTGGAAACCACAGCCCAGTTCCAAAAGAATTAAGGACCTGATCCTACATCCACTTAAAGCAGGGATCCAAGACTGAGGCTGCAAATCCTCGGTGCTGCTTTAAGCAACTGTCCTGGTGAGTGGCATGGAGCAGGAGAAGGGAGTGGGCTCCTGTGCTGGTCTCAGCCTGATCCCCAGCTTCCAAAGGAACAAGTGGGGAGTATCTGCTGTCTTCCATCAGCATCAAAAATGAAGCAGGAACCTATGTGGGAGGGAGGAGGGGGAAAAAAAAAAGAGGTGGAAAACAAGCTAAGTTAAAAAAAAAAACCCAAACAAAGGAACAAACACAAACAGAAAACCCAAAGCCTTTGGTCCCCTGATCAAAACAGCTTTGATCAATGCATCTCTTCTCAGAAGCACCTTATTTTAGAAAGCAGCCAGCTTTCTAACAAATAAAGAATTGCTCTCTGGTTTCTTTCCAAAGCTTAAATTCGGCTTTCTAGAGTAAGATGAAAAGCTAATTTTCTTGAAGTTTAACATATTTGTGTAAGCATGTCAGGTGAAATAAATGACATTGATAGTTGGTGTGTATATAGGTGGCACCAGCTCCCAAAACTCTATCTCTTTTTCATCTTACTGGAACATTAACTTATGCTCCTGAGGGCTCTGCAGCATGCAGAGTGAGAGTGTGAACTTAAGGATAATTTATCATAGCTCTCTCCTGTGTATCACTCTCCTTCCCTAAATTTTCTGTATCAGAACACAGAATGGAGGGAGATTCCCTTTGCCAGCTGCACCCATGGAGGGTCTTACTCAAAGCTTGCTTCTTTCCTTCTTTGCTCCCCACCATACTTCCTGTAGCATCAGCACCTCGCTAGCAAGAATGAGGGTTGGGACTTTTACAGATTGCTCTCCGAGGAGCAGTATTCTTAATGCCATGAAGATTTGCCAGAATAATAACCAGCAACCTTAGAAAGTACAACCCAAGTCTTGGCATCTGAATGTGCTCATCAGTATGCTCTCTTGCTCTGATGGTAACAAGTGAGTTCTGTAGCTATGTATATAGAGCTTGATTTGAGGGCTGTCTTGGGACGAGTTAAGTTCACCTCAGCTACTGCTTAAAGTAAAAGTGGCCAATATTTTCTCAAGATGCTAACAAAGATAGCTTTGCATGTGATGTATGGTACACCTTTACAGCATCTTTGTAGGCATTCGACCTCCAGGGTGACAGCAACCCTTAGCATGTGAAATCCGACTTAGATTTTTCTAAGTGCAGGTGGCAGTTCAGAGCTCCATGGAGATTGCTTAGATGAAGATGGAGCATTGGCTACTATGGCCAGCTGGCTCCAAAGGCAGTTTCTATGCCAAGGAAGAGGTCAAGTACAATCTTTCCTCCCTTTGAAACAGCGTAGGTTTGTCTCTGAGGCTTCCAGCCTCTATGGCTATCATCCCAAAACCAAAAGTATTTTACCCAAGCCTGTGTAGAGCATTAAATCTTACAGGTCTCAGCCTGACTGGAAACTGCTCAAAGATGTGCAAGGAGACAGCCTGAAATTCAGTGGTGAGATGACCAAAGAGAGAATCACAGAATTGTCAGGGCTGGAAGGGACCTCAAGGATCATCCAGTTCCAAGCCCCCTGCCATGGGCAGGGACACCTCCCACGAGATCAGGTTGCTCAGAGCCTCCTCCAGCCTGGCCTTAAAAACATCCAGGGATGGGCTTCTGCCAAATCCCTGATAACCTCTTCCAGTGTCTGACCACCCTCATGGTGAAGAACTTCTTCCTAACATCCAAACTGAATCTACCTACTTCTAGCTTTGTTCCGTTCCTCCCAGTCCTATCGCCACCTGACACCCTAAAATAGTCCCTCAGCAACTTTCCTGAAGCCCCCTTCAGAAACTGGAAGGCCAAAATAAGATCTCCTCAGAGCCTTCTCTTCTCCAGACTCTTTCCCTCTTGTGGCCAGCAGTTCTGATCCTCTCATCCTTCTCAACTTTCCTGTGGTAACCAGAAGCTTATGACCCCACTACCTGCAATGTTTGCTGAAGGAAGTTGTGATGTTGCATGGGTATGCCAAGAATGGGCACTGCATTTGCTCCTCAGCTGCCACAGCCAGAGCATCTACAGCACAAACTGAAGCAACAGCTTCTGGACTGATGTATGAGACTGGGGAGCTTTAGGTTACATAGTAGGAAAAAGTTTTTCATGGAGAGAGTGGTAAGGGACTGGAATGAGCTGCCCAGGGAGGTGGTGGAGTCACCCACCCTGGATGTGTTTAAGGGCCGTTTGGATATGGTGCTTAGGGATATGGTTTAAGGTGAATCTTGTAGAGTAGGGTTCTAGGTTGGACTTGGTGATCCTGAGTGGCCTTGCATGTTTTTGTGATTCTGTGATTGCTGCCAGCAGTGCCTGCATCTAAGGGAGGGAAGGGTTGCACCAGGCGCTTTCCAAAGCTCACAGCACACTTGATTCTCATTCACACTCTTTGGTTCACTGACACTTCCAGTGAGGACAGAAGCACGATTTCCATGTCGCTGGAAGCAGACCAGAATGTTCTGATGAGTGACACCATATTTGGCTTCTTGGTTTTCCGATGGCTCAGAAACTTGCCTCCGTGCCTCCCTTTTTCTTCTGCAGGACTTCCACCCGCAGGTCAGCCTGGATACTGCAGCTGCAGGGTGACCTGCACTTTGTGGCACAACCAGCTGGCACAGCATACCCCTCCAGCAGAAGGCACAGAGAGCTCTGGCTTTACTTTGGCAAGGTCCTGCAAAGTCAGGGACAGGTGGTGAGAGGGCCCATACCCGAGGCACCATCATGTCAACATATGAGAAGTGTAGCTACAGGCTCTGTGTTCCATGGGTTAGGAGCCATGAGGTGGTTATTGCAGCCAGGTGACTTTCAGAAGTCGGTGAAAAGCTTGAGAAACTCAACATTTGCAGATGTGGAAACAGTTTCTATAACTGGCAATGTGCTTTGGCCACTTCTTATTGATGTCCATTGATAATCTCCTCCAGACACTATACGAACTGGATAAGGACAGAGACTCTGTAGCCAAAGGACATAATCCGTGGTAGCACTCACACTGTGCTCACTCTCAGGCTTTGGAGAGGCTTACCTATTAATCTGAGCAGGCTAGAAGAGGTTCTCTTTGCTGACCTACACTGTATGAAATAAAATATAGTTGCAAAAGCAGGATGGCTGACTTTGCTGTAAAGGTCCGAGTTTCTCTTCTCCCTCGCTTGATGAATGAGTGTCATCAGAATTACTCTGCTCTCCCCAAGCAATTAGTCATTATTGGATGATCAAAAGTATTTATCAAAGCTTCAGGTGCTGTGCGATTGATCTTCATTTGGGTTGGAAGGGTTTCCTTGCTGGATTTTGGAGAAGGAATCCATCAGTGGTAGAGCCATCAAACAGAAGGCAGCAGGTACATCCTTGTCAGAGAGATGTATGACTATGCAGAGATTCAAAAAGGTGCCAAGAAATGCAGCTAGGTAGCAGAGGTGGCTACTGTCACCTGGCAGAGCCGCTGGGGTTTCAAGGAGATGGGAAGAGTAGTGAAAGCAACCCACCCGCAGCAAGAGCACCAGAGCCTACCTTAAAGCATGCACAGAAGAATTTTAATTAACTAAAGGGTTTATGCAGCTGTGGAATCTTGAAATCCTCTGAGTAATGCGCACTGGACTGAGACCTCCCCAGGGACAGCTCTTCAGTATTTGCCATGTTAAAGCCCTACAGAGGAGCTATTCCAATGTGATGTGTTTGATCCACCTTGCTCAGAAATTCGAGCTTCAAGACATACAACCTGGGGAGAAAAAAAGTTCCAAAATGCCATTGTAGCTGTCACACCTTTGTGTTCTTTAGCAATAGACACATTAGAGAAGACAGCTCAGTGGCAGGTCTCAATCTTCTAAAATGTTTTCAGCAGCAGCAAAAGGCTGTTGGGTTTCAGAATATGTATCCCCAAGGTTTTCCAGTCATCTAAATGGTTTATGATTGGACATAGTGCAGAGCCACTCTTGTATGCCAACCACTGTTCCCATATGTGAAAGAGGTTAATGTTTATGCTGCCTTGCACCTTGAGACACCAGTTTCCTCTTGCCATTCAAATACAAGGAATCCCTAGCTGAACTGGAAATACAGAACTAGCAGGGGGGTTGCATTTGCAGTCTCCTGCCTTCCTGGAGGCAAGTATTGCACTAACAAATCATTGTACACCAACTCACGTGCACCATGTGATGAACAGGCAAAATTTCTATTCTAATCCTTCTGCTTCTTTTTAATGTTTCCCTACTCACTATTTATTTCACAGAAACATTTGGGTTGGGAAAGCCTCTCAGGATCACCAAGTCCAAGCGATCACCCTACAAGGGTCACCCTAAACCATAGTGGGGATAGGGCTGGGTGGTAGGTTGGACTGGATGATCTTGGAGGTCTCTTCTAACCTGGCTTAGTCTATATTCTAGTCTATATTATATTCTATTAATATCTCCAAACACCTCATCCAAACGACTTCTAAATACATCCAAGGTCGGTGACTCCAGCACCTCCCTGGGTAGTTCATTCCAATGCCTGACCACTCTTGCTGGGAAAAAGAAGTTTCCTAATATCCACTCTAAATCTACCCAGACACAGCTTGAGGCCATTCCCTTTTGTTCTAATTACCTCTGAGAAGAAACCAGCATCAACCTCTCCACAAGGTCCTTTCAGGTAGCTGTAGACATCAATGAGGTCTCCCCTCAGCCTCCTCTTCTTCAAACTGCACAGCCCCAGCTCCTTCAGTTGCTCTTCCTTTCAGTTAAAAGGGGCCAGTTTGGGGCTGTTTCTATAAAACCAGGTATAAATTCAGATTAGCTCACTGAATACAGTTGAGTTACTCTGGATTAACAGTGGTATTAATAAGAGCAAGACTTGGCACAGCTCTTCCAGATTAATGAATCTAAATGTTTCTCAACCAACTAAATGGCTTGGAGACGATCAAACAGGTTTTGCTTTTAATCTGTGAGAGAAAAATGTGTTTGTTTGACCTGTAAAGCAAGTTATGCCAAATTTGATCATGAAACAGTATTTATGACTAATTTTTAATGCACTGAAAACAACTGAAGTGGGAAATGCTGATCCACTGGTGTAACTATGGCTGTGGAAATGGAACTAATGTAATAACTGAAATGAATGAGTGTAATGAAAGAATAAGCCCTGTGCAGGTTGGTAATGCCTTCAAATTGTCTGATTTTGGAGCCTAATGTGTATGGGAGGAATAGGGGGAGGAGGGGAAAGGGCAGCAGGAGCCTTTGCTGACATTTGCAGAGCCTTGTGTTGTGCCAGCACTCTTGTGAGAAGTGTCTGAGAGCAAGAACATGGCAAGGAAAGGAACTCTGGAGCAGGGTGCAAAAGGATGACACCTGTGTGGATGTAAACGTGGGCAAGTCCAGCATATTTCTATTGAAATTGGCATAATAGCTGCTTTAAAAAATAGGCTCAGAGTGTTTTCTTGGTGACAAACTATCCCTTCCTGTTCACTATATTTGGAAAACAAAAAAAAACAAAAAAAAAGACAAAAATTCAGTCGAGGACATAGATTTTTGACAGACACCACATGTGATGGAGTGCTGACTCTCTGGAAATGGAAGTAATTGTACCACAAAGGGAAACTGGATGGAGTGCAGAGATAAATTGCTTCCACTGAGAGTGGTGTTTTGTTCCATTTTTAAAGTGTCCTTTTAATGTTGTTAATAGATCTTCTGGAAAAAAAAAATTATTTAAGGAGGCTTATCTTTAAAATACTCCTAGAATTATGATTAGAAAACACATGAATCATTGTTGCTCTGTAGCACAATTAATTTTCATTCCTATGTTTGTGACCTACTTACCCAGACCACAAACACTAATCTCAGTGGATAATTAAAAGAGTGTAAATATCATTTGTCCAGTCCCTGATGATTTGTTTTAGAAATCCAATGAGCTCTCTACAGCAAACTTGCAGATAAGAAATCCTCAGTTACATATAGACTTCAATTATCACGTACCACTAATTATTCTTAATACTAGGTTTCACATTTTACACTCAGAATAACACAAACTGTATTTAGCATGTAATTAAATATTTCCACTCATAGATTTATTTCTCTAACTGGAGCATTCTGAAGCAACAGAATATCACAGAAACACAGAATGGGCTGGGTTGGAAGGGACCTCCAAAGGTCATCCAGTCCAACTCCCCTTGCAGTCAGCAGGGATATCCTCAACTAAATCAGGTTGCCCAGAGCCCTGTCGAGCCTCACATTCATTATCTCCAGGGATGAAGCCTCAACCATGTCCCTAGGCAACCTGTTCCAGTACTCCACCACCTTCATGGTAAAGAACTTGTTTCATGAAACAGGAAAATATATTTGTCATGGATAAAGTATTTCTATTATTTTTTGTTGATGTAAATTAGGTTTTCTTTAACATTTACCAGCAGTCTTCTGAGCACAGGGAGGGTTTTGTTTGGTTAGTTGGTTGGGCTTTTTTATAACTACCTGAAGGGAGGTTGTAGCCAGGTGGGGTTGGGCTCTTCTCCTAGGCAAGCAGCAACAGAACAAGGGGACCCAGTCTCAAGTTGTGCTAGGAGAGGTATAGGCTGGATGTTAGGAGGAAGTTCTTAACAGAGAGAGTGATTGGAATTGGAATGGGCTGCCCGGGGAGGTGGTGGAGTCCCCATCCCTGGAGATGTTCAAGAAAAGCCTGAATGGGGCACTTAGTGCCATGCTCTAGTTGCTTGGATAGGGCTGGGTGACTGAATGAGCTTGCAGTTCCCTTCCAACCTGGTTGATTCTATAATTCTGTGTTTCAAGATTGGAGGAAAGAAATCAGTTTTGCAGGCCATGCCTTTTAACAGTGCAGGACTGGGCAGTCCTGGGCAGACTTTTCAGTCCCATTTTCCCTCCTGTCCCTTTTCTCTGAAGGCAGTAGTGCAGCTGCTGGCTAAATGCCCAAGTCTGCTCCAGTGTTGCGCTGACCCAAGTCAGTAAAATGTTTTTTCAAAAGCCATGAACTCTATTTTACTTGATCAATGGCAGAAATCACAGCACAATTTTGTGAATTACCAGTTCCTTGCAATGCTGTCTTGGTCTAACTTTTACAAGGGGGTTACTAGGTGTGGGAATTTCATTTCCCTCTGCGGGAAAAGCTCACTCTGGCTTTCTAATAAGTGCAAACAGGCAAACCCTGCAAAGATATCGATGTTCTTCCAGACTCTAAGCTGAAGTGAATGCTGTTCACTGCAAGGATGCTATTTGGCCACCACTTGCTGTTGTCACAGCTCTAGCAGGAGTAAAGATGCAGACGCTGAGCTGAGACAGTAACAGCCAACATGTGGAAATTACTGTCAGAGACTCTTCTGAGAGAGAAAACTGACTGCAAGTGACACAGAAAAATTTAATGCAGTGAAATTAATCTTCAGCATATGTAATGCCTGAAGTGGGGGGGGAAAAAAAATCTATTTTTGTACCATTTTCCAGCATTTGGAGAATTATTTTAATGATTGGAAAAATACTTCTTTACAACCTAGATGACTCCAGACTTGGTAAACAGCTTTCCTTTGAACTTGCTAATTAAATTAGTTTTGGGTTGTATGCAAGCACAATAAATTTCAACTCTAAAGGTCACATTTTTGGAAACATTATAAGCCACTTAATAACAGAAGCTTAGAAGGAGAATGCTTTCTCAGCCTTTATGAGTGCCTTGCAATGCTGTAATAGCACTGGGACAGCAGTATTACTGTAATTAAATACCTTCTGCAACAGCCTGGAGAAGCAGAAAGGCTTTGGTCATCTAAGATAGGTAGCAGAGTAACACCCCTGGGACTGAGGTCTCTGTAAGGGTTAACCCTTCCTCAGGCCCTGTAATGTGACAGCCTCAGCTCCCCCTACACAGCTCAGCCATTGAACTGGTATTGATAGAAGGATTGAATTGGTCAAAACTTTTATACCTGTGGAAGAGATTCAGGGGACTTAGCTTTAGTCATTCAAAGCTGTTCCACTCCTTGCTCTTCTAGGAATGTTTGCTTCTCCGGTATCTCCCTTCCTGACCAGCACTGGAGGTTTTCACTGTTGCAAACAGAAGCTTCTAAGTGAAGCTAAGAGGTCTAGCTGAGAGCTAAAGCAGTCACTCTCTCAGGTTTGGGCAGAGATGAGGTTGTACAGTTGTTAGAGTCTTGTGAGTAATGCTTGTGCTGACTTGCTGCATTGCTTTTCATGGCTTGTATTATATTCTGATTCCAGATATAAGGTAGAAAGAGTGAGGTTATACCAAGGCAGTGAAGTATTTTCTCTGTGTTTTGGAAATTAGCATTTGTTGCACTGTTTACAGCTTACTTGTTGTGCCTTTAGTGCACTGAACGAGTCACAGGAGATTTCAATTGCAAACTCAGGCAGAGTCTTTCTACGTGCTATAGAAATGCAGAAAATTTTCCTCACGCCCTCCCCCCCCCCANACTTCTTATGTCTGCCAGATGGTGTGGAGCAAATTATTCTAGCACTCAGACCATGTGAATTTTAAGCAGATGAATATAACAATCTGCACAGCACTTTGCCTTCCTCTATCATTGACTGTGGTGCTGGCCTGTTTGATCACACCCCAGCATAAACAAATCTCATTAATCAGTTTTTTTGTTTTTTTTTTTTTTTTTTTTTTGTGTGTGTGTGTGTTTTTGTTTTTTTTTTTTCTCCTTGGTTGTTTTTCCCTTTCTGTTCACTTTTGGAGAATTCCTTTGGAAAGCCTTGTTTTTAGTAAGGGAGAAATGATTCGGTCTATTTGGTGGTTATTTAAAAGTGAATTTAGCTTGAAGAAGTGGTGCCAGTGTGATTAAAATGAGGAATAGGGCAGTTCCTGTAGAAATGAAACTTGGCCTGCACATCTGTGATGTAAGTTCTTCACCAGTACTTCACAGCAATTTACATCTCCATAGTTAAAAGGGTAATGTGATTTAAAACCCATGCTTAGGACTCTTACTGAAACTGTCACTGAAGACTCTGAATTATGCAATTCAGATATAGTTACTTTAGCTCAAATGTCAGTGACATCAACCAAGCAATAATTTGATGATGTTGCCTAATTCACTCTGCTGTGTCTGAACTGGTCTTGGAGCACTCCTGACTTTTTGTTTTATTTTCCATTGACGGAGCTGTGAAAATATTGGTCAGAAGGGACCTTTGGAGATCATCTGCTCTCACCTTCCATGTGACCTGGGGCTTTTGCCAGTGCTAGATCCGGTCAGCCATGGCTTTATCTGGATGAGTCTTGAAAAGCTCTCAGGACAGAGATTTCACTGTCTCCCTTGGGGGGAAAAAAACAAAACAAAACAAACAAACCTGCTCCAGTGCTGTACAGTCCTCTTAGACAGCCCAAATCTTCCTAGCTGAAGTTTGTGCCCATTGCCCCTTGTTACATGTCTGGAGAAGACTTTTGCTCTGATGCTGTTCTGACTCCCATTCAAGCACTGTAGGCTGCATAGCTTTTCCCTGCCAGTTCCCTCCCTGGCCAACCATCAACCACTCCTCCTTGACAACCCAGCTGACATGATGGCCCTCAGATGGACCCTCCTCACTTTCTCCACGATCCCATCAAAACTGGCCAAAGACTCCAGATATGTCCTGGCCAGCACACATCACCAGCAGCGTCTCTGAGTGAAGCAGCCACTCCACAGCTGCACACTCTGACACTGCTGAGTCCTGTATTAGGACTTTCAACTGTAAAGACATTTGGTTCTTGGAGACTGTGATGGTTTGGGAATCCCTCTTGGGGACTCTGATCTCTGGGAGGGGTGTGGTGCTTCTGTATCACTGTATATATCTGTAAACATCTGTTATGTATTGTAAATATCTGCTGGTATATTGTGCAAAGCTGTAAATCTAAAGCTTCATTTATTAACTTCCAGCCGAGTGAGTTCTAGCCTGGGTTATTTCAAAACCTGCGGGGGGTGGGTAACTGCTGAACCACCACAACTAGGAATTTTTCTTCTCCTGTTTCTTCTTTTTACCTTATTCTCACCTGCCTCGCTGGCAGTCACAGTTACATCCTACATAGCATCTGGCCTCATCTCCTGAGAGACCTGTGACATTTATCTCTTGGACTTGGTGATCCTGAGGATCTTTTCCAATGGGAATGTTTCTGTGATTGTACCTAGAACATGTGGCCACTTGATGTTTTCCCTGACCAAAGTTTGACCTGCAGCCTTCTCTGCTAATTTGTTCTATGTTCTTCTTTTTCCTCTAATGAAATATTAGCGCTGCTTCCCTCTCTCCTTTGTGGTTTAGAGTTGATTTCTCTGCGTTGATATCTTGCAGATTATGTCTAATTGAAAGTAAATGGTGTGTGGGAGTGCATATGCAGCCTGTGCAAGCCTGTGCATGTGTGCAGCGTAGAGGAAAAGTGCTGAGGAGCAGCAGGGCTGTGTAGCCACAAGCTGTATGTCTTTAAAAGATCAGGATGAAGGGGGAACAATGGGTAAGAAATAGGTCTGAGGGTGGCAATTTCACAAGCTTACATATTCAATACCTGGTGGGGGCTTTGTGCTGAAACAAGGGTATGCCCTTCCTTTTCCTGAAGTCTTTTGGTTACAATTCCTGTGGCTATTCCATCAACTTGTGCCAGGGGAGCCTTAAGTTGGATATCAGGAACAGTTTCTTTACTGCAACAGTGGTCAGGCATTGGCATAGGTTACACAGGAGTCACCATCCTTAGAGGTGTTCAAAAAAACCTGTGGACATGGCATTTTGAGCCATGGTCTACAGGCCATGGTGGTGTCAGGTTGGTGGTTGGACTCAGTGGTCTTAGAGATCTTT
Source organism: Psilopogon haemacephalus (assembly GCA_013396835.1). Lineage (NCBI taxonomy): Eukaryota > Metazoa > Chordata > Aves > Piciformes > Megalaimidae > Psilopogon > Psilopogon haemacephalus. The sequence continues at coordinate 1,585,673 of VWZI01011138.1, read as the reverse complement.
TCCAACTAAAATTATTGTTCTATGATCTTCAACATTTTATCCCTTTAGAAGGTCTGAGATGAGGCTGTGCACAGAAGGTTGATTATTTTTTTTTCTTCTTCATCTTTCTGCTTCTCATTCTCTTGTATCTGTCAGCTCTTTTGCTTTGCTGTCCCTTTTACCTCTACTGGTTTTCTCCTCTTGGCATTCTCAACCTCTATACACCCTGCACTTTTTCCATTCACCCAAGGGAACACAATATTTGAGCAGAGATAAAGCTAAAGAAGTAGTATTCCTCTAGGGAACATCCAGATGATAGGCATGAGCAGAGCTGGATGGTTTGGTGAGTGCACAAGACAAACTGTATCTCAAAACAAAACCTGCATCTTGACATAAATTAGCACTTTTCACACTGACCCCATGAAGCAGAACAATTTTCAGATTGAGTCAAATGTTTTCGAGAGTGTTGACACCAATCTGAGACTTAACTGTTGTGCAGTTAGTATAGAAAAGTCATTTGTTAAGACATGACAAAGCAGATTATGAACATGTCTCTTAGCTATTTCTTGGTATTAACTACGGAGAGCATTTTAATTCAAGAGTATTAATCACCACGGCATTAGCCAGGGGTGATATTTACTCTCAACCAGAACAGAGCTGGGAGATGCTGTGGTTACAAATAAAGCTGCCACAGACCACCTGCAGAATCTGTGCTGCTTATTGTTCAGCAGTATTTTTAAAACACAAAGCAGCAACCTCTCCTAGATCTATCCTGGGGATTACAAGTCATTATCACCCTCAGCTTCCTAGCAGTGCCCCTCTGCTGGACTGTTAATGCTTTCCCCCTACCCTAATCTTCCAAGAAAGCAATTTATGTAAGTGCTCCCTAACTCATTTCTGTCCAAACAAGAGAGGTTAACTTAAACCAGTCCAAAAATCAGCTCTTTGTTAATGCTGCTTGTTTGACAGAAGTAGATCAGAAAGCTTACCAAAACTACACCTGTGGGAGAACTTGAGAATTAAAGGATGTGTAGGAGGGATATTAAAGCTTTCTGCTGTACGAATGGCTATCAATAGCCAGGCAAAAGAGCTCCTCAGGTCTTGTTCTGGTTATTTTAGATTTATTTGGAAGTGCCCAAATAGATACCTTGTTGGAAAGGTTTGGTTTAACATCCTCTAGCAAGGTCCACACTGGTTCAGCTATGTCTTGGAGGACTTGAAATGTGGTTTGTGGGGGTTTTTTTCTCTACTTTGCTGTTCCCACAGACCAGCATGCTTCCCTGGAGGATACTGCAGGCTTTCCACAGGATATGAACACCTTCCAGAGAATATTTCTAGTGAAGATTTAGTCCTTGCCCCATCACACCAGGTGCTAAGCAGCACTATCTTCTTTTAAAGGAATAAAATTCTTTAGGATTATTGTGCTGGTTTGAGGCTAATTATAATATTTTAATGAGAGAAATTAGATTATTGGCTGTGAAAAGAAAATCGGGTGATGTCCATAATACCCATTTGTTCTGCTGCGACATATAAAAGCAAGGACACAAGCAAGTTAAGTCAGTCTCTGCCTGGATTTTGCTGTATTAACTCTTTTCCCTGACTCTGCACAATTCCCAACTAATCATTCTGCTTCTGACACCTCTTGCTGACCTTTCCAGATCACCTTGCACATAAGACAGATGATAAGGAAGAGGGCAGGAAAAAAAAGTGGAGGGATAGTTGCGAGCCCCTCCTGGGCACTCTGATTGCTGGGAGGGGGCTTGTATTTCTATATTACTTTTAACTTGTATATAGCTGTAAATATTTGTAAATCATAGAATCAACCAGGAGACCTCCAAGATCATCTAGTCCAACCTATCACCCATCCCTAGCCAATCAATGAGACCATGGCACTAAGTGCCCCTTCCAAGCTTTTCTTGAACACTTCCAGGGTCAGCAACTCCACCACCTCCCTGGGCAGCCCATTCCGATGCCAATCACTCTCTCTGAGAAGAACTTCCTCCTAACATGCAGCCTACACCTCCCCTGGCACATGAGACTGTGTCCCTTTGTTCTGTTGCTGGTTGCCTGGGAGAAGAGACCAACCTCACCTGGCTACAAGGTAGTTGCAGGCAGCATTTATTGTCCTTGTTGGGAAACCAAACAGACTAAGAAACTGCTTTTACCTTGCTGTTGCTAGGCTAATTTTTTTTTAGCCATATCAGTTTCACAGCCTGATGCACTGCCTGGCTACCCAAACAACCATGCCAGAGCAAAGCTTGCTCCTCACCAGCCTCTTTCCCAGTACTTTACCAGTCTGGGCAGAAATCAGCTCTTACAGGATCAATCCAATCTGCACACACATTGATCTTCTATCCTATGATGGGCCCAGTTCCAAGGAAGAGGCCATCCATGTGGCTCACCTTTGCAAAGGCAGAGTTGCATAGATGACAAGGTCACCGCTACATTCAAGGCAAAAACGAGCCTAAGGGCACATGAGACAGCTCTTTGCATTAACCTAGATATGCCTGTTACAGTTTTAAAAGCTGCTGCGAGTGCAGCACTCTCCTTGCTTTCAGCTGAGAGCCAAGTTGCTCTATCTCTACTAAGAAGGTCACTTGCCAGAGTATTGTATTAGTTCTTTTGTTTTTAGAAGGAGCAGCTCTATCAGCCACCCTCTCCTCTCCCTGTGGGAACATTCTTGCTAATTAGAAAGAAGGATATCATTACAGGGTATGCAATGTAATAGACTAATGCATTAAGCTCCATTCCCTCCCTGTACCACCTCACCCCTCCAGAAGAGGAAAAAAAAGCCCCAAAACTTAAGTGATGTCTTCCAGCATCTTTAGGACTCCCATACTGGTTTGCAGATTAAAGTTGTTACTCTCAGCTGTGGGTAGAATGACACTCACTAACAAATAGTCTTGCTTCTAGCACTAACAAATATTCTTGCTTCTAGAAGGCTAAGGCTTTGTGGTATTAAGTTGTGAAGGTGGAGGCTACACAGATGTAAAAGTTTAATCCTGTTTCAGTGTTTTCATTGGCTGCTGAGGATTCTTCTGCAAGTAGGCTTCTAACATGGCAGAAAAAGTCTTAATTGCCTGGGGAAAGGATAAGGACAGCCATTTGCCATAAATTTGGGCTTAGCTGGGTGAGGTGTGATTGTTGATGCTTATGGGCTGGAGCAAACTATTTCCAGGAGGTGATGGATTTTTAGTGTGTGTGATCCTCTACTGCTATTATTTTGTTATGTAGCCTGAAACTTATTATGAAGAGGAGGATTAGTATTTTACCGCTTTAGATGGTAGTAGCCCATGAGATAGAGGTTATTAGATCACTTGTTTCACTGCTCACTAGTTTGGTGTAAGGTTTGATGGGGTTTTTTGATAATCTTAGCTTGTTGAAACTGTGTGTGCTCTATGTAGGTAGCAGAAGCCAGACAAATAAATTTCCTAACACTTAAGCAGGGACTCAGACTGACAATGGACCACTGGTAGGTCCAGTATGCTAAAGATCAGGCATGAATATGAATGTTTTACAGATTGTATCAAAGACAGGACTTAAAAAATAGGTCTTAAGGATCTAATGCAATAGTGAATAAGAGGAAGTTGTGCTCAGCACAAAAGGAATGGCAAATATGTACCAACGTATTACATTTTTTTCCTTTCTAATATGAAAAGTTTGCAAAGAAACTGTGAATCAGATCTCCTCAAAAGCATGAGGTGAAAAACTGTCATTTGCTGCTCTTTCAATATTCCAGTGCAAGATAAAGCAAGCAGCTGGCAATGGTGGTCTTCTCTGGCTTTAAAGAGGTCCCTATGAAATAGCTGCTAAAAGCACCTTGTATTTAAGGAGGCTTGACATAAAAAGCAGTCAGATTGTAAGGAGCTTAAAAGATAAACTGCCCTCACACACAACATGCTAGCCTGTGGTTTCAGATGTTTCCAAATGCAGAAGGTATTAAAACAATGCCACTTAAACCACCCAGACCTAGAAGCTATAAGAGCAGTGTGCGAATCCAGTGTATAATGAATGCAAATTAGACATATAAATTAATTTGCATTCTATTTATATTTTGCATTTACAATGTGGGGTTTTGAAAAACTATTTTAAAATGTGTATTCATAATACATAAGGAATACCTGCTCTGCAAGGTTTCTCTGAGAGGGCTAAAGGTGATCACAAGGCCTCAGCAGGTGGCTGAGAGGCTCGGAATGGCTATTGCTTGTCTACAGCAATGTTCTTCCTTCCAGAGAATGGAGGCTGTTTTAAAAAGTAATTTGGCACTCTGGTTTTGCAGATACAAACCAGCAGTCTCTCTCCTTTTGCAGATACAAATCAAGTAATCTCCCTCTCTCCTTTTGCAGATACAAATCAAGTAATCTCCCTCTCTCCTTTTGCAGATACAGACCCAGTAATCCCCCTCTCTCCCTTTGCAGATACAAACCCAGTAGTCTCCCTCTCTCCTTTTGCACATATAGACCCAGTGTCTCTCCTTTTCCAGATACAAACCCAGTAGTCTCCCTCTCTCCTTTTGCACATATAGACCCAGTGTCTCTCCTTTTCCAGATACAAACCCAGTAGTCTCCCTCTCTCCCTTTGCAGATACAAACCCAGTAGGCTCGCTCTCCTTTTGCACATACAAACCCAGTAGTCTCCCTCTCTCCCTTCACAGATACAAACCCAGTAGGCTTTCTCTCCTTTTGCACGTACAAAACCAGTAGTCTCCCTCTCACTCTTTTGCTCTCTCTCTCTGATTCTTTATGAAACTTTACCCAAATCACAGAGTCCTTTCTGAGCTGCAGACTTACAGTCACAGAGGTGTGTCCCATAAGGGACAAGGTTTGACAGCCATTCACAAAACTGAGCTGATAAAGTCTGCTGTCATGGCAATACTGCTGTTGCCATGCTGGCTTCCAATACATGCCTCTTTCCCAGAGCAATTCAGAGTGCTGGTTTATATATATTTGAAGTGTTGCAAAGTTTAGCCTCTGTAATTACAGAGAAGCTGCCTCTTTTCTTCACTGCAGAAATTGAGATCAGTCCATGTATTCATCTTCATATTTTTAAATTTGAAAAACATGGAAGGCTGACAGTTTTAAACGTGCTCTGATTGTGGGTTCTTGTCCCAAGTATTCGTTCTCTGATGATATGACAGAACATGAGGATAATATCCATTTATTCATACGAGCTTTGTGAGCATAGAACGAGAGCTGGTTTCTGACAAGCATTTGCATGTGAGGGTCCTGCATAATTTACGTAAGGGTATTACCCACATAAAATTTTAGAACAGTTATTGCAATGATAATTGTCAGAAATACTTCAGTTTAGTACACTTAAATTGGTTTGCAGGAGAGTATTTAATAGAATATTTTGTGGATTTGTTAAAAAAATAGGAGTTGAACTTGTTTAAGAAAATCAAATTAGTATAGATTTACATATATTGGCAGTGCAAATGTGACCATAGCATTGGGAATATACAGATTAGCTTAGGGTGCAATGCAAGCCAGACAAATATAGAAGAAATATGTATTACAGAGGTTCCAGGTCTCCGACACGGGCTTTAGCAGATGTAACCTCTCCTGGCTGGCTGTCTTACTACTCTGCCCATTATTATGGCTTCCATTGCAGCACCAGTTTATGGTTTCACGTCACCATCCCTGTTTTAGCTTAAGCCAGTGAAGGTCTTTTCTCAGAGGTAATTAGTTATAGAACAAGAGGGAATGGCCTCAAGCTGTGACTGGGTAGGTTTAGACTAGATATTAGGAAATTTTTTTCCCCAGCAAGAGTGGGCAGGCATTGGAATGAGCTGCCCAGGGAGGTGGTTGAGTCACCAACCTTGGATGTGTTTAGAAGTCGTATGGATGTGGTCCTTGGGGATATGGTTTAGGGTGAACCTTGTAGAGTAGGAATATCAGTTGGACTTGGTAATCCTGAGGGGCTTTTGCAACCTGTTTCTGTGATTCTGTGAAGATGCATTTCAACTACAATGCTAGACTGGATGCATCTTTTTTTTTTCCTTTTACAGATTGGTAATCTCTAGCAGAGAGGTGAACTAATTAGCTACAAGCAATAATATCTTAAACTGTGGCACTAGAATTCTCTGTCAGGAACCTCACTTGATCCAGCAGGTCTCTGAACTATGGCTTGTCTCAGACCCATGTTTATTCTTTTGGGGAGAAGGCAGCGCACAATAAGGAGTGGGGGAAAAAAAAAGGTATTTTTGGAGATAATGATATTCTCCTAAGCCATTGTTTTAGTTTTAAATGTTAATTCTCCTTTCAACCCAAATAGCATAATATGTATTATGCCCATATCAAAAGCAAAGAAATATTAACTGGAAAATAGCTAAGAGGATTTTGAGGACCAATGAGTATACTTACCAGAACTAGGGCAAGAAATGTAGAGAAGGAGAGTAGATAGTCAAATGGCAATTCCTATAAATGTCTCCTGTTTCAGTAATCTACAATTTTCATTTTTAAAGGTGGATATACAAGACTTTGGGGGTAGGATACATTAAAATATCTTATTTAACAAAGGCCTTTGAAAAAAAAGCAGAAAACATGCTTAAATGTGCCCTATTTTACTCATTCCTTTCATCCTGTGGGATTTTTACATAATGCTTATCACTTTGTCATTATGTCAATTTGTGCTTACCAATCTTTTTTTTCCTCTTGTCTCATCTTACATTTAGGCTGTGATCCCACAAACACTTACCTACATGCTTAGTTTTGCTACTCTTAGTAATCCCTTTGAAGTTAAAAGGATTATTTGCATTAGTCAAATAAGGCATGTGTGTGCTTGCAGGATGAAGGCCTTACACTGTAAACTCTGGGATGGGACCAGATCATTTATTATGCAGTTGCAGAGCTCAGAGCATGGCTAGGTGAAGGATGAGTTCAGGAGCTTGCAAAGTATTGTTAAAAGTGAACGAGTGTGTAGGCTCAGTCTGGGGCACAGCACACAAGTAGCTCCTCACTCCAAGTAATATACAGTGTCCCTTTCTAATTTTTTTCTTCTATAACTTAAGATCTCACACCTGCTGTGATACCTGCTTCTTTCTTCCTGCCTCCCAAAGCAAAAACTTCCCTGATGTTGGCCACGTGGTAACCTGGAGCAAGACCATCAGTATCTTTATGCTGGTGTTTGTAGGGAGGAGCAATCAAGGCCTGGAAGGTACAGCTGCAGAGCTCTCCAGGCTCCTGCTGTTGGGCAGTTGCTGCCTTCTGAGAACCACACAGCAGCAGCTGCTCATCCCAGCTAAGGCAGGTAATGCCTTTATCTTCTTCCTGCGTTTTCCTACTTCGCAGAGAGACCTGCCCACTTTATTTATTTGCTTATTTAATCCCTTCTCTGAGAAGCTAGATGTGTGCTGTTCAAACGTTCCATTTCAATTACCATTTGCTTTTGTTTAAGTCAAGCCATTTAAAACCCAGCTGGGGAGACGTGTAGAAACTCTTCCCTTAGCTGTGTTCTGAGAGCATCACAAAACAAAACAAACAAACAAACAAACAAGCCTGATATTTGAGATAGAGACACACACCCCGGAACACTTCTCTTCTGGCAACCTCTGGTGTAGATACTCCAGTGTTTTCTGTAATATAGCGTGAAAGATTACTTCCAGCTTCACGTGAAAATCTCAAAATCAATTTTTTTCCTCCCAGGAGTATTTGTTTCAATTGCTAACTCTAAGCAGAAAAAAAAAAAAAAGTTACTTTTATTACACTGGTGTCTAAAACTCCAGTCGAGCTGTGGGTGCAGCATTGCTGTGTTATGTAAAATTAGGGACAGGAATGCTCTTCTACTAAAGGACATACTCAAGAGACTTGTCTACACAAAATATTTTAATAGTCACACTGATGTAATCTCAGAAAGCATTTGGAACATGAAGCTGTGGACAAACTCCCACTTGCTGAGCTGGCTGTGCTTGTGGAACTGGTCACTGCTGCTAGATGATCTTTCCTGACCACTTTTGTGTTCGTTAGCTGAGCCATTTCTGTGAATGCTCCCCTGTTCTTGCAGTCAGATGGAGGTAACCTAAATGTATTATTTAAGTCATATGAACTAACCAAATTCCTTTGACCAAAATGCTTAGGGAAGGAGCTGAGCAAAGGTTGGAGGTAATCTCTGGCAGGATGGCTGTGAGGAGTGATGGGGAGCAAGCCTTACAGAGTATAGGCTTTTCGACAAATGTACCTAGATGAAGAGAAATACTGATCTGATGGTAGTGCTTCTAACTTCTATTTTAAAATGCCTTGTCTATGATAAGAATTTAAATCACTACAGTGGTGCTGAAGGAGTATGAAATAGACAGGGATTGGAGGGGTGAGGAGTACAGAACAGACTGTCCAGTGGGTGCTGTTCTCCAAATAGCTGTCAGAAGTACCGAGAACAGTGCCTCTTGCCTTTCCAGAAGCTCTTAGAGACTGGCTTTTACGAGCTGTGCTGAAGTATCAAGTGAACGTGCTGGAAGGCGAGGCAGCTGCTGAGACTTAGTGCTGCAAGGGAGCAGAAGTGGCCGAAAGAAGCTGTGAGAGCAGAAGTTGCTCGGTGAGCACCAAGCATGAAGACACGGTCCTTAGAGGAACCTTATTGTCTGTCTCACTTCATTATCTCCTGCCCCGGCTCTCGGTGCTTTCAGTTGCATGACAAATGCTGCTCGTCGGGGCGGTTAACCCAGCTTTTTTAGAGGTGCTAGGGGTGGTAGAAGCGGAACAGCTCAGGGGCAGAAGCAGCAACCAAGTTTTCTGGACTAGGCTTGAACTTGCAGGCTTCTGCCGGCCGTTGCACCGTTTGAACGCGTGAGAAAGAACTTACTACGGCAGCAACTGCTCAAGTAAAGCAAGCTGTAGTGAGATCACACTGCAACTGTTGCATCGTGCTTCACCTCAGGCATTGTGTTAGTGCTGCTGCAGCGCTGCTCACGCTTGAAGACTGTCAGGCAGCCTACCCCATCGCTCGGGAACTAACCAGGCCTGCCGGGGTTGTGCTATGCACATCGGCTCCCTTTGCAATGTTCACCTGACTCCCACACAGCAGACAAACTACAAGAGGAACTGAGAAAGGCTACTTTCACAGCTTTGGTGTCCGCGGGTTCCTGCTGCTGCAGCTGACACGTGCAGCATTGCCTTTTGCTCACGCAAGGGGCACCTAGCCAGGGAAGCCTGTGACGGCCTGACACAGAGGCTTACCAGGACAGCTGCCCTAGCTTAACCTGCCCCCGTGCAAGCCCCCGTGCCGGCGCAGGCGTGTCCAGCCCAACACGCAGGGCTGCAGAGAGGAGCTCCTTCCCCTAGCGGCACGGCCCAGGCCGCCGGCTCCTAAGAGAGCTGCTCCGGCTGGCTGCAGACACCAGCCCAGGCCAGCGCCATGGCGGGCCGCGCGCTGCCGTAGGAGCGCGCGCGGGCGGGCGGGGTGGGACCGGGCGGTG